>OZ022263.1:13420642-14020642 GCA_963978885.1 Nemotelus pantherinus
TGGCGATGACTGCATCGGAAGCTATAGTGGCAGAAAGGCTTTGAGAGTTATCGCCCGCAAAAATCTCAATACATTAGAAATGTTTACCATATGAAAATTTAATGGTCGCATCTGTTGGTACAACAACGATAAAATGACCGGATTATGCAGTCCTTCGCTAGCTCAACACCAACAATTAATTAAATCTGCTTCACGTTGATATCAACTCATTCTGCGACCTCTGTTTCGGAAGTTATAGGCATGAAAAGATTTTGAAAGATACCGCCCAAAAAGTTTCCAAATTTAGGAGAAATGAACCTGTGCAAAAGTGCAGTAAATGTTTATATAATGGGACCGTTGGTTGGATGGGGTTGAAAAGGTGTGGGGATGGTGTGACTGCCCTTGCCCAACATTATAAAATTATTTTTAGAAGTTGGTGCAGGTAGTGGGGTAAAAAGCTTTTTAGTCATCATAATGGAGTAAAACGTTTCTCGTGAAACGCGAAATGGAAATAAAAAATGCGTTGGACCATTATGCCTAGAAAGACAAGTAACTGCATCTTTAGCGGGATGATTAAAATTGAAAATATTATTGAACATTTTTTTTTTGACAAAGTGGTTTCGAAAGTATGCACTGATTCTCATCAGACAACAGCTCACAGTGTTATTATATCTCTCTCTTGCGTAAAAAAAAACTTGCTAAGTATTTTTATCAATCCATTCAATAAACCTTGCAATCAATTCTTACGATCACTCTCTTGTTCGGTGATAGTACTAGATAATAGAAGATTAGTTTTATCCATAAAAACTTAAAATTAGAGACCACTCTTATCATAATTGAGACAATTATACCCGGCGTATCTATAATGCCGGCTAGGAGATGTATATTTGAGTAGACTCGATCTTAATATCTATCTGTTCATATTCATCTCGCATTTTATCGTGTTTATATGATAAAAAACATGTAACATAAAATATTTTCATTGTGAAAAGCCTGCTTCAAATATTATTGTGGCTCTTTGTTTTATGAAGGTGACCCTTTCTAAAAGCAAAAAGAAACATAAGAAAATTAAGCCCGAAACCCCCAAATAAACTTGTCTACATTTCATAATATTGCGCCTCTGACGTCGTGGAGGTCAGCACCAAAAATGGTTTCCGAAAAGGATATAAAGGAGAACGTGACAAAAAGTGAGTATGCTTTATGAAAATTATTGATTACTTAAACTTGACTGATATTGCTGTGGGTTTGTTTGTATTACTATAATCTTTATTCTAAATTCACTTTGTGCAAAATTTTGAATTTTCTAAAAATCAATATCGGTAGAATATTTGGATTCATACGCCCTAACACATACGTTTCCCAAAAAAATCAATGTTAGCCGAAAAATGAACAAATCAAGCACATTTGGGTGCTTTAAATTTCTTCACAAAGTGAAGAATAACATTTTTTCAGTACAATCATATTGTTATTATTGTTGGCCTGCCGGGTCATTCAATTGCATTCGATATAAAACAATTATTAAATTAGATAATTGAATCTGAATCAAGCCAGCTTTCAAAACCAAATGTTATATCATTTAATTTATGTTAGTTGATTTATTCAATAGTATAAATAGTGATGAATTCATTTAATGAAGTTATTGCAACATATCATCTCCGTATGTAAAAATCTATTGTGTAATTCAAATGCTTGAACTACTGAAATCTTTAGAAGAATTGGTTTTAAATAAAACGTGATTAGAAGTAAGCAAAGAAATTGAACCGTTGGATTATAAGAAATTTTGAAAGTTAATATAACTTTTTACAATTTTCATCAGTGTTTGTTGCCTGATTCTTTTCGAAACACTTTGATGGGACACAAAACTGAAGAAGGATGCTAATTATGTGCAGGTTCCGTTCTCTAAATTGTAGAAATATTAATAATAATAATAAAATATGGCACTCAAACGTTACATATTTTTCGTTTTGTGTCCTTACCGAAGCGAAAAATATTTAAATACACCTGGTGATATTTTAAACCATAAAGCCCGGAGAAAAAAATAGTTAATACTTCACTTCTCTCCTATATACAAAAAAAAAGGCTGCATTCATTTTAATTTAGGTATATAACAGGGCTGCTGTTTACACGGCTTGCACTAAGCTACCAGTTTAAACCCATTTGCTACATTCCGCTGGCTAGTGACAGATAAGCGATCCTAGCCACTTCGGCTAACTCTTGGAAGGTGAGGCATTTATTTTTAGGGGCTGGACAGTCGCAAAAAGAATGCTTCTATAGTCCGTCCTGTTTGTTCATTCGGACTTCAGTTTAGCCAATATGGCCGCATCTAGTTTGCTTGTGGCGTCAACAATCGACAATCAGTCGGCAATCAGTTGCTGCCGTTAAAAAATGAAAAACAAATAGTTTTTTTTAATTATCTTTTTTTTTATTCACTAAGCAGATATTTAGACATTCATTTTTTTAGTTTTCGCAATAACTTACTAAAGGCAGAAAAAGTTTGTATTCACATGCTGAATTTTGAGATTCCTGCAAATAATTCATTCTAAACGCACTGTTTTAATATTTTAAAGCGTGTTTCATTCATTACTAGTCATTATGGCAAGCTAATTATTAGTTGATTGTGATGTTTTTTTTTTTTGAAGAATATTTTATTGCAATGGAAAATAAAAGGCAATAAATCAGCTTTAGCAAAAGGAAAATCATTTTGCAATTTTTGAAAGATGAGAATAGCTACAGATACAGCAAAATAGTGCAAAACAATATTCATTTGAGATTTGCTCTGATATTACAAGAAAAATTTTAGCTCGAAGGAAATCATTAATTTAACGTGTCAACAACCGAAGCGAAATAAATAATAATTTTTTCGCACGTCGAACACTGAAGATATAGTTATCGAATAGAAAGAAGAAAATTTGAAAAAAACCTATTTGCTTTTCATATTCTAACGGTACAATCTGATTGGAAGCAAGTGAACGAAGACTTTTTCTAGCAAGTGTGTGTGTAGTGTGTCAAAACAATTGGGCTGCGCCAGCACTGTCCCAAATGTCATTGATAAGACACTTAAGTTGAAGGGTGGGTTGCTCTGAGACTGTACCGAATTAAATCAAGGGCAAAATGAGTCCGGAATCTCATCACGCCCCACTCGTACATATGGATTATGAATGAAGTCTCTCCCAACTTCAGCCCCAGACCCGATAAAGGACTATCGTCGAAACGTTGTGGCAATTTCTAAACTGAAATGAATATTCCTAGTAAAATCCGTGATGCTAACTAATACAAACTTCAGTTATCCTGCAAACTAAATAAAAACAATAAGAAACTAAAACTCTGAATCGATGTTTGCTATAATTAATCGATAGTTGAATTGAAAAGTATATTATGATAAAATATAAAAACATCGTGTTTCCCTTGCTAGACTAAAATGTGTGCTTTGTTTGAATTGTTACAAAAAATTGACAATGGTAGAAGATTTGCATAAAAAAACATAATGCGTTTGAAAACAACATATTATTATACCAACGTTAAGCTTCATTGCCATCTTTCATGAGTATGGCAAACGGACTTGTTTTTTGACATTTTTCACATGACGAAAATTCGTTTTCTCTAAACGAGAACGCACTTAATCTTAATTGACTGCCGAGGACTACCACTGAATGTTGACATCATTCGTAAAAGCAATCATTTTTCGCGACTTAAAAGAGAATTTACCGTCCAAGTTCTAGCGATATAGCTCTTGATAGTCAGAAGAAATAAGATCAAAAAGATTAGATATTTGTCCAGATATTTTTTTATAAATCATCAAAGAGTGTACCTTGTATCATCCGTACTCATACATCTTATCCATGATTTTGTATGCAAACCAAATCGGTTTGTAAATATCATCGAAGACCTTTTTTTCGAATCACTTTGACTCGTGACCTAAAACTGACAAAATATCGAGCGGCTCCGAGGCAAGACGAGCAAAAAGTTTCGCCCCTAAAACAAGCCTGCAAAAAAAGTGCGCCAATAAAACAGTCGAGCGACGGCAAGCAAACCAACCACACTCTCGTGCTGGTCTATGTTTGTCGTGTCTCGGCAAAGTCTAGCTCCAGGATAACGTCTCAGAGCGCATTTAAGTCGGGGTAGCTGTTGTATTGAATTTTTCGCAATCTGAATCAAGTCAAATAGTCTGATTTTTTTGAACGGCTAAAAGGAGTTTTCCAACGAATAGTTTTGTAAAAAAAAAGCAAGAAAAATAAACACCATATTATTAAAGAGGACTGATTTCACTAAGTCGAGTTGCTAGGCCCAAACCAGAAATCTATGGACTCAGGTTTGGGCATAGAAATTCGACTTAGTGAAAATTAAAACAAACAGGTTTGGAGTACGATGATTAAAAATTTTTCTAATCGGCAAACACTATATGCGCCAGGAAGCCCAAAAGGAGATTGCATCATCATTGAAAGCAATTTTACATTTTTCTCTAATTTTTCTCAATTAGTGCGCAATGTGCGTACGTACGTATAAGCACAAAACCGCAACAGGTGCGTGTACTTTCTTTTATTCTGCTATCATAGCATTGCTATCATGTTATGTCTTGCTATTCTATTCTCATATATTAAAGTATAATTGTCAACGCTGCATTCCGAAAGTATCAACACGGTAAAATTCAATTGAAATAAAATTTAGTAAAATAAGCATTAATGTATTACAAAAGAAGACTGTCATACAAAATAAAACCAGAACTGATGATTACTTCGTTATTAAATCATTAATTTTTTGTGGTTTTGTAATTTATCCTTTATGGTTTTACACAACTAAGTTTTAATTTTTTTATGATTTTTCGGCTGTAAATTTGTCGTCAAATTGTCTTGAAAACTTTGTATAATTATACAAGTGAAAAAATCAGGAGGCGGCTCGTTATGGGACGTTATGGGAGCAGTGTTTTCGTTGCTAAATATTCCTTCGAATCAATTAGTTGATTTTATGCGACATAATATTTTAAGTCAATAGAAAAAATACAAAACAAAAAACGACTGTCCTATACAGGAAATAGTTTTATTTTCTCCAACGTAAACTGCTTTAAGGGTAACTTTACAGCACCATAGTGGAAACTCTTGCGTTTAATTAAGTCAAAACATCAAGCATCGCGTACTATTCTAAACCAGAACGTACAGATCATTGCAGCGTATCGAAATATGCTACACAAAACACTGAAAGTGATCTTGCATCAACGCATGTTCTCGTAATGTGCCCATAGATCTATTAAGAAGCATTAGATAGTTGATGGCCTTACAAATTATGGAATAAATATTTGCATATAACAGCGCGGTCACTGGCCAGCTCATCGCATCATCCGGGGTACAGAAATTCAAAGAACTTCTTGCCTATCCTCCCGCTAAACATCGCATAAACCGTTGTGCATTAACGCAACAGTATATCCAGCTTCTTTTCGGTTTCTGTTTCTCTACATGATTTACGCTACAGAAGCTGTGATATGGACGCTTGCTTAGGATAGTGTTTGTATGTTTAATTATTATAATAGATTTATTGCTATTTGTATGTTGCATTTCAGTAATAGATTTATTATTTAAATCTAGAATTTTTTTAGTGTAGATTTAAATTCTTCTGATTTGTTTGTTTTCTTATTTGTGCTTATAGTGCGTTAGTTTGAATTTGATTGATTAAAGAAAGGCAAATAGTTTAAATTGTTGCGATCTACTGTGGCAATAATATTTAACTGTATCTTTTGAACAGAAAAAATTAATATAGACTTGTGGTGACCTTTACCGCTTATTTAAAACAAAATAATAATTTTATTTACTCTCACTTATATTTAAAAAAAAGTATTTATTTTGAAATAGCATGCACAATTTAAAGATTTATGAGATTGAAAATGAATAAATAAAACTATTGGAAATATAATAACTCTGTCAATTTTTAACACATTTGATGTGCTGAAATATCTTCTTGATTATTTAAACGGTACTTTATCATATAATTACATGTGAACATGCATGTGCATAAATATTGTTGTTTCCTGAAATTTTCTACTGAGCGAGAACCATCTCAAAAAAAATAAACACGAAGACTTAGAGCTTTTTGTATCTTTTGACAAATAAACATTTTAAATTACCATGAAAATTCCCATTTTTTGCAACTTAATAACGAAGCACCATCCTGTTAATAAGTACGAACCTTTGCTTGAAAACTTCCGAAGTGGTAATTAATGGAAGAATTTCGAATTGAAAAGCGCCTGGTTAGTGGCGGTCCTTCAAAGTCTATTCATTTGAAAATTAGTTTTATTAGTGATGCCAGTTTGAAATTTAAAACTTTAAAACACCATATCGGAGCTTCATTTGAAGAAAAAGTGCACCCATCTGACTACAAATCATTAAGTAGTGGAAATTTACTTAGTAATTGGAGATCATAGCATTTTAGTTATTTATCAATCTGTTGTTATTTATCAATTTAGTTTATCAATTAGTATATCAATTTAGTTATTTATCACTTTAGTTATTTATCATTTTAGTTATTTATCAATCAATTTTCTATGAACAGTTTGGGCAAAATTCTGTATGATTTTTTTTATGTCGAAAGCTTTACTTAATATATATTCATAAAAATATGAAGGTGTTGAATATATTTTACGTTAACAATATGGTGCTCAATAAATCTAATATAAAATAGTTTTTAGATTTTAATGTATTATTCTCTATTTTATTTGCTCTTATATTTAGAGATTCATTCATAATGCAAAGCATGGAAATAGTTATAAATTACACAAAAGCGAATGATGGTTAAAGTGATCCAAGAAAAACTCCACACACTTTGTCTTGATTATAACCTCGCTAACAGAAGAGAAAAAAAACGCAATCTGATGCAATCTCAACACATTTCCCAAACAACTTGACCTCAAAGTTTCATCGAATCGTCTACTGATTGCATGCCCGTATCCATCGAATGTTTGTATTGTAAACACAATGTTTCATGGTCATAAACCAGAATACAGTGTTCTGTATTAATCGCAAAGATTGCGCTGATCTATTTTTCAATTTAATCATTTTACCTGATTGAAATATATTGCTGTAATTTTCAGCTAAAGTATGTTGCTCAGTATATTTCCTGATCTATTATCACATTGTCTCAGTGCTCGGTATTACTTTCACTTTTACTCATAAGCGGCGATTAATATTATGAAATTGTATACATGCATAACAGCAGTGAAGCAAAAGAAGTTACTTCATTGACGGTTGTTTGGTCAGATACCAGTCTGAGCTGAGGTGCTGCACAGACACAATTTGGTTCGAATTCGTTATGTCATTTGTCGGCATTCTCATGTTAGTCGTGGATTTACTTCAGAGCACGCCGGTGATGTGATTCGATTTGCGGTTTAAATTATTGTTGCATTGTTAAGTGGAGCTTACAGAATAATTACGTTGATAATATTATTGTGTATAATTGCTGTGCTAAATATTTATTATATTGTAATTTTATCTCTTGATAATCTTGCGTTATAATTATGCAAATTCATTTTTTTGTTTCTCGGGGTGTTCGGTTTATTGATAATAAATACCATACATAAAATATATTTTTATGTGAAAAATTGCCCCTTGGTGTAGTTATTGTAAAATTCGACAAGTGTCTACAGTTTTTATGCAGAAAATAAAAAAATAGTAGGATAAATGGATAATGCGACCGCAAATTACTTCATAATCAAGCGTGGATTCGCTTTTTAGAGCTAATCGAATGGGAGGTATGTGTATATGACCTACATTTTTGGAATTCGTGGTAGTTTAAAATTTCTTCTATGCGTGAAGAAAACTAAATGACCATAAAAAACTGATGATTTAATGAAAAACACACCGAAAGGAACAAAATTAACCATAGTAGCTTCATTGCATAATATTGGTGTGGGGCAAGCGCCCGGTTTATTCTAGATGTTCAATATACCATAAAACACGCTAAACACTAATATCTTGTAAATAGTATTTTTTCAAAGGGGTTATCACCACCTTGGCGCTTGAAAAATATGTATAAATAAAATAAATAGTAATATAAATAAACCTTTTTAGACGCAGCTTATAAGTATATAAAATAATTCTTATTTTACACATACTCATTGTAGTTTCATCAGTAATTTGAAATAGTAACGATCGAAAATATTAAATTTGACGGAAATATGAGCCATTAAGCGGGACTCTTTTCTTAAAATCTTTGCTGATGATGTACTTATTTTCTCTGTAAGGCATTGTCTGAGAAATAAAATAATTCTTATTAAAAAAGGTAATAGCTAAAATATTATTTGTTATAGAAAGATGAAATTTAAAAAAAATTATAACTTATAAACATAGTATCCCACCAAAAAAAAAGTCCTCGCCACGCCTGAGATTAATTATAAAACATATGTGTTGTGAATTTGAACAAAATCGGTTGAGTAGATCTTTAGATATATTGTACACCAGTTTGAAAAAATTATGTCGAGAAAAACGCAAAGAAAAAATATTTTTTAATTATCTTCAATCTGCGCCCTTGTTACAATGTCCTCTACCACCTTTCGAGCAGCTTTTTTCAATGCCCTGGTCTTTTAAGTCTCATGTTGGCTATGGATATTGTTGAGAATCCACATTTTCGGTAATCTACAGGCCAATCACAAGATTCTAATAATTGCATCATTTGTAAGTTACTAATAAATCCAGTGTTAAATACACTAACTGCAAAATAACATGCAATCTCTACAATTCTCGCGTCACTGTAGTGTACTTTTGGAGTCATAGGCCAAAATGACAGCGTTTAGGCTTTCGTTGTTATTTTGGATGTGTCCGTCTAAACTATGGTCTAAAAAATCGATATTAGTTAATTTACCGTATACCGGTTTAATTACTTTTTGAACAAATACAGGAACATAGTTTGCTTGCTTATAAGAATCCAAAGTTCTAGAGGCCTTTACTTTCTGATACGCACTCCAGGCCTCTTCACCGCACTTGTCAGGCTGCGGCTTTTTATTAGTGGATATTTTATGGAAGTAAACTGCTCATATGGCACTGTCCACTGTTTCAAATTATGTGTTTATACTCTCTCTAATTGCAAGACCATAGTAAACTGATAACTCATTAATAAGGTTGGCTGTTAACTTCCTTCTGCCACCTTATAAGTCTTGCTGTCTTCATCGCCTACGTAGTTACCATTTCCACTTTTCCAGCTGGCACTTCGTGATTGGCAGAACATTTACCTGTGGGTTCATTGCTCATTCAGCATACTCCTCAGTATCTTCAATTTTTTTCCCTAAATTCACAAGCTTTGCATTATGAACTTTCTACTTTAAGGTCAATAATTTTTCCTCAGTAATATGATATAAGAGTAGAAATGCCTAAAAGGGATGAGGTACAACTTTTAATCCATATTACATCCCCTGAAACGGTGAGTTCTGTTGCGTTAACCAATTATGTTACCTCTTGACAGCAATTTTCATGGACATCTCAACAATAGTTTTTGTAGCAGTATAAATTTTATTCACAACTATATCGTAGAACGATTGGAAAATTGATTTAGATAAGTCGAAGATTCCACAGAATTTCTCAACACCAGCCTCATAAACAATCACGGATCTTATGAAGAAGTTTGCTGGTGACGATAGAGAGTAATTTCTGAGGCCAGGATGCCGGGAGTGGATGAGAATTATGCACGCCTTAAAAATACTGGCATTAGTACCATCTAAGGTACTTGGCGGACACGCCTGGCCAAGATGAATTCAAAGAGCTCAGAAGAACAGAAAAGAAACTTTAAGACAAAAGAAAGCAGACTGTGAGAAAAACCTGATCTGTGAGAGGGAAAGAATTAGTGAGCAAGATCCGCACCAGATTCCGAAGTTTTACCATATGGTCTGAAAAATAACGCAGTACACACCAAGCTCCAATACTGTAAGAGCAGAGAGTAGTCTGATAACCGATCCTGAAGGGTTTCTGGAGCAATGGGAAGGGCCATTTACTGAATTGCTAAATGGTCAGCTCGCCGAAAAATGTGAGATTTCACCAATTCTTATGCTGCTGCCACCAAGAATGGAGGAGGTACAAAGAGCCATAAGTCAGCTGAAACCCAACGAAGCCCCAGGAGCAGTGTTGACCCCAAAAGCGAAGCTTGAATTGACTAATAAGAAAACAAAAAACAATTTTAACAGAAAATCTAGAAGACATTTTCGGTTGAAGATTGAATTAATTAGTGACTTTCCATCAGTATCCTAAAGGAATGGAAACCAAAAAATTATATCGTTTTCAAAATCATATTTAATCAAAATCATCATCTTATTTTGAGCATGTGCAGATTCAAAGAAATGACAAAAATGTATATATGATATACTGAAATCTTAGCCATGTATGAGAGGAAAACCTTTCGGAAATGTGAAAAAGGGTGATTCCCAAGACACTACCTACCTAGAAGCTGATATAGTCATAAAAATAAAGGTCGGCAGGCTCGGCGTCTAGCTCGGGTGAAGGAAATCTGCTCGGAAAACCCTTTGTGGCAGCTTTTATAGCAGTCGACAGTAGAGGATATCTTACTTGTGCTTGATGAACGGTGTCTGGAGGTGTCAGAGCTTAGAGTTACCTAACTGGATGACATCAGTTCTTGTTCGGTTGTTCAGTTGCAGCGCCGATGATACTGAATAATTCCAAACGAACATGTATTTTGCAAGGAAATACCAACGACTATAAACTTTTAAACTAACAATACAAGAACATGCTTCGAATTTTTTTCCCATAGAGAGAGAGGTCAATTTATGTTCTTACGATACGTGGGCTATGAGTTGTATCTATCACCCGGAAAATTGAGTTATTTACATTTGCAGAGTTTACTAAAAATATGTTGGTATTCAATGTTAATGATCGCTAATGCTGTTAAAAGTTCCATGAAGAAATATTCTGTGTAAACATATATTTGCAATGAGTACTAGTAAAAGTAACTATACCCGCCATTCACCAAATGGAGTATTGAAACAAAACGGAAAAAAAGCTCGAGATGCAAGTTAATCACAATATTAAAAAAAAAACATCTATCTGCTATTAAACTGTGGAATTAAATTGAAATGCGTACTGTAATTCAATACTGTAATACTCATATACATTTAAATTTATTGATTTAGAATAAGTTTTCTCGTGTAATCTTTTCACAATGCTTTTAAATGTTTGGCTCGTACGTTATTTTATAAGTTATTAAAATATCTTCGTCCGTGAAGCGAAAAAAATTATCGAATGGGTCAACAACGCCTTTTTGCCATTATAGTACAGTATAGCGTATGGTTTGAATGTTATTTCATTGACAAAATCGTCATATGCAGTTCACAACAGGATCACATTTTTTGGATCAGCAGTGTAACTAGCCATATAGGGGCTGCAGTAGCTTTTCGGTGATTTGTTATAAAAGCTTCTGGAATCTCTGATTTATTGCAACTCACTGTTCCAACAATGATTATTTTTTTGGCATCAGTTCTTCGTGTTAGGAAAGACGGGGAAAAAGGTGATCAATTGTTATGTTTACTCTTATATTTAGATGCCAAAAAGGTGAACGCAATACTAAACTATGGTCAACGTTTTTTTTACATGGTTGGTTTTGCTGAATGACAGTAGTTAGCTCTAGGATCTACACACCAAACTATTTTCAATCCGTATTTCTCAGGGTTCCTAGGAATATATTGGTGGTCAGAACATTTTCTTCTCTTGGTGACAAGCTGCTTGTGGTTTATCTCTTCTAATAGTGAATGTGTGCTTACAGATAAATTTGGCTTTTCACTTGATGTTCAGGAAATATTTGAAACCATCGTTGATGGCAAAAGTTGTTCGAATACAGCAGTCTTATTTTCAAAAATTCCCGTATTGGCTCATCATGAATATTGGTTCATATATTTTACTGTGTATTATCCGTAGTATTGTACACATAGTTTTTCGCCATAAAAAATATGTATTACACTCATCATGTTTTGCTTTATTTCTAGATAAAACAGAAAATTTATACGAACTTCCAACGGCAGGAAATGTCCAATCTTCCAATATTCGGACGCGATCAAGGGACGGTTTGAGGCCTAGTAATTCATTACCACTAGAGCGACAAGGAAATGATGCAACATTTAAGGAAAGAAATACAGACCAACCGAATGTCAACAAAAATGAACGGTAAGTAGATACATATAAGAATTAGCGTAAAGATTTCTGATTACATGCATGAATAGCATCCAAGGCACTCCAGACACTTAAATAAGCATATATAGTTGAGTCCATTTTCTTAGCTACAAGCATAACAGTAGTTAATTTTTCATATTATTATCAGCTTCTCTCTCTTCTTCTTATTACTATCAGCTTGTTGAAACTAGAGTACGCGACGAAACCATAATTTCATCTCATTTTCCTAAGTTTATATTTTAACCAAAAATATTTCATTGCTAAGTTCTATTTTTAATTAATTCAGTTGAAGAAAAGAGGAAGGAGAGATAATCATAAATCAAAAAAAATAAGTTTTTTTTTGTAATTGTTTAATATTGTTGCATTGTTTTCATTTACTTTATTTATTCATTTACTGTAGCACTCTATTAGTATACTTCGTTGGCACAGTTCGCAAACATACTTTTGAACATTCGTGAGATCGTTTACCTTTTCTATTCTAATAACTTAGTTATTCGTGAGCATTTCTTCAATCTACGTGCAATCTTCCAAGCTTTGATCATTTCGTCCCGGACGTTAGTTTTTGCCCTTACAAGTAATGGAAGAAATTTCACTAAGACATGGTATCACCCCTTTTGAGAAAAATTTACGAGCAAAGAATTATATCCAAAAAATCGCTAACAATCTATAGACATACCAACCTAGCATTCGTTGTAGAACCAGGCGTTTCTTTTGCGCCGAGCTAGTTGCTCTGCAACAGTTTTGATTGCCCTCCAGTTTTGATTGCCCTCCTGAATCAGCCTCACTGTGTTTCATTTTTTTCTAAGTATTCTGCTACTAACACCGTCTAGAGCTTTTCGATGTTGAACTAACGTAGAGGGCTGATCTTCGTTGCACACCTTTGATATTTTACAGCGTTCTTTGGATGTTATCGAGTAGTGAGACCAATCACAATTTGTTTCTCAAAACGTACGAACGTCAAGTATGCTAGAAGGCCACCTCTACTGGATAAGGACATGTGCCAATTTGGTCGAAAAGATTGTCCCCTAGTGATGTCCATGTTCATTTGTAGTTACGGCAGTGTGAAAAGTATGTTGTGCTTATGAGAATAGTTGAATTTGTTTGCAGCTCTATCAAGTTTTGATTATCTACCTTTAGCGGTTGCAAAAATAATGGCGTTTTACAGACTGACAGTTGATTTAAACTTAAATTCAAAGTCATTTACATTACGACTTTAGACAACCACCTGCAGAATTGATTCACGTTATGATATTGTTTTGATAACATTAACTTGTAATAAAATGTACTGCCCCGTACTCCCAGTACACTATCCAAAACACAGTACGCACTGCGCCTGGACATTCGTTCGATTAGACACAATGATATGTGCATACCATAGTCTACCGGAAGTGCGAACTGTGCTTTTGTTCGACTGGACGTAATAATGTGCACCTAACACAGTGCACTGAGAGTTCGGAGCGGCACTTTAAAAGTGTGCGATGTGCGGTGTGTTGTTTAAGCTGACTTCAAGTCCCAACCGAACGCAAAATCTATCAGGCGTTGGACGTTGTCGGTTGTCATTAGTTTCATCGTAGAGACTGTGCCTTCAACAGATTCCTTGATGTATTTTTATATTCCTGTTATTAGCATTAAAATGGCCGATTATTATTTTCATGTCGTTTAAGGGCAATGAGTCGAATAACCTTTCCAGGTGATTATAGAATGCAGTTTCGTATCCTCGTCTTCTTTTTCCGTGGAGGCGTGAATTTTTTTTTTATTTATTGACTTGAAGTCCATGATGTGCGGTTTTCTCCCTATCCAGAATGAAAGAGACTCCAAATTCACGGCTTCGTGCAGGCATCCCTCTTTTGAATATTGTGTGCGGTCTCATGTTTTGTACCTCTCTGCCAATATATTTCGTTTTGTGTTTGTATTCCTCTTTGTACCGACTGGACTGTTGTAATTTTTTAACAGCGCAATGTTTGTTTTTTTTTATCTAAAATTCCAAATCAGCCATGTAGCTACCATGATACGTATCATGGTATCCACACGATCTGACATAACATTGAAATTCGTACTAATATAGATGTTATTTAATAATATAATTCATTCGTCACTGTTTTTTTCTGCTCCTAATGTTCAATTGATGAATTTTAATCCTTCGTCCTCAGATCTACCAATGATTTGTTTGGAATGTACATGTACGTGAAGATTATATTATTTATAATAATATATCATGTTTGTATTGATTCTTCTTTTTATTGTACATTATTTGTATTATTTATATTGACACAAAATCAATTGTAACATTCAAAGCTAACAATTATAAGCAACAATCTTGAAAGATCACTAATTGCAGTCTATTTTCAGGGTTGTTCGAAAAGAACGTCGACCTGACCGAGCTGTTTACGTACCAAAAGCAGGAAGAAGTCAATCAGCTTCAGAGCAGAAGAACCAAACTAACCCGAAAACTAACGGAACAGTGCAATCTAACGAAAGTGGAAAGACGTCGCAGTCGGACTGTTATCAAGAACAAATTTTAGGCAATGATGCTCAAATTGCTGCTGATTGCTTTAAAGATATGGCTGCCTTAAGTATGAAGGATGAAGATACCACTTATAGAAGAAATGATTATGAAAAAAGAAGAAGCAGAAAAGGCCTGGCTAGGCATACGACGGACGAACCATATAAAGATTGTGATACTTCTGTAAAGGAGAATGTTAGCACTACTCGTGCTAGTGATCTGGAACGTAACCAACAGACTAGCCAACCGAATACAAATAACACCAACGCCATGCAAAATAATCCACAACAAGATAACAAGACCGCGTTAATAGAAAGCGTTATTTGTCCTCCAAAAGAGTTCGAAGATGACAAAGAAATCATTGAGCTGGAAAAAATGTCAAAGGTAAATGGGGTTTTCATAATATAAATTATTAAGTAACGGCTTCAAACATTCGTTCACCCTTAGAGTTATTGTTCGTGGATTTTTTTTGTCGAAAGAAGTTTGTATAGAAGTCAAATTACTTTAAAATGCATCTTTAATCATATTAGATTCGAAATGAACTATACTGATTCGTATTTCAATCCGAAAGCTACATCTGCATAACTCTAATATGCAGAAAGCTAAGAATCTGTAGAGCATAAAATGAGAATTAAAATACGCAAAAAAGATAAAAATTAAAAACCCTTATGAAATCTTTGATACAAATATTAAAAAAACGGCATTCTCCACAATCAACTTTTAGTATTTGCGGCTAAATACACTTATGTAAAAATGGTTACTATTTTTGCAAGATTGGTCTCCGGTAGACGATTTGAAATGTCAAAAAGACTTCGCGGTGGCCCAAACTACGGCTAGCTCTTATCGCCTTGTGCTATTATAGTGTTGTTCAGCAACGGCTAGTAGACAACTAACGTATTCGACAAAATGTTAGAGTAAGATTGGTAAGAGTAATGGCGAACCATAAAAGAAAAAAAAAAATGTAATACCCCTGCAGGGTACCCGAAAAATAGCCGTGAAGACACATTCGTTCCTCTTAGCGGAGTACCCTTAATATATATTTTATTCCGTTTTTACTGGATCTAAATTATTTCCTTCTCGGTGAATCTATTCTTTCTTAATGTATATATATCCATTCTATTTTTGTCGTATATTTCTGTGACTCCAAGTTGCTGACAGTTCTTGCAAGAGTCAATTGTTAAGAATCGTAGTTTCATGACGTGTGTTGCGCCAGTGGCCAGTAATGATGCCAATCAGCTGATTGCAGTCAGTCCAGGCTACCGGAAGCAAGTATTTAGTTGCTACGAGGCTGTATAACCTCCAAATGATTTTGGTTGTCCTTTGGGCTTCACACCGCACATCGCAACCTGGATCATATTGGCATCAATAAAGTCCTTAGCAGTTTGTATAGAGATTGGGCTGCCTTCCGAGCAAATTAAGAGTAGACTGGTTCCATATTTGGCTAACGCTTACCCTTTCTCATTTCACCAATGCTCTTATAACCGGGAAACCAGTAGATTCATACTCTTTTGCTATCGCTTAGCCTGTTGACGTCCTGAATACACTCAACCAGTTGTCGTGGTCTACTTTGAGCGATCGTCGCCTGTATCAAATAATGCACTTTGTCCCAATCGTCGATTTTGAAGTCATCGTAAAATTTGAAAAATTGGTTCCAAAGTAACATCCAATCTTTAAAGTCTTCTCCAAAACATTTAAACTCATTGGCTGAGAACAATGCCCCATAAGCACTTAGAGTTTCTTGTGTGTCCAATGAGACAACAGCGCGACTGAACTACCTGCGGAAATGTTGATTTAAATATCTATAATTTCCTTGAAGTGTATCAGCATTGTGAACCTCCGTATCACAAAAAAGTTCGCCTGGAAAATTATATAGCCTGAAGGATTTTTTGCCGCTGACCGCTGTTAAAGGCTACGGTGGCTTCTTTGCTAATGTAAAGGCTACTGTGCATTCCTGCCTATCTTCGATTGAAGCATAGAGTGTGGTCCAAGTATTCAGCGCAGCTTGTGAGCGCCCGCCCAATACTGCTGCGGCCAAAAGATCTCGACTGGCAGTGTCCTAATTCATTAAGCGTGACAGCAACCTTTTCAGCAAATGATTTTATGGCAAATTTTTAAAATTTTTGAAAAATAAAATTTTTTGTAAAATTGTAAAATATAAATACTAATAAACAATAATATTAATACTAAATTTTAAAAAACATTGTTAATAATAATGGCATGATTGCCTTATGATAAAATTCGAAATTGATTCCATCCTTGTATCTATAGGAAATCAATCGTAGCAGCAGACGTATAGTCAAACAAACGTTTAACTCGGACGTGCTGAAAATTCCAGACACAGTACTATCAACAGATATCGAGCAATATTCAGAATTAAGCAAGAACAAACCTGATAGTGATGATTGGGATACAATGTTTGATGATAACGGAGATTGTTTAAACCCTGATATAATGGCCGAACTTACAGCGACTGTTGGTAAAGTGAAAATTGAAAGACCTAAGGCTGACTATAAGGTAATCAATGTACAATATATAGTTTAATTTGCTGTTACTTCTTACAATCTTTAAGGCCTACCTCGTAAAACAAGCAATTTTGAATGAAGAAGAGTATCCGCACGTCCTGGAAGTTTCTAATTTTCCGGTGGAATTCAAGACACAAGATTTGATGATGGTCTTCTCTGCTTATAAAGAATCTGGTTTTGATATAAAATGGGTGGATGATACTCATGCTTTGGTTGTGTTCAGTAGTTCTAGAATAGGTGAGTATAAACTAGGTGTGTATTTGACTAAAGACACCAACTGTTGTACGCGGGCTCGGAATCAATCTTCATCTCTTTTAATTCCCAGGATTCTGTTTAATACTCTTCTTAATAGCACAAATGTTTATAAGATTATTCTTTGAGCGTTTATGTTCTTAACTTTTAGATAAGCGTTCATGTTTTAGCATACCTATATAGTGGCTTGTTGACTTGGAGCTTTGCTTTTCTGCGTATGCACCTGACTTTCCATATCGCCAGGATGGAGTAGAATACTAAACTTGCAAGCCAGACTCTTTTCTTTGACTAACATATTGTCGCGAATAATGTGCAGAAACCAGGAAGTAGGGTAAGTGGCAATGCATACAGTGAGGAGAAGAAAAAGGGACTTGATTTACATGTCACCATAGTCAAAAGGCAATACAATCCCAAATCACCTGAATCAGGCAGTGTAAAACTAATAATAAAATTCAATTTGCAGTATACTTTATAAAACTGCATTACCACCTTATTACATCTTTTGTCATCATTCAATTCCTCAAAAACGAGGCAGCATTGATTGGTCAAAGGTAGAAATTCACTCAGCAGATACCAAAATGCATTCAGCAGATAACAAAGGTAACGAAAAAAACAATGATAAAAGTTTTATTTTGGCAAAATGATGTCCGCCTTTATTAAAAGTGTTGAGCCGACGTCAATAAAAATTACATAAAAATGAAGCTTTGGCCAGTGGCATTCCAAACCGGATCCATTAAGAATATTCTCAAAAAACCATGCTAACCACACTGGCAAACTCCTGCAAGATCTAGGCATTTACATGATTTAAGATCGAAGCACCTGAACCTATTTTAGAAAGCGAACTTTTGTTTATGTCAACTTTATAAAAAATATATTCCTTGATGATAACATTGGGCAGTACGATGCCATACCTAATGAAAGTGCTTCATAACATTTAACTATATTCCTTTACTTTTACTCGCTAAATGGTATCAAAAGTAATATTATCTTATCACTTACGATTTTTATACTCAGAATAGGTTTTCAGAAAATCAACATTGCATAAATTGCCATTCGTTAACATAGCCCCTTTGGCAAAGCATATGTATATTAACTAGGGGGGATGCGAAACGTATCTGATCGTATAAAAGGGGCGTGTCTTATCTTGGCAGGGTACTTTCTGTCTTTTTTCAACTTGGGACTTGAATATTGATATTTACTTCTCGCAATCAGTGGGGAAATATCGCAAATTGTATCGCAATTCACATACTTTCCAAGCTATATATAGTTCTTAAGCTATGACCAAGGGACAACCTCACCTGCGTACTTTCTAATCTGACGTTTTAGAGAGTGATCTGAAATGCTGAGATACGCTTAAGGGGCACCACCTTCATTGAGTCCATTCCAGTTCTGGATTACTATCATGCTCCGAATCGAACGTTCGTAAAATAATCCTCGATGAACTAATGGAAAATATATAACTGCACATAATTGATGAGAAAAGTATATGGCAGAGTCTCCACCGAGATCTTTCAACCTAATAACAAATCCCTGAAAGCAGAGAAAACAAAGAACTCGACAAAGAAAATCATACACCTGAAGAAGACAAGAAAACAGGTTCGGAGAAGTTAAATAACTTACCTATCTGGAGTTGTCGGCGAACAATCCTTTTTCAGGGTGTGAACATTTTTCCGATGAAGCTAAAACACTGGTACCAGATCAAAATAATCTTACTTCTGATGTATTGTCGAAAATATGAGTACTTATCAAATTATATTGCAAACTTGTGCCCACATTCGAAAGGAGGATCCTTTAGTGAGTTATTAGCAGTGGACATAGAGGATTACAGATTAGTAGAACAGATTAGTAGTTGTTGTAGGATATTCAATTCTATTAGCATCCACTATTCTTCGGGGATCTCTAAATCCAGGATAAAAAAAACTTGATTAAGGCACTTTCAACATCCTAATCCGACTTAATTCCCATTAAAACTAGCCTAAATTAAAAATAAAGTAAAGTGATTGCTAAAAAAAATTGTGATGTTTTTTGTTGTTGTCAAATGTGTGTCCAGATGTGGGATAATTTGTATTTTGTATTTATAATCTATTAATGTTTTCCCATATTGCCTATGATGCCTTGTTCGATAAAAAATAGTTTCGCAACGTACACAGCGCCGAAATATATGGGCGACATGGCCATGAAGCTAATGACAAAATCAGTCCCAATAAGCTACGGCGGACTGAACAATAAGTCCGCACGAGTGCAGGGGCTCCAGTTCGTTCTAGTTTAGCTCGGTCATTTTTAGAGGCGCGGTTTTCCAAAAAAAAAAAATACAAAAGCAGGTTCCGTTTTCTGCGCGACGATAGCGTACAATAGGATCTCAAAGAAATTCTAATGTGGAACTGTATGACGATGATGCAAACCCGTAGTGACAACCAAACAAAATCAGTAGTGGCACCCTAACCAATTGGTTGCTGCAATGTTTAATTATGATAATGGTGGTGGATGCTGAAACAATTATTATAACCTCTCCGAAAGCAGAATTACCAGACCAATTATTTTAACTGCTCAAAAAGAAAGGAATCATTAATATTACGGGACAAAGTTCTTAAAGTTTTCGTTCATTTTTTCTCTTTCTTCTGCAGCTTACCAGTTTCATATACATTCAAATTTAAAAAAAATATATTTTTATTCGATAACACTACCCAATCGATACCGCTTAGAAATAGGAAATGAGATTTTAAATGAACGATATTTTGGGGAAAATATCTAAGCTCCTACTTGAAGCTTTGTTTTCCAAATGGTTAGTAATTAATATATTCGCTACCAAAGCTTCAAAAGAAAAGCTTTCAGCACCGCCCACGGAGGTTTCTCCTATAATATGACTTCATTTGGCTTTATTTTTTTTTAACGTTGTAATCATAACATTGAAAATAAAATACATATGCATTTCTCCGAACTGACTGATATTTGGACGCTGGACTAAGAACTACTACTTCATTTAATAGTGCACATCGAATATATGCAAATAATGAGTGCGACATCAACTAATACAACAAACACGACGTCGATTTCGGGCACGGGACTCACATACACGAAATGAGACCATGAAAACAAATGTCGGTTTCTCGGAATATTAATAAAATATTTATAGTACACATTTTTATGTTCAATTACACTTTGCTTATTTGCAGCTGCTGAAGTACTATCTATGAGTCATCCGTTCGTTAATTTGAAACCGCTCGCGGATGCTACTGCAGAATCAAAAGCTAAGGCACGTAAGTGTGCTGAATCTTTACAACCCTACCGTCCTAGACCTGAAACATGTGCAGCTTTGGCGCGCCGTTTAGTAAGTGGTGCCTTAGGTGTTCGTTTGAAAACTGCAGCGGAAGAAAGAGAAAATGAAAAGAAAATCTTGCGAGAAGCGAAAGGTATTCGGCAAATATATTTAACTACATTAAACTTAATATGAAACACATATTTGTGTGTCTATTACAGAGCGAAAACTTTTAGCTGCTAAACAAAGGGACGAAGTATGGGAAAGCTAACTCGAGCTTTAACCTTTTATCAAAGGTGCATTTACCATCTATAACTGTACATAATTAGAATTGTAGAAATAATCGAAATGCAAGTCATGATATATAGCTAAATAATTTTTGTACTAGTACATTTTAAAAACATCAGACTTTTGAATAAACATAAAGTAATCCGATGGCAAACGCAAATATATTTTCATGTGCAATATTTTATAATGAAATATCATTAAATCAAAAATGTAGATGAAATTTACAATTGTTATGAGTGTTAATTTGACTGGATACTTTTAAATTAAGCCGTAATTATCAGTTTTTTTTTAAAATAGAAGTTTTGATTGCCTGTGGTTATGTTACGCCACATTGTTTGGTGAATAGATTAGACCTTTATGCTCATAAATCTAACCTGATTATGCTTAATTCTACGAAAGATACATAAAAATATTTGTACTAAAATATGCAAACCAAACGAATCGTCATTGTTAAATTTTGGTAATTTGTGACGGTTAAAAACTATTCCGAACATTTCACGCGAATGATGAAACAAGTGATTACAAAATAGTGAAGAGTATTTGGACGTGAATGCTCAATAATTTGGTGCAACATTTCCCGGTCCGAGACCGAAACCGTGGAAAATAATTCCTGTTTTTTGCCGCATACTTTTGTAAAAATATATTAAAAGAGACGAGATAAAGGATCATCTCATATATTCATTTTCAAAAGAATATAGATATTTTCACCAAGAAACCAAATAAAAAATGCGATTTTGGGCTACAATTGATTTATAGTCGGTGATTTTGCGCTACTAATAACGGCCAGCTGGGAGGTTTTATCAAAAAACCTCTGCCAACCTTGATTGTCTCCAGAAATGCCGAAGTGATTTGGCCACCAAGATCATGCGATATTACTGCATTGGATTATTTTCTCTGAGGTTATGGTAAATCATTCGCTTACTCCAATAAATATTATTCACGCCATGGGTGAAATAATTGCAAATTTAAGTGGCCAAAAATTGTTGTTCCAGAATCGATTTGTTGAAAAAAAAACATAGGTCATTAAATAAAAATGCCATGAACTAATCTCTAAAAAAAAAAACACTGACACTACGTTCCTTTTTGTTTTTATTTCCAATTAAAATTTTATGTATCTTATTTGATCACCTTATATAAATCAACGCAACAAGTTTCTTTTTGCTCGGAAGTTTTTTAGTTCTGAATAACCTGAGTTAAATCATGGGTAAATTGAGTTGTGGAACTAATCACTCCACACTCTTACACAGTGATTGTGAATGAAACTCTCTATCAGCTTAGGCTCGAAAATGGTTGTTGTGGCATTACTTTACTTTTACTGCTAAACGTTATTCTTTCGAAACAGCAATTTATTTTCTCTCATGAAAGGCTTAAAAGTTTTTTACAAAATATTTTTCATTTAATCTAAAACACATTTCTACATATTGGACACGTAGACTTGCTGCTTGTCGTAAACCACTTGTACTAAAAATAAATATGGTCAGTAAAATTTAATAATGACACTACAATATCTTACCAAACACGGCCCGTGGAATTTTTTACGACATGTTTTACAGGTCAATTTTGGCAATTGACATGTGTCTTGATGTATCACACTATAGCAGACATAGCATTCTTCGACACCTTCGAATTTCTTGTCCAGGTTATTTTTCCATAAAGACAAAACATCAAGTATGGATCCATTCTACAGCGTGAAACATAAAGAATCAACTGATAAAAATGTTTTTTTTTTATGAAATTACTTGATGCGTGAGATAGATCGTTAATTCACGAACAATAACTCTTGACTGCAAACGACCTCCTATCAGTTTCTCGCTTTCGATTTTTGCTGATCCTAGTGGATGATTTCTAGCCAAACAAATAACCAGCTCCATTTTAGTTTCATCAATGCTATATGTGGCGATAACTTCTCGAGTAGAGTTGTGTACAGTTACCTTTAATTGTTTAAATATTATTAGACGATTGTAAAATGCACATATTAGCATAAATCTATTAATGATATATATTAGTGATATTCCATACCGAACCACAATGATTACCGAAAGGTAAATCAATTGATTAAATAGGAAAATAAAAACAGGTAGAGAATGTCCTTGCAACAGAAACGTTTTGAAGCGGTTACTTCATCCAACTACAGTTGTACAAATTAACGAAATGATTAAGTTAGTCGCAGAATAGACCTGGTTGCTTTAGAAAATCACCTTCAGGCAGTAACAAAATTATACTTTGCTGGTATCACAAGAAATTGGACGATGGGCACTTTTGGGAGCAGTAATACAGGCAGTCGCTCTAAGGAAGCAAAAACTAAATTGAAATGTTAGATGAGAGCACCAATGGACATTTTTTATGGGTATAGGCGCAGGCATTCGGTCTTACCCGGACTACACCCTGACACTACTCCTCTATCAGGACTTAAGCTGACGACACATAACTATTTAAACTTTCGGACGGAGGACTTTTTCACTAGATTTCACTAGCGGAATTCGTCTGGAATTCTCATGTATACTGATGGAGGCTAGTAGTTGGCGGGTCCATTAATCTTACTTGCTATGAAAACTAAGCAATACGCTTTCGCTTCATAGCGATAAAGGTTTAGGATGATTTCACTGCTCCATGTAAACATAATGTCGCGTAGCAAATTTTTTCTTTAGGGTCATCAATAGTTTCTAAAGTTAGCTATCTAGCATCTGACAAGCTTTCTGTACTTTGAGTTTATAATGACTCAGGGCATGCATGACGGAATAAATTTTAGGAGCGTCATTTTCAGTGTAAAGTTAGTCCATGCAGACTTTCATTAAGTGTTTCCTCCTCTTCACATGCTGCAAAAAATAATGGAAAATATCTTCCATGCGACAACTATGGACGCTTTAACGCGGTTACTATTTCTTATCAGTAAAGAATGCCGATCATTTAGGACTTCTGCTGTCAGCTGAATGTTAAATTAATATTTTCATTTATTAACCTTACTGGGCCCTACCATTAAATTACTGTGGAACTAAGCTAGGTTCCAAAGACTGCATTCTGCACACGTTTATTATTCATTGAGTTAACCCTCATGACCGTCAGATTTTGTAATGCAGATCAGTCTCTGAAACGGTTCATTCACTCTATCCTTCGCGGCTTTTTGTTCTGTTTTTAAGATTTAATTCGTAGGGCACACGATTTCACCAACTGGTATCCTACCCTTCTCTTATAAGTGTTGAGATGTTTTCAAACTCTTAAGTTGCCACTATCGGTGATGGGCCTAAGCAAATTCTTCTGATGGGACAACTTTTAATGCTATTTTATCATAACTAATGTAGCGAAGCATCAGCAGCTCCCTTAACTCCTTTCTTAGTGAATCCGAAAAATACGGGTCCAAGATAAAAATGGGATAGCTGAGGAAATTCTTCAATTTTTCCTCATCTGGACATTTACTTGACGAAGATTAATAACGCGCAATGCAATTGTCACGCTTATGATAACCAACTACTCATGGCTTATCAGGGAGAGCGATACTTTCGGTACTATCTGGAAGGTCAAACTAGCAATTTATTCACCGAACACAAACCACTAGCATTCGCTTTCAAAGAAAACTCTGAAACGGTTACTCCACGTCAGCTTAGACACCTAAGTTCACGATCCCAAAGCTCAAAGAACTTAAGAGAAATTCAAAATACAAGTTCAATAGGCGTCCAATTTTTCATTCGGATTTGAAACAGTTTCTGAAGAGTCTTATCCGAATTCTTGGCATGACAACGGGCCTCTCTTTTGCCTATGTGTGTTGGTCGTCAGGTCTGTGTAGATCGACAGCCACTTCAACCTACCTATCCGAATTATAGATTAAATTCAAATGTTTTCATTACAATTCCTTTCCTAGTATTGGTGCAAAAAAGTCTATGCCAACCAAATATTTATAAAAAGGACGAATACTGGACACGACTACTTCCACTTATATTTTGTGGATCAAGTTCATTAGTCGAAAGAGGATTTCTTGCGTCATTAGCTAAACTCCTTTACGGAGAAAACCCTAGGCATTCTCTTGATTTCATTTAAACCAATCCTAGGAAGATTATCAAACCTCAGTCCGCCATAAAATTTTCAAATTCAATAGCCGACGCTACAATCCACTCAAAAAAAAGTTCTTCATATTTAAGCATCTCCACCAATGCTCAAACGTCATGATACGAGCCAATTCCATTCGTCTATCATTCCATAAGTTGTCGTCAGACATAAGCCTTAATAATAAGCGAAATATTGAGCTATTGGCAGGATGAAGTCCTGTTACCTGTCATCAATCATGATAAATATTACCAGACCAGTCACACAAACAAACTGCCTTAAACACACTTCAGCTCAATCGAATTCCGTTACACAGACTCAATTTTCGAACAGTGGCCCGAACAGTTTTTGCACATGCAACAATACTTCAAACAAGGTAAGTGTTCTACTCCTTTTCTCACTTTAAGGGGTTGCGTTCAAAACACTACTGCCCCAGATAATTTGCAGCTTCAATCGCACAAACTGTATGCTGCTTAAAACGTTGATATGTATTTGCGTACTACTAAACTTACTTGCATATTTTCGTGCTCAGTTCTTTTGTTTGTAATACTCCGAAGCTCTTCTTGGCAAAGGAGACTCGATACGTAGTTTGTAGTGAGTTTATCAACAAACGCTTTCTGACGAGGATTTGACTCATTCCACCACCTTCTAACGACTGCCGGTAAAGACCGAAGTGTTTGTGCGTATAAATGACATGCATAGCGCTCAGTGGCCAAATTTTGATCTGAAAAGAATGGAAAAATGAATAGCACTGTTTTATTTTAGGTTGCCATTGAGTTAGTTAAATTTCATCAGATTCTAAACAAATCAAGTGGTAAAAGGTGCTCAATAAGTTTATTAAAAAGTTTATTGAAGAAATTGTTTAAACATAAAAAATGACGCAATATTAATTTTTATCTGAACCTTTCTTATATTCAAACGCAACAAGTCAACATTATACTGTAACTAACCTTTCATTTGCACCCATTCAAGTGGCTTGAAGACGTCGTTTTTAATTACTTGTGAATCATAGTTTTTCAAGATTTCAACTGGCATGGCTCTGAACAAAAGGGGTAAAATCACCTACAAATATAATAATTCAATAAAAAATTAAATCAAATTAAAAATGCAGACTAACTTCGTCAATTTGATTGCCTGTTATCCATTGAGCATAAAACGATCGCAGCTCTACAGATGCAGTTGAGCAAATAAAAATTGCACAATCCCATAAAAGAAAGTATCCTAATAATGTTTCACGGTGTATTGTGGATAACTCAGGAATGTTGGTGAATTTAAAACTGAAATTTTGTATACTCTTTTAATTGATTTTAAATTAATGACAAGTCTGGGGAACTAAAATGCCGTAAATACTGCACTTATAACTAAACAAGATATACTAATATTATGATTAGTATTTTTTGCATTTACTGTTACATTTACGTAATATTCAGAATATTAAATCGATCTCTGGCACAAATTTTCCGAATTTCAAACGTATTCATGTCTACATTTATACATATAGCTTTTACATTTGCTTGCAGAAGGTAGTCACAGGCTTCAACACGCAGTGCAAATGTGCATGTACTTTTCAATTAGAACCTATTTACATGTAGAGGGGGGGAGAAACATCTGACGATAAACAAAGCGTAATTCATGTCTTTAATATTTTCTTGAGAAGAAATTTAGGAAAGCGGGCTCAATGCTGTGAAGTTAAATTTGCTCTCGTTCAAACTTGAGCTAACATTCACACCTGGAGAGGTCATGCTATCAGTTTTGACTATCGAGTTTACACTACATATAATTAAAATGGCTAAGGTACTACAAATTAACCCTCAAACTTCTAATGCAGTAACACTTTTCTCGTATTTATCCAATGCGCCTGGAAATTTCGGCCATTCACCCAACGTGATAGAAAAAATGGGCGTACTTATTTATAGTGAACGCTGAAAACTTTCTTCGTTTCGAATCAGAGAGATTTCTAGCTATTTTAGTCACCGCCTCGTTCACACTGCGTGTCGTTTAATACTATCCGGGAGTATTCTTATTCTAAAAACAAGTACATATTAGAAAAGAAAAAACAGATCAGGCGGTATTTGTTTTAAGCTTAGTAAGAAGTTTCACCAGGAAGTATAGCGGATCACCAGGACCTCAACCAGACACTTTGCATTTTTCTTATCCATTAAAAATCATTATATTGAGTAAACATTATGTAAGATAATGTAGAAGAAATAGGACAGAGAGAAAGTCAATAACACTAACAAATGTAACGAATGGTGTTATTAGAAAACCAAATTGACTATTTTTTTTTAATGCCAATGTTGGGAATTCCATTGATATAATTCACCTTGGCGATTCGCTTAGCTCTGCGACCAAAGTCTTATGCAAAGGTATTTAGGGGTTTTTTAAAATTTAATCGATCTTTTCAGAGTATCTTCATGAATGTTCATCCTTCAAGCTTGCAATTCGCGAAAAATAACAAATTGTTCTACGGGGTGATTTATGGTACGATTTATGGTAAGCTGTTATTCAGAGAAGGTGGAAGTTGTCCACCATATGTGTCGTTGCCCAACTTATGTCAACTAAGCTTGGGGTACTTTAAGTTTATTTTGTGTTTGAATTGGTTTTTGTATCAACTAAGGAAGAGTGCGTTTATTGTGGTTTTTAGGTGTATTATACATTCGTTTGTATCTTTTTGTATTGGAAAGTAAACCATCCACCTTATACGAAGCAATAATCGTACAAAAGTGTAACGAGATTCAATTGAAGATTTAACAAAAAAAAATTATAGCTACTGGTTTAAAAATATTATTGAAATAGTATGTGCCACAAATTTATTTTGAATAATTGAACTTACTCAAATTCTTGAATGTGATAGCCTAAGCTATCAGCACAATTTACCATAAATGGATACATTCGGTACAATAGGTGCCACTTGTCATTTTTGTTTTCCCCCAATTCCATTCGCTTATCTAGTTGGCTGGTATCTGTCTTCACTAAATATTTAATAAATTGGCGAAATATTGCGTACGCCCCAATTCTAACGCTGTGAATTCGATTGAAAAATGCATTGAGTAAAAACTCAATACATTCATCCAGCGATATGTGATAACCTTTTTCACAAGCCTAGAATATACAACTATAGATTTTTATAAATCCACACTCAAATGTTTACATACATTAATTACAAGTCCAAAGTCCAGAAATTCCATATGCGGGCAAACTGCATCATAGTAAACTTTATGTGTATTATCAGCTTCATCTGGAACGGTAAGAAATTTTATGTGTTAATGTCAGTTCATGGAATGATATGACATAAAAATAATTTATATCTATGTTCTTTTCTCAATTTTGTTAATGCCACAGTGATGCTAAGTTAATAATTTGCTATCACAAAAAACTTAAACAATAAGACAGCCATTCGGAGGATGTTTATAACAACCTTACAAGCAATAACACAATACGAATGAATTGTCAAAGTAACGTAAAACATCACAGGTGTATATCAAATGTTTTGTCTTGTTTGAATTTCGTACAGATAAAAATGGTAATATTTTATGAATTTGGTATAGCCGAGTAAGTAGAACAGCAGCTGCCAGCGTGTGGGTTTTGTAGCGGGCCAGAAGCAGATAAAATAATTCTCTTTTTTAAATACTTGAACATACACACCGAGTATAGAGAGTTGAGCATTGGCTTTGAGAGTAGAGTATTGTTTCGAATTCAGGTTTACGCGAGGGACCGCGCACCATGCTTTGAGTTTACCTAATTTTAGCTCAGGGGTAAAGTGAGTCGTGGAACTAAACACTCCACACTCCTATACACTGATTATGAAATGTGTTAATGAAGCTCTCTATCAACGGGAACTCCTAGACCTGACAAAGGTTATCGTGAAATTACTTTGCTTTTACAATTCAACTGGGGTGAGAAATTATGTTACCTCGCTCTATTTAACTTTTGTCTGCTGAGTCAGAATCTGGTTTCACACAAATTTGCATTCTCGAATTGAAGAGCCTCAGATCATTCCATGCGGTTTCTAGTGTCTCAGTCGCTGACTTAGACATTGTGTTGCTTATGGAAAGGAGGGGTGTGATATAAATAATCTGGTCCTTGTTTGAAATCTAGCCATGGACGATCAACAATTATCATAAAGCGGACTTTCAGTTGGCCTAGCTCTATGTAGATGCCTGTGTCTACCTGAGCCAAATCAGAGAAAAAGTGAATCGTGGGAATAATCACACTAAACTGCGATTATGAAGTCTCTAGCAGCTTCAAATCTCAGACCATTAGATACGTTGAATTTTCGTATTTGTGCCTGGTCGCTGCTTGATTTTGCTGCGCTTTAATTGTTTTAAACTTGTTCTATTTTGTTTTAGATTTGATTGTTCACTATATGCAAGGATTTAAGATAAGTAATTTAATGTGGCTTCTAAGAAATCATATTTATACAATGTTGATTTTACTTGATCAGACACAAACAATTAAAGGACGCTGTGGAATCCGGGACAATTGTGGAGAACTTTTACTTTGGTCGCTCTAGGGAACTACTCGAATTAGTATGGGGATCCCTTCTTGCGGCAGTGGCTATTTTAACTGAACATTGTTTGTTTGGCATGCATGCAGTGCGGTTGGGTGACTCTTACAACGACTTCTGCCGAAGCAGAAGACGCAAGGAGGAATAGCATACAGTTCTTTAGCTCTTATGCGGATACCTATCCATTGCAAGAAGGAAGCAATCTCTTGGCTTATAATTCTTTCCAAATATAAACGAAGTAGCTTCGGTGGGCTAGGGGCGGCTCACCACTTAATATGGGTTATGCACTAAGCAATGCGGTATCGCAATGTGTCCTTTTGCGCCTAAGTGTGCTTTCTCCAGAGTCTTCCTGAAGGACGTAGCTGTGGGACCTACCTACCTCGCTGCGATTGACCACGACATTTGTGCATCCAAATTCAATCTTAAGTTATTTAATCGAATCGACCTTCTGCAGACGAACTCCGATAAACGTAATTATTAATTTCAGAGTAATTATCGAGAAAAGATAATTTTTTCTGTCCAAGAACAGAATATTTCACGTGACGACAAGCATTTGATGGTGGATTGTGGGTACAAAAGTTATGAGTTTACTGTTTAAATGAAAACTTTAATTTCGAAAGCTGGAAAAATATGTTTTAGGGGCTGACACAAAAAAAAACTAGCTTAAATGCTTTAGTTGAAAAAGTAGTTGCATGACGTGATTTTAATTTTCGAAAAAGAAATGAAAGGGTTTTAAACTTAATATTAATAACTTGCTAATTACTTACCAACTGACGTCAAAATAATGTGAAATGTTTTGAAGAGAACAAGAGTTGCTTCCAGTTTAAAGAGATTTTCCCACTCATCAATTACCGTAGTTAATAACAAAGTAGAAGACTTTATTTTGAATTCCTCAAAGCATCGATATAGTGCTGCATGCATCTTATAGACAGCCAAAGCAAAGATTGCGACCTAGCAAATTTATTAAAATTAGTTTAGACATAAATAAGTATTTTATTACCTGAGGAAGTTTATAATCGTTCATAGCCCTGGAAATTAATAATATCCATGTATTCAATGCCACACGAATGAAGTCCCAATGTTCAACATTCAGTTCCAGTGGAAAATGTATAAGGCATTCAGTGATTAATTTTGCTATCTCTGCACAAAACACAACCTTATCAAAGGAAGCTGTGCTTATGTCCCTATAATGTAAGTTGTTATTGTTTTAATTTTAGCTTTTAATTTTAGCGAACTTACTCGTTCAAATTCAAAAAATTTTCAGAAGTTTTTTGTAGCATCACAATTTCGGATAACAAATGTTGAAAAGTTTCCAAAATAGCTTTATCAGAAATAAAATGTACGTCTGATGTGAAGTAGTTATTGATATATATACGCAGTTTCGCAACTCGAAAAACTATATCCACCTCTTTGAAGAAATACTCTTCTTCGAATGGAATAGCTCTTGGATACAGAAAACATAGTACCTGTAAAGAAAAAAATATTATTTGCTAAAAACTTGTTTTTTTTTTAAAAAAGTAAACTAAAACGGTGTAATATAAGGCACGCAAGGAAAAATTTAAAGTCATTAATATTAACAGAGGTGATAAAAATATTTCCAACAATTTGATCTAATGAGTTGAAATGAAGAATGTATGGGTCTAAATTAAGTAAAAACTGACCTCTATACTAATTGAAATAATGATAAGGTTTGTCTTATTATGACCACAACTATAAATAATTGTGATATATGTGACTTTATAAGTAACTATGAAACAACATATGAGAATCATTAAGTGCAGTGCAAATATTATTCAACAGGAAAATTATGAAATACATTTTTAATTTTGCAGTAAAGTGTAGCAGAGAATGTTTTTCTACCCAGGAAATAAGTTGTTTTGCATTTAAATATAGCATATTTCCTTTGGAACTTCTTTTTTTCCAAGATATACATAGCTTCTTATCAAATGTACCCAACCTTCACAAAATGTATAACGCCGTAGAATCTCATTCTGAAACATTATTTCTCCGATTTAACACATTATTTCTCAATAGATCATTGTTGCACTCTTTGCAAGCTCCCCATTAATATTGATAAGTGTCAGATGCTTTTGGTACGATAAGTACGCTTACACAAAACACCGTACTTTCTCGGCAACTTTTTATTAGATCAAGGTGTTAGAATTGACCTCAGTCTGATCGTGAAATATGACGAAATTATATACACTTTGCTTTAACATGAACTTCTACACTTTTTCAGGACAGGTTCTATTTCCAAATATGCACTCTGTTTTTGAAACCAAGTCTGCAGCCTTGTAAGAAACATCAGATCTAATCGTTTGCTCACTCTATAGCAAATGAAACCAATACTTCAGTGCTGCAGGATATTCAACATCATGAGCAAATTTTATTCCGCCATAGCTTCCAAATCATTCTTTAATCTTTCCTCATCAGAGCCTTTTCTATTCCTATATTTTATAAATTAAAATATTCTTATAAACGTATTTAACTGCTTACTTGCTATATAAGTAATATAAACTTCTTTTGGCGCAATAAAAAAAATAAATATATACTGAACCACCGTATTTCTGCATGAACTGGAAAACAGAAATATTTTTGGCATTCACAGATTTCTGTTTTATATTTTATAGCACAGGCTTTGTCTGTGGTAAACAAGAAATCGAGCTTAAAGGTAGAATATTATGGCTACTGACGTTAGAAAATATTTCAAGGGATAATTTTTATGCTTATAGCAACCTTTTGCCCCAAATTAAATAGAAAACATTTATCTTTTGTCGACACTTTTAAATATGTAAATGAAAGTAGTAAATTTATGTTTGTACCTGATCCACGAAGTACGATATCTGAGGACTAAGCATTTTTTTCTTTCCAGTCAACTCATACCGGATTTTAGCAGCATCTACGTCGTTATTGATGAAAAATATAATAGTTTGAGCCCATAATTCGGTATCATGTTCTAAACGTTCCAAAACTTGTTCAATCAAAGCATTTCGGTTTACAGATTCGGCACTACTCAAAAAAGTAGTTAGTTTATGTTTAGTAGATAAAGTTATGTCAGCTATGTTAACTTTTATCTACAAATAGTAATATGTTTTTTATCTCATTTAATCACAAAGAACATTTATGATAAGCTAATTACCTCATTAGGAAATTTGTCTAACACGTCCAAACTTATCGCTGTTGTTTTCAAAACATTCAAAATCATATTGAATGTATGTTGTTCCCACTTTTTTAACTTTTCGTCAACATTTTCATGTACTTCAATGCTTGCACTTGAAAACTTTTTCAATTTTTGATGTTCATTTTCTCTTCCAGATAAATGCAAGCAAATCAGATCCAGTTGGAAAGAGTTCAGCATGATTAAGTGTTGTATTGAATTCCAGTCAGGTAGTTCAACAATTGAAATAGGTTTGAGCCCAAGAAAACCTTTTAAATATCCTAAGTAGCGGTAATAATTTTCCAGTTGCGATACTGTTTGCTGTGAGTCATGATTTAAAACTATATTGGTAAATATAGCGATTCCGGTATTTTGGATTTTTTCTTGCTCGCTATCATTCTTCGAATGATCAAGCAAGTCAAAAACTAAATTCGCAATATCATCAATATTTTGAATCGTTACATCATTGTTCTTCAATTCATGTTTGACTAGGTGTGCACAGTCAGACATCATATTTTCATTTACAACAAAACTTGTTTCTTTCAATACATTTTCCCAACTTTGCAACATATTTTCAAATAGCTCCTCTGACATGAAATTTTTAATAAGTGCTTTTATAAGTAGTTTGAACAGATGAATAAACACTTTTTCAAGTAAAGCTGCATTACTTTTGGCACAACTCAGATTTGGCATGATGTCTACAAAAAAATTGCCATATTCTTCCATTACATCAGTATTAATAAATTTTTCGAATGGCTTTGTTAATATATCTATAATATCCATTAATGTTTCTTCTCTAATAACCAAATCATGGCTGCCATCGGTTTGAGAAAAACACTGCTTTAACACCGGTAGATTTTCTTGAGTGTTTTCTTCCACAAAGTTGTTTGCAATACGTATCAAAATATTACAGACATATTTCTGCGCTAATAAGTTTTGAGTTTCCGTCTCCATAGAAAGTGGCTGAGATAGGAGTTTTTGAAGTATCCATTGTTGAGCAAAATTGTTACTGTTCTACAAAAGAAAACAAACACCATAATAACTGTGCAACGATTTAAAAATAATAGTTTGTAAACTCAAAATGATTGTAAAAGATGAATGTACATTGATTTAAATTATCGCTTACATCCAAATGCATTACAATTATTAAAATAATCAGTTAAATTAGATTAAATGCCAAAGTCTAAATAATAAAATTCTACTACTGTTTTTATTAGTTTTGATTCATACCTTCAATAAGTTTTCAACAAAGGATAGTCTCTCTTCCCTCGTTAAATGCTGCAGCACCTCAAAAATGATGTCAACAATCAATGCAGGAGCTGAGCCTCTTAGAAGACACACTTCGAGTTGTTTCAACGTATAGATTAAATCTCGGTTTTCAGAGACTTCCTCGAAGAATTCAATGTCATTAAATAGTTTGCATACAGTTCGCAAATGGCCAAAGTATTGAACATCGTAATCTTGAACTGCCTTTTTAAATATCACTCTTGCAAGCTTAACTGATAATGGTTTTAGCTCTTCCTTTAAGCACATGTTTGCATTGTCTGTTTGGTTTGCGTTCGAAACAGATAAGCAATGGAATAGTTTTAGCAATTTATCAACGGCTTGCTCAGTATTTTCTACGTTATTTACAGTTTCTATTAAAATTTTTAATTGCTTCCAAAGCGTTCCTAATAGTTTATCATAATACTCTGAAGCTTTAGCATTTTCTAACCAAGTCTTGACCGATTTTGAAATTCCTTTGTATAGTTGTTTAGATATATGATTGTCGTTTTCTATACTCCAAATAATCCAGCCGTTAATATAATGATCAACAAGCCGAATAGTCTCTTCAATATTCGTATTTGCTGCCACTTTTTTAGATATCACGTATTGTAAGCACTCGAAAAATGCATTAATATTTGCTGTAATTTCTTCATAGTTGCCATCTTTTTGCAATACAATAATCAGTGATTTTAAGTTAATAAGGAAATCATCAACAAATATATTGAGCAATTGTATTTCTATGGGCATTTCAAACAATTTCGACAGAAATGGTAAGTAGTACGGGCTAATTACATAACTGTTCCCAAAACACCGATTTTCCAACAAAGTTTTTATTTTTCGAGCAACAACAAGTTTTATGTCAGCATATTTTTGCCTGAAATAACAAGAAAATAGGTATTTAAAGTTACTTTGACGTAGTATAATGCATTATTCAAACAGCAAATGCAAAACCTTATGTAATTACACGTCCATGATTCATTTTTACTAACTAATTAAATTTTATTATGTTGTTGTTTTGATTTTATATTTGTTTTGATCGCACGATCTCGGTCCCCATTTCACATCACCTCCACGTGAGATGACCATGACCTCAAATCGCCCGTGCAGAATGTCTAAAGTGACATGAGCTGTGTGACACGTAGCGCCGTCCTGTTGAAACCACATGTTGTTGGTGTCCGTATCATTCGATTCAGGCCAAAAGAAGTTGGCAATCGTCGACCTATAGCGCTCGCCGTTCTCACAGAAAAATGGACTGATGACGCTGCCAGCCCAAAATCCACACCAAACAGTGACTTTTGCCGGATGCTTCGAATCTCTTGGATATCATGTGAATTGGTATCATCCCTAATTCGACAATTTTGTTTGTTGACATACCCATTCATCCAGAAATGGGCGAAGCGCGCGGAAAGTTGCTCGAACAGAACACCCATATTGATTAAACAATTTTATCATTTGCACGTGTTGTTGAACGCTATATCCGTTCATGGTGATTTGGAAAAACTCATACCAAAGCATCAATTTTCTGCGAAGTATTACGATAAGTTAGTTTATGTTAACTAGAATAGACTCATATGGACTGTTCATATTGAGTGATGGAGGGAGTTGAGAAAGACCCTACCGGAACTGAAGCCCCTACCGGAACTGAAGACCCTACCGGCTGGGAACTGAATGCCCTGTCGGCAAAGAACTGAAGGCCCTAACGACAAGGAAACGGCTACAACTGAAGGCATTGCCGACAAGAAGTGGATACGACCACCGGAAGTGAATTCCAGTTGCTTCAACTGAGGCTCAACTGTTGAAAAGAGCAGAATAGTAGCCGGTAACTTACAGATTTCGAATTTGTGTACTCTTGTTTTTGATGTGGTGTGGATTCCTCCAGCTTAAGGTCACGTTGCAGCGATAGATCAACAAGAAATACAGCCTGCCAACATTGCTAACTCAGCAAGAACAAACAATCAACAACCGCAACCCCAAACCTGTCAGGACAACACGAAATTGAAGTTTACCTCTAAACTTTCGACAACAATGGCAAATTCCGACCGGCTGCGAGGACACCACATATGTTATTTGTCAAAAATGGAATGAAATAGTTATGGTACTGGGATAAGGTACTGTGGGTCTAATTTATTTTTTCCTTATTTTTGAAATACGAAGTACGTAGTTCAATGGTCGAAGTTTGTTTAAAAGTCGGAAACGCCGCAGCCATGACTAAAATACGTATATGAATTATCGGGCAAAGTGATTTTAATTTAAGATTTCACTCATTTAAATTATTGAAAAAGAATATTTAGCGGACTAGGTATAATCATGCTTACCAATCTTGGAACTTCTCTTGAATCATCAAAATACAACTCCAAACCTGTGTTACGGCATTGCTGTCAGCGTCAGTTATATGCTCAAAAGTGATGGTAATAAACTTTTTGTCATATGGCAATAATTCTTCGGGTGAATTTTGTAGAAACGACAGCATGCATTCAAACCACGCAGATCTGAAAATGAAAGAGCAAGTAAAATAATATTTATTGCTATAAGTTTACAAGCTAGTGTTTATGTTAAATTTAATGGAATTGTGTGCTTTAATTTGTAAAATTGTGAAATAATCTGACTGTGACCTAAACTTAACCATTTGATCAAATCATCGTAAAGTTTGTAAATTATTTGATAAACTATTGCTGGGATTCTCACAGATGGTAGATTGATGGTTAATCTAATTTTCATTTAGTTAAGTGTTGTTTGCCACATTAATTGTACATACGCATGCATGTTTTGAACGTAAGATATTTGTAAACTGGCGGACGTTCGGAGTACTTTACTCTAAATTTTGACACTGTTCTATATATTGTGTAACTGTATTATTTATATTAAAAGCAGAAAACTGGCTGGACAAAGAAATAATTTATGTCCTAGGGCCAATCCAATGTGTTTAAGCACAGCTGAACAGGCTACAGTACAACATTCATACATTTTACCATAGGTTAGGTTAGTGAACAGGGTTGCCGGGAACGCGGCTAGCATTAGGCTGCCACCTCTGCTAACTCTTGAAACCAACCAAAAATCTTAAGGCGTTTATTATTTAGGGCCGGACAATCACAGAGAGAGTGCTCGATGGTGTCCTCTTCCATCTTGCACCTCTTGCATAAATTGCTGGATGTCAGTCCCATTCTATTCGCATGAGATGGGGTATGGCAGTGCCCTGTGAGTTTCTACTGAGCTTTAACAGTTTCCTATTTTTGGTTAGATCAGGTGATGGCCATAATGTCCTGGCCACCTTGCATTCTATCCTGTTTTCCCATTCGGACTTTAGTTTGGTCCATATGGCAGCATCAAGTTTGCTTGTGGTGTCAGCGATTGACCGTGGTACAGTGATGCAGGGGCTATTACTAGCTCCTGAATCTTTCCTCGCCAATTCATCGGCTTTTTCGTTGCCTGTGACCCCACTATGCTCTGGCACCTATATAATCTGGATAGGATAATGCCTTGCCTTTACCATACAAGTCTAATTATTGGCTTACACTCTCCGAGAAAACAAGTATCAATGCCCCTATTTGGCGTCATTTTTCTTACACAATAGAAAGCTTAACTCTTACTTTTCTACCATCTTACTGCCTAAATGTCAATTAATGATAACGCAGCGAACTTCGACTTTGTTGATAGCAAGTTGAGAGAACTGGCCCCGATCATTCTTTTTGATCAACTTTGGCATTTTAAAAGACGTAAATGTATATCTAATATCTCACAGGACTTTACTTAGCAACAGTGGATTTAAATAATTTGATTTGCTATAGAGATCGCTTATTCGCTGGTTTTTCTGCCTTGGTTTCCAGCGCTATTTGTCATTATTAATATCTATGGTCTAAAAACGTAAATAGTTAATAAACATCCAAAAATGAAAATGGTGTTAGCTTAATGTTTCACAGAAAAAGAATCGGCTGCATTAAAACTGTAGATAATAAAAAAAATGATATGCTTCAAAACAATAGAATCAACCCAAATCAGCTATTCTCCAGAATGAGTTCCTTTCCATATTATTTTCTCTTCTACATTTTAATTTACGGTAGGAAATGATTGAGCAAAATAAAATATTATAATAAAAAAATAAAGTACAAAAGATGAAAAACGTGACACTGACCTGATCGACGCTGAACCACAATCGGCTAATTTCCAGTAATATTCGCTTGATAGTAAATTTTTTTGCTTTGCCTCTGCGTTCACATTATTTTTTCCCTTCTCTAGGTATAAAGCGTAGCCCCGTAAATTGGAGACAATTATCCTCTCACATTCCGATTTGACTGGATCTTTTGCACCAAAATATCTCTCCGCCTCGCGAGCAAGCTTACTTAACAAAGTGTTGGATATTTCATCGCGAAAGAATTCAAACACATTGTCCACTTTATTTTGAGGAAATGCTACTTCTAAAGATCGACGCGCAAGATCCGAAGCCAGTTTATATGGATCGAACATACTTGTAATCCAAATTGGGATGATTTGTTTTAGTATGACTGCAATGTTTCTTCCTGCAGCTGTTACTATTGCTAAATGTGTATGCTGTGCAGCTTCGCGAACTTTGTGGTCACTATCGTCCGCTAAGCTTAAGTAGTGTCGTGACCAGCATGGCAATATTTTCTTCAGAGTTGGGCCATCTGCTTCGCAGACTAATGTTTCGAAACTTCGCATTGCTTTGACCTTCGTTATCGGATCTTTTTTCATCATCTTTTTGATTAAAATCTGATATTGAGGATCAACTTCAATTTCGACTATTTCTTTTCCCGTGTCTCCTGCTATCACTGGCAAATTTATAAGATCTTTTCGAACAGCTTGTGTCGCCAAGGTTGAAAATGGTGAAGCGGTACCAAGTAACGTAGCACACCGGCCACTACTCGACGGCTAAAATTGTAATGAATAATCAATGAACTCTATAATATATGCTTATTCACATACCCGAGCATTGTTTTTCAGCCGCTGATGTTTACCTTTACCTCCCATTGTACACGAAATTGATGCAACACTATTCCAAATTCCTCAAATTCTCTTACAGCTGACTACCAATGTCACTATATTGCAGGCGTATTCTAATGTCAGCTAAATATTAGAACATAGAACTAAAAGGAGCAAAATAATCGCAAAGTCTCGGCCATTGAAAAAATGAGCAAAAAAGACAGGCCGAAATAAGTTAGCCGGCAGGGTGGCTCGAAAAATTTTTTTATCTGCCTGTTCACGCATCAGCTCAATACGAAAAAAAAACGTTTAAAGTCCACTTGATGGTCCACAGTTGGAAAATTTAACTACACCAAGACGGATTGGTGATAGCATGAGTTAAACATTGCAGAAAAACATTCAAAAACACAAAATTTTAGCACAATTTTCTCATTGTATATATTTTCGCTTCAAATAATGGAGACTTGTCAAAATTTATCTTCGCGTGGTTGTTCATACTAGAACTAATAAAGAAATCTCAGGTTTGATTTTATATGGAAAATTCACGTGAAATGGATGTTAGAGCTAGGCTTTAGCTGAATGTCATTTGACGGAAAATTTTGTATGAAAATTTCATGTTAACAGACCTACATGAGTACTAGGCTTAATGCACTGCCTCTGACGTTTGCTGAACCCAAACAAAATGACTGTCATTAATATAAAATATCTGTTGCTTTTGCTAAATATAATGTTCTAGTGGATAGTAGCTTGAGGTATAAGAAATGGTTGGTTTCGTTGCAGTTCATACAGGTAAATAGCTATGATGAATATATAACAATTTCACGCAAACACTAGATTGTCGATGTTTTCCAATCGTTATACAGCTACCTTGGGTCCATTTTCGTCGTGCTGGGCACACATGTATTTTTAGTCGCGAAGCACGAAAAAGCCGTTCCAGGTGACTTCTACAACTCGACTGCCAATCTCTTAATTATTAGGCATTATTGTTTTCCCATTTGATCAAAAGTTACGCGAAGTTCCCGTGAATGTAGTCAAGCGCATAATACTTGGCAATCATGTAGTAATGATAATTGGCTTTCCTCAATATTGTTGCTATATGTCCCTAAAATACAATTCATTTCTTCCATTAGACTTGCGTCAGCTCCATGAATAACTTTGAGGCCAAAATAGTACTAGTTTGATTTCTGCTCCGCAAACCATTTGCCGGAAAGATATCAAGTCGTTTGAGCAAAACTCATCGATATTGTGTTTCTTTTTCTGGATGTGCGTTGTGGTCTGCGGATGTCTTTCCAAAAAATGCAAAAATAAATATTCACAATGCCTGTTTCATACACATTAGACAACGCACCACCATCCCTGCCTATCAGCCAAAGAAATGCGTATTAACAGATTTTCTGCGGGAATTAATTAAAACGATGAAATTTTTCTATTTTAAATGTGACGTAATGTAAACTGGAAAATGTAATTGTTATAAGCACACATTTTCGAACATTAAAGTTATAATTTATAAGAAAAGTATGCGTTTAGAGCAAAACGTATCGCCACATCATTCGGATTTTTCAAAATTGATTCGTATCTAAAATGAAACGAAATATAAATAAATAGCATAAATATTGATTATATATGTAAAGGGAAAGGAGAACGAAATTGCTGATTTCCTAAGAAAAATTAAGTTAAACATAAATCTCTTATTTAATAGTAAATCTTTTAGATTCAAATTTATTTTTGTCTTTTACGTTTGAAGATGATTTTCAAACTAAAGCCGAGAACAAAATTAACGCTGGTCCAACGGAGCGCAAATGATATTAAAATAAAAATATATATCATAGTGAAATAACTATTTATTGAAAAATATCAACACATACTGTTCAAGCTTCTTCTTTAAAACGCATTCGATGGGCCAATTATTTTGTTTTCCGGAGTATCCGCTATACAGGGAAATTGCGCAGACACAATTGGATCATTCAGAACTCTATTTGCTGGGAAAGGCAATTTAAGTAGATCTTGTCCCGCAGCTGTATCTCTATCTGATACTTGTAAATGATATAACAGATTTATTCGTTTTGTGGACTAATTTCCACCCAGCTTTCATTTTTTTGCTGTATGATGGTCCGTGGAACGAAACTAATTACTACATGTATGAGAATAAACTCATTCGAATGTTATTTATTGATCAATTCAATCACTTTCTCACGACTAAACTTAATAAGTGACATTTTGAAAATAAATGAGTCAAAATTATGTCCGCCGAAATTAAAACACGGCTGTTAGGACATAAATGATATATAAAAATATTATAAAATATATGGTGTCTCCACATGATATTTCGTTGACATACAATACAATTTTTTGACATAAATTAAAATGTGTGAGATATGCTACTAAATCCCTATAGCCGATAGCAAAAAACAAAAAACCATATAGCTGATAGCAAAAACTGTCCAGAGCATCTGAATGTTTTACAGATTAGTGTTAGTCAATTCCATTAGTTACTCTTCATCCAATTCTCATGAACTGTGTACTACTTAGATTATTCTATGTCAATCCTACGAGGTATTCTCATAAATTGAATTTATAGTAACAGTTCTTGCGTATGCAGATTTTCTTGAAGCTTTCTATGGCTTATCAGACTTCTTTTTGAAGTGTTCAATTTTCGTAATTCAGTTGTCGCAGGATTTGCGATTTCCAATAATATCAATTTTAAAATACTTCAAAATGAAAATTATTTAATACAATAAACATTGAGTTCTCCTAAAATTTGGAACTCATTACAGAGCTTCTACGCAAATCATCTCTTGGACGTTTTGATAACAAACGCTGCGCAAATCCATCCTTTATATTATTTGATAAACTGAGTTATTTTTATTTATTAAAAGCTGACTAGTCATCCGAGAGTGATAAATTTGCGTTAGTACGTACTAAGTATTTATTCTCTTTGCATGCTTATAGATTAATTAGTCTCATAGTTTTTTTTAATACATAGGTGCAGGGAATTTTATAGATGAAACCAGATACGCCAGAGTTATCAAAGAAGCATGTATACGAGGAACCTTTGTGCTGCAAACAGGCGGGACTGCGTTAGATGCGTGCGAAGCTTGCATAATGCGACTTGAAAATTCTGGAAACACCAATGCCGGTTTCGGATCGAACTTGACATGGGATGGAAAAGTCGAATGTGAAGCATCTATAATGGATGGAGCGAACTTGCATTTTGGAGCATGTTCTAACGTATCAACAGTTAAAAATCCAATTCAACTAGCTCGTCGAATATGCAACCGTCAGGGTGAGCCGCTAAGATTTGAAAGGATACAGCCTATGATAGTAAACGGTATCGGTGCTGAGTCTTATGCAAAAGAAGAAGGCTTACCAATAGTTGATGCTTCTTCGTTAGTTTCGACAAAAGCAAGACGATCTTATGAGCATTATAAGGCAAAGATTAAAAAAATTGATGATGCGTATACAGCTCAGATTTTTAGTTTTGATACAGTTGGAGCAATTTGTGTCGATGGACAAGGCAACATTTCGGCTGGCTGTAGTTCTGGTGGACTGCTACTTAAATCACCTGGACGTGTAGGGCAAGCAGCTTGTTTTGCATCAGGTTGCTGGGCACAGTGTCATAATGCCCAAAATGTTGGCGTCTGCACCACAGGAAACGGTGAATATTTGATTCGAACACTTTTAGCCAAAGAAATCGCTACTGACCTGATGTCAAGTGATTGCCCCACAACATCATTATACCACACTTTCAGAGAAAAGTTTCTTGAATCCGAACTTTTGCCCAAAAATAAAGAACTTTACGGAGGTGCATTATCAATAATTTTTAATCGAGAAAAACAAGAAGGAGAATTATTATGGAGTCATACGACTAAATCACTATGCGTCGGATACATGTCGACACATCAAAAAATGCCAAAGGTAACATAAGCAATCAAAATACATTGAATTTTCAAAATATATCTTTCAGGTTATAAATTCATCACTGCCAACATACAGTAAACCTGGCGAGTCCATTGTTGTAAGCGGTCAGCATTTTGAATTAATAAAAAGTAAATAGGTTTTACAGAGGTACGATTTGATTGCTTTTCTACCTTAAGCGTAGTTGCAAGATCTGTTTCAAATACCACACGAAATTTCTTTCGGCCAAAAATTGGCTTGATATTTCGCCAGAACGGTTCTAAGGTTTTCGCATGAAAAGACGTCAGTACTCATTTCATGCGAATTTATAAAGCTGCGGACATTCTTTCGAATGAAAAGTGACTTTTAAAATTAAGAAGCTGTAGCGATAATGAAGATGAGAGTGGCCTTAGCACAACTTAGAACCAGACCGAAGTCCAGAACCAAGAGTGCTAAGGTCTGAAGTGGAATGGCTAATGCCATTCAAGAGGCAAAACAAAAAAAAAGAATTGCCCCGAGAGCAGGGTGCCCTAGAAATGGCCGTGAAGGCCCCTTGTCCGCATTAGCGGAGCACCCTTTAACCAACCCCGACGGATGCTGGGGTGCCGCTTTGCTAGCTCGCTGCGGCTGGGGTGGGTTCATAAAAAAAATGGGGATGGTTTGCTCTCAAGAAACGGGATGCTACGTATTATTTCATCCGTCATAATACAGTAGCCGCAAACTGGTATATAAAAATACCCAAGGACCAAAAGGGGGCATAGCTCCGTAAAGGAAACCACCCAGGCTCTGCAACATGGGCTGACTAAGCAGACCCAGTGCTCGTGACAACGCACGGAGCCAGAAAATTAAAATTCTACAAAAGGGAAAAAGGAAAACGTGCTACCTCTCTTTACTAGGAACCCGGGTGAGGCAGACAGCCCCGGGCCCCCGATGTTAGTGGAGCCCTGACCCCGATGGTCTGGGGTCCTCCACCCTCTGATACTGGCCCCATATCAAAAATTCAAAGATCTAATCAAAAACCAAAAAAAAATGCTGAAACTAACTGTTGGGCCAGTATCCCTCCCTTATAAGATGCTGTAAAATACTGAAAAATTCACAAAGAAAACTATTTCATTATGGGCCAGCCAGGCCAAGCGCGGACCCTGAAAAGGAGAAAGAACTTCTCGGGCTTTCGCCCAATAAGAAGGCCAAATGTTATAATTAATACAAATTCATTTCATTATTTTTAACTATCAACAAGTTCTCCATTAATTTGTCTTTCTCAACATACAACACGTAATTAGATGCTTACTTTATTACTTGCTGATCAACAAAAAAATATCCAACTTCTATGCTATTTCCATATGTTTCAAACAAATATCCAACTTCTATGCTATTTACATATGTTTCAAACAAATATCCAACTACTGCATAACTATACTCCTCACGATTGTAGTTTTTTTTTCTTTTTTTTTTTTTTTTTAAATAAATCCTCCTCGTGATTATCAATAAATGTTCTAATACAATAATTCAATGTGACGTACGTCTATCTAACGGTAAAAGTAATGCAGCTGTAAATTTTTGTAAATAAAGTTTTCTCAATCTACTTTCTCAATGAAAATTATGCGCTTTAAATAGGAATGCAATTTTCTTTCTCCATAAACTACTAAAGAAATATATATTGTTATTTTTCTTTTTAGTTGGTTTCGAAACAAGGATATTTTATCACAATGTTAATTCATGTTCTTTTCTGTGTCGCGTCGATATTTTACTACACCGAATTTTCTCGGCAGCCTTAAAATAGAAATGAGGGCGAGGGTATGTTTGTGCGTGTGTGTGTGTGTGTGTGTGTGTGTGTGTGTGTGTGTGTGTGTGTGTGTGTGTGTGTGTGTGTGTGTGTGTGTGTGTGTGTGTAAAGGCGATTTCAAGCATCGCTACACATGTCGACTGCGATAATTAGCATGAATGGTTTTCATCGAAAACAGCCTCTTCAAGTTGTGCTTGAATGGAAGTTTTCGAGGATATTCAAGTTTTATATATGTTTGCTATTAGATTTAATATGGTAAGAGAAATGCACATGTTTGCTGATAAGAATACGAGAGTAATGTAAGTACAATGTAAAAGCGTAAACGTCTTGGCTGTGTCAAAAGACCAAATATATATGTAGAACAGTTAGCCATTAGTTATAGTTTCATTGATTCAAGTGTGTGTAACATTTGGTCTAAGGATTAATTAATTCTGTTGAAACAGTTTCGACTTTACCGAAAACTTCCTTCGACTTTTCATGTAAAAATGCTATTGTTCTAGTACTATACTCGTTGCGAAACGAACTTTTGTTTTCTAAGATATTTCACATTATTATCATTATTTATTTTACTAAGGCTGATCTGTTTTTACTGTAGACTTACGATTCTATTTAAACGTTTTTTCATAATTCTCCCTAGCATCTAATCATTTTATATTACTTTGACATATTTTCGTGTAAATTACCAGTTTGAAAACATCCAGTTTTGAACGTTTAGTACTTGACGGGTTTGGCCGGGTGAAAATGCCTAAGTAATCAGGAGACCAGAACGCTAAGTAGCTTGTAGATTCCAAAAGCATTCAGACTGCCAGGAAAGGAACTTGATTACTGTTTCGTGTTTAAGAGTACTCCTATGTACAGCAATCCCTCTTCAACAAGCACATCTTCAAATCTGCTCTGATTCCGGCACATGGCGAACTGTCTGCTAACTTCTCTTCACCTTCGCATCGCATCATCTTGACAGGCTGCTAGTTAAATACTTGTACCGCTAGAGGAAACTTCAACGATGTAGTTATTTCTAAATATTTCATCAGGAATCTCCTGCTGGGCTTATCTTGATTCACTATCTGACATTCGCTTTTCATTATGGTTTATTATCTTGAGCATATTTTTAATTAGGGAGAATGACCAATAGCTGCGGTTTGGCTTTGTTATCGGAGAGAGTAGACTCCACGCGACGATTTCAAATTCCAATGTAGGTTTCGATAGTATTATTTTTGTGTTCTTTTTATTGGCCACTTGTCATTCGTATGGTATCTTCTATTAAAGGTTTGGTTATGGTTTAATGGTAAAGGTGTGACGTAGAAAAAACATCGCCTCTCAATGTTTGATGTTGTATTTTGATATTTCACTGTTTTATTATCTAACTTGAACTTGCGAGATCATTGTTTGAACTGTGTCGGATTTTATATGGTGGTCGTTAAATTGATTGATAATCTTCCAGAACTCGTTTAGTAGCACATCACAGGCACCGGAAACTGACTTTCTCTTTCATGTTGATCGTACGATCGTTGTGGACCGGTGTGGCTGTCAGTAGCTACGAAAGCTATATAATTCACTTTTATTTTGATACCACAATTAATATTTATTTCACCACTTCCACTCTAAATCCGCGAAACAGAAAGGACTATCGAACTGTGCTTAGTAAACAAGGCAAACTTTAATTAATTGATAATTATCAATTTTGCACAATGCACTTGTGTTTCAATCACCAAGACGATTTTCAATCTTTCGCCGTTTTCTCTTCGCGGACGGGTCATCAACGACCCCTCGCCGCTACGATTCAGTTCAGACCGTCCGATTACTTGGGTTCGCGACTCAAACGTTACCGACACTGCCTTCGCTTGAGGCGATAAGGTGTCGTCCGCTCACTGATGGGCACCGGACCATTTTTCAATACGCTGATCTGTCGGTATTCGTAAAAACTATAAAAATTGGTAGAGCGGAATTCGATTTGCACTAACACAGCACCCTCGGATTTCCGTCGTTCTCTTTCTTGTCTTTGGCTGATGTGTTTTAATTTCGTCGCCAATGCCACCGCCAAACTTAATGAACTCGCGTCCGAGAAGCTATCACGCTATCTACGAAACTGCTCAAAATCAAACCAAACACGATTACCGCCGCGTAAAAATCCCGAAAGCAAGGTATTCCAAATTATGCTAACGCTCCACTTTGCACTAGCCCAGCGCGCGACACTACATTCACGCGAAATCTCCTAGTAGCCTTCTCGCCGCCACGCCGGCCCACAATCGACTCTCTATAGCCTATCGCGGCCAGCACACAGCCCAGTGCCGGTCTCGAAATTTTTGCACAAACAAGTTACCGTTAATACGGTAATTTGTTTGTGAAAAATGAAATTTTAACACGACATTGCTTGTGTTTCGATTTTTCGAAAAACAAGATGCCGTAAGGTCGTTTTGTAGAGGACTTCTGATACATTACGTATCAGAAGTCATTTGCCGTGAATTTAGAAAAAATTCGAAATGGCAAATGCTACAACACAGATCTTTCCACAAGGGCAAGTGCGTGGAAAGAGCTGAAGGATGGATGTAATGTGTGAAAGACAATGACGTGAACAGGTGATCATGTCGTTTACTGTCCAATCCTTTTAAGAAAATCGTGAATAATGTGAACAGAACTCAAAGGGGGTAATTATTACTGAAAGGAATTATCGTGAACAACGTATACTGATTTAGAATGAAAGTATCTTTGGTAGAGGAAGTGGTGAACGAGGTGAACATCTCTAGATACTTTTCAATTGAAGCAGGAGTGACACCTGAAATAGGCGCAAATGGACGATCTCCAAATAAAATTTGGAAACAGATCGTGAACTGGTGAACTAGTGGGTATATCACTTAGTGATGTCTTTCGCGTGAAAGACGCCCACTGATCGTCCATTTTGATCGGCCAGCTGGTAATAAGCACCGCCGATCTTCTTAATTACCTTACTAGGTAAAAACTTCCGGTCCAGCTTTGCATTGTAGTTCGCGGCTGCGTCACTTTGCCGGAAGTTGCGCCTGTAGACCACTTCGCCAGGCTGGTATGAAACCAACCTGGAACGAAGGTTATAGGCCTTTGCATTTCGAGACTGGGCCTGGGTGGTGAGGTCGCGGATGGTCTGGCGTAGAAGAGCCAGTTGGTCAGGAGGTGGCAGAGTGGTCTCGGGGTCATCCAACAGATGAAGTTGTCGCAGCAGGTGATAGATGCGGCCATGAGTTATCATTGGTTGCCCGAAGACTGCCTGATAGGGCGAAGTTCCTATGGTTGCGTGAGGTGCTGAGCGTAGCGCGCAGGTTACTTCTGAAAGTTTACCGTCCCATTCCTTTTGAGCTGGATCAATGTACGAACGGATGGCCGCTAGTATGGAGCGGTTGAGACGTTCCGAGGCATTGGCTTGAGGGGAATACACAGCGGTGAAGGTATGTCCGATACCGAATTCCTGTAGAAAGGTCTGAAAGATAGACGACCGAAATTGTACACCATTATCTGTTACAACACTCTCCGGGACTCCAACAAGGTGAAATACCCTTTTCCTCAAGATGTCAATGACTGCTTTCGCAGTGAACTTCCGAAGCGGCTCAACGAAGGGGAATCGCGAAAGATGGTCGAGGACGATGAGAGCTCCAATGTTGCCAGACTTGGACCTAGGGTAGGGGCCGATAATGTCGATGTACAAGCGCTGGAATATGCGCTCGGGAACGGACTGCAGCGTCATTGGTGGACGAAGGGTGTGTGAAGGGGCTTTGGTGGTTTTGCATGTAAGGCATGAACCCACATAATCACGCACTTGAGCGGCCATTCGTGGCCAATAAAACCATTGCCGTAATCGGCCGAGGGTTTTGGCCACGCCACCATGCGCACTCAAGGGTGGGTCATGAGCTCCCTTCACTAATTCTGCCGTCATTTCTGACGGCACCCACAACTTCCAGGCCAACTGGTCTTGAAGTCCGTTTCCGGTCGCATACTCAGTCCGCTTGTACACGAACCCGTCTACAACTTTTAGGTCCGGCAGTTGGTCTTGTTCTGCCTGGACTTTAGCCGCCAGCTCCGTATAGGAGGCACTTTTGAAGTGGGGCGACTCTAAGTCTAGCTCCATTGGAGTCTCCTCGCCTTCTGCCGGCATCAACGCCTCGGCAGAGAACATGCGCGACAAGGAGTCCGGCACTACGTTTTGGCTTCCCTTTCGGTGGACAATCTTGAAGTTGAAACCTTGAAGTTTCAAGGCCCACCGGGCTAATCGTCCATTAAGGTCTGGTTGGTTCATTAGCCATTTTAGGGAAGCATGGTCGGTCACGATTTCAAATTCGTGACCTTCCACGTAGGCACGGAACTTCTTGATTGCCAACACCGCTGCCAGACATTCTTGCTCAGTGACGGTGTAGTTTCGCTGAGCGGGATTCAGTTTGTGGGACATATAGGCGATGGGGGCTTCAGCTCCGTCTTCTGTGCGCTGCACCAGCACGGCACCGACTCCATGTTGACTTGCGTCACATTGGATGGAGAAGGGCTTGTTGAAATCTGGGCTGTGCAGCACTGGGGCTGAAGCAAGGCTGTGTTTCAATTGCTTGAAAGCATTTAGCCTCTCATCGGTCCACACAAACTGACTCCGCTTAGAAAGCATGTCTGTCAGTGGTGTTGACAATGACGCATATTCCCTGACGAAGCGCCGATACCAACCGCAGATTCCTAGAAATCTTCGGAGTTGCTTCGTGGTAGAGGGAAGTGGGAAATCCATGATAGATTTCACCTTGTCAGGATCAGTCTGGATAGTGCCCCCACCAACAATGTGGCCAAGGTACTTGACGTCTCGCAAGAGGAACTTACTCTTTTCCACATTGATGGTGAGGCCAGCTTGCCTCAAATGGAAGGCGACCTGATGAAGCACCTGAAGGTGCGCGTCGAACTCGTCTGTGATCACCAACAGGTCGTCGAGGTACACGAATACCTGGTGCTTGAGTTGGGGCGGAATAACCTTATCCATTAGCCGTGACATCGTTTGGGGTGCATTACACAACCCAAACGGCATCACGACAAAATGGTAAAGGGGTCGACCGGGCACAGTGAAGGCTGTCTTCTCCTTTGACTTTTCCTCTAGAGGGATTTGCCAAAAGGCATCCTTTAAGTCAAGGCTGGAGATGAAATTTGCCTTAGGAAGTCTGCTGAGGATTCCATCAATCAGCGGCAAAGGATAGGCATCCTTCACTGTGACCGAGTTGACCTTCCGGGCATCCAGGCATAGGCGCACCTTCGAGGGCTTTACCACCAACGTTACCGGTGAAGACCATGCACTCTTCGACTCTTCGATTACGCCCAACGCTAACATCCGGTCAATTTCCTGATATAGGAGCTTTTCGACAGCTGGTGACACAGAGAAATGTCTCTGTTTTATGGGTTTCTGGTCACCAGTGTCGATGTCATGACGGATGAGCGTAGTCTTTCCCAAGCCCTCAACAGCGAACGAAGGAAAGCAAGCAATCGCAGACCGAAGTCTGCGATGCTGCTCCTGTGTGAGAGGGTGGGCGCAATCGTCGAGTGCGTCGAGGCTGTTGGTGGTGTCGACCTGTGGTGGTGGCGCAAACAGGTCTGTGGCCAGGGCGAAAAGACGGACGAAGTCCACTCCCAGATAGAGATTCTGACTGAGAGTGGGTATTATCCACAGCGTCAACGTCTTGGTGAGCCCCCGGAACGTGATGTCGGCTGATACTCGGCCTACGGCTTGATGTTGTGTGCCGTCAGCTGTTTTCAACCCGAGAGAAGCTCTTTTCCAGGGAAAAGCGTTCCTCTCGAGGAATGAGCGGGCTAGATCAGCCGCCATCACGCTCACGTTGGCTCCCGTGTCGATCAAACCCGATGTAAGTTGGCCGAACAACAGAACCTGAGCGTACGGTCGAACGTCACCTGGAGGCACGTTCAACAGAGTCGCACAATCCAATTGATAACGCCAACGACGGAACTGAGCGTAGAAACGCCTCATTCTCAACGTTGAACGTTTAGGTGTTTTAAGGTGTTTTTGAATGGTGTCAATTTCGGAGTTAAAAATTCGGTTTCGGACCGCCGTGTATTTCCGCCATCTAAAGTGATAGGGCAGAAAAGCCAAAGGTGTAGGAGGCTCTGCCTGTAAGAGTGGGTTTGATAAGGTGGTAGAGTCCCCACTCGGCTGAATACTAACATCATTGGTGGTTGGGCCCACGGAATTTGGAGACAGATCATCAGTCCTGTCTACCTGCTGGAACGGGGTGGAGCTTGTTTGCCCTGCGGGAGGCGTGAGATCTTGTTCCGCGCTCCCTGCGGTCCGTTTTTTGTTTGGCAGTTCACACAATTAGGTTTATATGTGTCTGCCTTTCCGCAGCCATAACAGAATATTGTTCTGGGCTCCAAACAATCGTCGAAACGGTGTCCCACTTGCTTACAGTTCCAGCAAGTAGGCAGGACCGTGACCGCCTCCACTCCAGGTTCTTCCGGGGAATCCTCATATTGGTCCAGCGGGTGTTCCTCACGTAGTTCTTCTGTAGCATGTCTCCATTGGGAGGATCGGCGTCGACCTCCAAGCTCCATTTCAAAGTTCTCCGCACGGATGACGGCCTGACGGAGCAGACGAACAGAGGGAAGGTGTATTTGGAGCAGACCACGACGGATTTCTGGCACTAAATTGCGTCTGAGAATGTCCGCTAAGTCCGCGTCGCCAATAGGGCGCTGTAGCCGGTCGACAATCTTGTAGACGTCCGCACTGTAATCGTCGAATGTTTCTTGAGGTCGCTGTTTCCTTCCTCGTATCTGCTCCATCAGGTCGGCATCCGTGAAGCGATCAGCGAAATGGTCGCTCAGGGCCGACTCCAAATCCCTCCAATTGAAATCATGTCTGGAATTGTAAAACCGCCAATACCAATCAGCGGCAGGTCCAATTAAAAGTAAGTGCATATGCTGGCATAGCACATTAAAATTTCCGCCCAAGGTGTTTCTGGTGAGAGCCGCTACCCTATTAATAAAGACTTCCACGGGCATGGAGGATTCACGACCCGAGAATTTTAGTCCCCACCCACCAATGATGCTAGCCACTTTATCGTGGTGGAACTGCACATTATTACCACGAGGGGTGCGAGGTGAGTAGGATCGCGGCACTGGAACAAATGATTGTGCGCGAGGGTTCAGTCTTGGCGACTCTACATTCCGAGTCTGGGACGGAAGGTTCAATTGAGCCATGCGCTCCAGCATCATACGCATGCCGTTCTGCAATTCGTTAATTTGTTGCTGAAGTCCGCTTAAATCCTGGGGCACTATAGAGCGCGCTCCTGCGGCTTCTGAGGTCAAATCTGATATTGGGGACGCTTTTGATGACGGGCCAGGTGGCTGAACTAAACCCTCCGCCCCCGACTCGGCCTGTAAATCAAAGTCCCTGATTTCCACGTCTTCATTGCTTCTCATGCCTCGGGTTCTTACTCCCGGCCGCTGGGTTTTGGGCCGAGCCCCTCGTGGCATAGATGCTGCAGCAATGGGGGCCTGTCTGGCTCCTAAGGGGAGACTCAGTGGTCCACGGCACAGCGGGCAATCAGTGCGGTTTCTGAGCCATTGCTCCAGGCACGATTCATGAAAAGTGTGTCCACACTTGGTGGTATACGTGTCCTGGGCGGCAGCGAATGGCTGCTGGCATATGGAGCACTGAGCCTCCACTGTGGTGCCAGACAGATCCTCACTGCTGTGTCGCAATGGCATGTCAAAACTGTGAAATTTGATTATAGACGAAAATTCAAAGAAAGTGCACGATACTCGTGACTAACGAAATAATTACGCTTATAACTAAGGAGTTGCTGCAAATTCAAATGCAACTCTGCGCACAACGAGTGTGACTAACTCTTTCAGAGAACCTTAACAGATAACTAGGCAAAATATGCCAAATATTCAAAAAAAAATATATAAAAAAAAATATATATATATATATATAAGTAGGTGCACACCATTGGTGTGACTAACTCTATCAGAGAGAAAAAAAACTTAACAGCTAAAGGGCACAAGAATGCCAAGAAGCTATAATTAATGAGAAAAAAAAAATATATAACTTCCAAAAAGTTTGAAAGACAATTTTCTAAAGTTGTCAACTTCCAAAGTTGAATCAAGAAAAAATGTAAATATAATTTCCAAGAGATGGCCTTCTTACTGGACGGAACCCGACCCGTTCTCCTCCAATTCAGGTCCGCTGGCTGGCTGGCTTTTGATTTTAAAAACGCAAGAAATTGAAATTCTAATTATGCAATGTTAGACTGGAACAATGTGAAAAATATTAAAAATTGTCGAAGTGAAGTGGATGTGTGATTGTGAAAATATTGAAATTTTAATTACAAAATGTTTAAGTATGAAAACTGTTTAAGTGTGATGAGTATTGAAGTTCAGTAATTTAATTGGGTCGATTCCAAAAGGGAATCGCCCAGTATGGGGGACTGTACTCTCACCCGAAATTCCTCGAAAAGAGAGGTGCAGGGGACCAAAACCCACTATGTTGCTGCTTGATTCAACTTCAGCAAATGGTTCAAGTCTGGCCAAGCTGCAGGGACGTGTAGGTGGCACCACGCCAACCCCACGTAATCCACCACAGCTTGCACCAAACCCAAGCCAAAAGCCGAAGCTGGATCAAGACAGCAAGGATATAAAAATTTGGGACAGCTTCCCAACATAAAGTGGGGCAGGGGCCCTTCGGTTGACCGGGACAGGAGCGGCGGTAAACCACCACAACCTGTTATCCGCGGCCAACCTCCAGGTTGCACCCAGAGTCAAAAAAACTCCAAAGACGAACACAAAAGGAAGCTGCCCAAGAGGTAAGCTAAAAGGAAGTGAGTTTAAAGGGAAAGGACTGGGAAGGATGTTTGCGGCTAGTAAGGAAAGAACGAGCTAGGCAGGTCTTAATAAAAGGGTTTTGTTCTCTCGAACGAAGTATTTCGAATCGCAATGGAGGCGATCCTAAGACCTGCTAGTGAGAATGGAATTACTAGGATTTAAAGACGTAAAGTCTTGAGGGGAGTATGAGTCGAAACTCATGAGTATTTTCTCACTGTGGTGTGGGTTGCCCAAAAACAAGTTTCGGGCCCCACGTTGGGCGCCATTTGTAGCGAATATAAAAGATGGGAGATGGCCTTAGCACAACTTAGAACCAGACCGAAGTCCAGAACCAAGAGTGCTAAGGTCCAAGAAGTGGAATGGCTAATGCCATTCAAGAGGCAAAACAAAAAAAAAGAATTGCCCCGAGAGCAGGGTGCCCTAGAAATGGCCGTGAAGGCCCCTTGTCCGCATTAGCGGAACACCCTTTAACCAACCCCGACGGATGCTGGGGTGCCGCTTTGCTAGCTCGCTGCGGCTGGGGTGGGTTCATAAAAAAAATGGGGATGGTTTGCTCTCAAGAAACGGGATGCTACGTATTATTTCATCCGTCATAATACAGTAGCCGCAAACTGGTATATAAAAATACCCAAGGACCAAAAGGGGGCATAGCTCCGTAAAGGAAACCACCCAGGCTCTGCAACATGGGCTGACTAAGCAGACCCAGTGCTCGTGACAACGCACGGAGCCAGAAAATTAAAATTCTACAAAAGGGAAAAAGGAAAACGTGCTACCTCTCTTTACTAGGAACCCGGGTGAGGCAGACAGCCCCGGGCCCCCGATGTTAGTGGAGCCCTGACCCCGATGGTCTGGGGTCCTCCACCCTCTGATACTGGCCCCATATCAAAAATTCAAAGATCTAATCAAAAACCAAAAAAAAATGCTGAAACTAACTGTTGGGCCAGTATCCCTCCCTTATAAGATGCTGTAAAATACTGAAAAATTCACAAAGAAAACTATTTCATTATGGGCCAGCCAGGCCAAGCGCGGACCCTGAAAAGGAGAAAGAACTTCTCGGGCTTTCGCCCAATAAGAAGGCCAAATGTTATAATTAATACAAATTCATTTCATTATTTTTAACTATCAACAAGTTCTCCATTAATTTGTCTTTCTCAACATACAACACGTAATTAGATGCTTACTTTATTACTTGCTGATCAACAAAAAAATATCCAACTTCTATGCTATTTCCATATGTTTCAAACAAATATCCAACTTCTATGCTATTTACATATGTTTCAAACAAATATCCAACTACTGCATAACTATACTCCTCACGATTGTAGTTTTTTTTTTCTTTTTTTTTTTTTTTTTTAAATAAATCCTCCTCGTGATTATCAATAAATGTTCTAATACAATAATTCAATGTGACGTACGTCTATCTAACGGTAAAAGTAATGCAGCTGTAAATTTTTGTAAATAAAGTTTTCTCAATCTACTTTCTCAATGAAAATTATGCGCTTTAAATAGGAATGCAATTTTCTTTCTCCATAAACTACTAAAGAAATATATATTGTTATTTTTCTTTTTAGTTGGTTTCGAAACAAGGATATTTTATCACAATGTTAATTCATGTTCTTTTCTGTGTCGCGTCGATATTTTACTACACCGAATTTTCTCGGCAGCCTTAAAATAGAAATGAGGGCGAGGGTATGTTTGTGCGTGTGTGTGTGTGTGTGTGTGTGTGTGTGTGTGTGTGTGTGTGTGTGTGTGTGTGTGTGTGTGTGTGTGTGTGTGTGTAAAGGCGATTTCAAGCATCGCTACACATGTCGACTGCGATAATTAGCATGAATGGTTTTCATCGAAAACAGCCTCTTCAAGTTGTGCTTGAATGGAAGTTTTCGAGGATATTCAAGTTTTATATATGTTTGCTATTAGATTTAATATGGTAAGAGAAATGCACATGTTTGCTGATAAGAATACGAGAGTAATGTAAGTACAATGTAAAAGCGTAAACGTCTTGGCTGTGTCAAAAGACCAAATATATATGTAGAACAGTTAGCCATTAGTTATAGTTTCATTGATTCAAGTGTGTGTAACATTTGGTCTAAGGATTAATTAATTCTGTTGAAACAGTTTCGACTTTACCGAAAACTTCCTTCGACTTTTCATGTAAAAATGCTATTGTTCTAGTACTATACTCGTTGCGAAACGAACTTTTGTTTTCTAAGATATTTCACATTATTATCATTATTTATTTTACTAAGGCTGATCTGTTTTTACTGTAGACTTACGATTCTATTTAAACGTTTTTTCATAATTCTCCCTAGCATCTAATCATTTTATATTACTTTGACATATTTTCGTGTAAATTACCAGTTTGAAAACATCCAGTTTTGAACGTTTAGTACTTGACGGGTTTGGCCGGGTGAAAATGCCTAAGTAATCAGGAGACCAGAACGCTAAGTAGCTTGTAGATTCCAAAAGCATTCAGACTGCCAGGAAAGGAACTTGATTACTGTTTCGTGTTTAAGAGTACTCCTATGTACAGCAATCCCTCTTCAACAAGCACATCTTCAAATCTGCTCTGATTCCGGCACATGGCGAACTGTCTGCTAACTTCTCTTCACCTTCGCATCGCATCATCTTGACAGGCTGCTAGTTAAATACTTGTACCGCTAGAGGAAACTTCAACGATGTAGTTATTTCTAAATATTTCATCAGGAATCTCCTGCTGGGCTTATCTTGATTCACTATCTGACATTCGCTTTTCATTATGGTTTATTATCTTGAGCATATTTTTAATTAGGGAGAATGACCAATAGCTGCGGTTTGGCTTTGTTATCGGAGAGAGTAGACTCCACGCGACGATTTCAAATTCCAATGTAGGTTTCGATAGTATTATTTTTGTGTTCTTTTTATTGGCCACTTGTCATTCGTATGGTATCTTCTATTAAAGGTTTGGTTATGGTTTAATGGTAAAGGTGTGACGTAGAAAAAACATCGCCTCTCAATGTTTGATGTTGTATTTTGATATTTCACTGTTTTATTATCTAACTTGAACTTGCGAGATCATTGTTTGAACTGTGTCGGATTTTATATGGTGGTCGTTAAATTGATTGATAATCTTCCAGAACTCGTTTAGTAGCACATCACAGGCACCGGAAACTGACTTTCTCTTTCATGTTGATCGTACGATCGTTGTGGACCGGTGTGGCTGTCAGTAGCTACGAAAGCTATATAATTCACTTTTATTTTGATACCACAATTAATATTTATTTCACCACTTCCACTCTAAATCCGCGAAACAGAAAGGACTATCGAACTGTGCTTAGTAAACAAGGCAAACTTTAATTAATTGATAATTATCAATTTTGCACAATGCACTTGTGTTTCAATCACCAAGACGATTTTCAATCTTTCGCCGTTTTCTCTTCGCGGACGGGTCATCAACGACCCCTCGCCGCTACGATTCAGTTCAGACCGTCCGATTACTTGGGTTCGCGACTCAAACGTTACCGACACTGCCTTCGCTTGAGGCGATAAGGTGTCGTCCGCTCACTGATGGGCACCGGACCATTTTTCAATACGCTGATCTGTCGGTATTCGTAAAAACTATAAAAATTGGTAGAGCGGAATTCGATTTGCACTAACACAGCACCCTCGGATTTCCGTCGTTCTCTTTCTTGTCTTTGGCTGATGTGTTTTAATTTCGTCGCCAATGCCACCGCCAAACTTAATGAACTCGCGTCCGAGAAGCTATCACGCTATCTACGAAACTGCTCAAAATCAAACCAAACACGATTACCGCCGCGTAAAAATCCCGAAAGCAAGGTATTCCAAATTATGCTAACGCTCCACTTTGCACTAGCCCAGCGCGCGACACTACATTCACGCGAAATCTCCTAGTAGCCTTCTCGCCGCCACGCCGGCCCACAATCGACTCTCTATAGCCTATCGCGGCCAGCACACAGCCCAGTGCCGGTCTCGAAATTTTTGCACAAACAAGTTACCGTTAATACGGTAATTTGTTTGTGAAAAATGAAATTTTAACACGACATTGCTTGTGTTTCGATTTTTCGAAAAACAAGATGCCGTAAGGTCGTTTTGTAGAGGACTTCTGATACATTACGTATCAGAAGTCATTTGCCGTGAATTTAGAAAAAATTCGAAATGGCAAATGCTACAAAGCATTTGAATTAGGAAATTAGGTGTCAACGCCTTTGGCACAATAGGTAATAAAAGAATAAATCGAAAATTAAAGGACTTGATATAATCAGCTATCTCTGCTTTTCTCATTGTCAAAACTTTGATCAGTTAATGATCAGATAATGGAAACTTGTCAAAATTTATCTTTGCGCGAAACTTAAAACTAGGATTTAGGTGGAAAAAGGGAGAGATTTTTTTTCTTTTTTTTTCTTCTCTTCGGTTCATTTTCATCTAGTAATTCTTTTAAGTATAAAGTTGGAAATAGAAGGGAAAAGCTACGACAATTCAGTTTATTTTTTTATACCGATTAATACTCATGGTCAGTGGCTTGGATTCCATAGAAGCAAAGAAGCATTGTATAGCCTCTACAAAATTATAAAAATTTACAAACAAATATGTTTACGTTCATATTATTTTTTCAAGAACTTAATTTTCGCGTTGCACTGTATACATTCATATCAACTCTGCATTTTGTATACAAAATTGTAATATGTACTGTGCTGTATCCATTCGTAACGTAAGGTAAGCACATATCGCTTTGCTTCCAACTTACGCACACACTGATGCAAATGCCATACGAGCCTATCATACCGTAGACATACACGTATAGTGTAAGGATGGTTTGGTTGCCATGTATAGGCGATATCAAACTTGGAAGCATGCATCTTCGCACAATGGGTTTGGAATTCAAGCAGCGATATCAGCCATGAAGTCTCAAGTCTCTCTGCCGAACAATTCAGCACGATTTTAGCTGCGTGTTCGCTGTGCTCCTGTGTTCAAACAGAGGTGAGCGGACGGCGCTGCTAAAAACTTTTGCACGCTGAGGATTTGAACTTTTAGGAATGAATGATTTGGCTGCTATAGTATGACGAAAAATTTAATGTGCTCCGAATTTGAAAATGTTCCATTTAATGTATGTGTTCACTTATTTATATGCATATCGGTTTTCCAAGTAGTTCTGTGGCAAGAAAGTGATTTTGCAATGTGCAGTAACATTTTAGAATTAATATATATATATATATATATATATATATATATATATATATATATATATATATAATTTAGAATTATAATAAAAGTATTATAATAAATAATAATTTAGAATCATAATAAAAGAATTCACACTTATTTAACACGCAAGAACAGCAGTGCCGCACTGATCTTTCAATGATTTCAATAGAAAAGGAGCTTCTTTTGAATACTAAACACACCAGTTCATTTTATGACGTTTTAAGTTTGTATACAAAATAAAATAGACGAATCGATTTAGTCAATCAATAAATGATTGTTTTTTATAATTCTATAAACTATTTAATTGGAGATATCATGTCTTTTCAATTGGAAACAGCATGTCTTCTTATAGTGCTGACTATAGCACTTATCAAAGTTTAATGATTTTTTATATTTTTTGTTTATTTTTCTGCAACAGCGTCTCCTCGTTTCACATACCTTTCCGATGCTGTTAAATCTGCACAGCGGAGGTTTACTTGCACTTTACTATTTAAATATAATCTTCCCTATATGCCTAATGATGAATGCTTATCGCTCCATAATCTACGTTTCCTAACAAAGCTCTGAGTTCATCTGTATGAATGCTTTCTTCTCGAAATCTGCCTATAGCATCTTCGATTGACGAACGGCTGTATGAAAGGTCAATTAGATCCTCTGTTGTATTTGAAGTACCCCTTGCAGATACAGATACTTGCTTTCATTTTCCTGTTTTACGACTTTCATGTGTCCATAACAACCTCCAACTCGACCCTCTTTCACACTCTATAGCCATTTTTTTAAATTAATATTCGTAACACAATATTTCATTTGTGACTGTCAATTGTATATTTTATATTTTTAAACTATCCTATTTGTTATTTTGCTTTTTGGATTGATGAAATGGATTTGTGAATAAATAAATACCAAAAGCTATACCTTGCTACAAAATTTGTCGAAACGGAATGTTAGGGAATGTCAACTTTTACCGAAGTCGAAAAAATGCCACTCTAACGATGCTGGCAAACCGTCGACGAGGTAAAAAAAGGTTAATTCCCACTGATGCAAGGTGCCCTTGAAATGGCCACAAAATAAAATTCGTCCGCATTAGTGGAACCCAATTTTAAATTAAAAGGAAGTAGAGAACCTCGAGTCTCAGAAGCTATCTCCCACCCTAAATATGTTTAAAGGCCAGCAATAAAGTCTCAGTTTAAAAAAGCTTACAGGTCAGTCAGGAACCTTAAAAACAGAATACTGCTTCATTTACCTGGACTAACCTTTGTTCCATACGTCTGCCTGGCTGGCCGAACCACGAAAGTGCCTTTATGCTATCTGTCGTGTTAGCTCGCGTTACCTTGAGAGGGGAATATTTTGGATACACACGCATAAATATACTTTTATTCCACACACAACTCCATAAACACTATACTTCCTGCGCCAGAATTATCAAAAGAAGACTAAGTAAAACAATATATTTTGTCAAGAGTTTTGTGCAATTATTTTTGTTGTCGATTTAGAATAGTTGGAAATTAAATATAATCCTCAAAACATGTCAAATTTCTTTTAAATCACATATTGGCTTAACACCGTTGCTGCAGTATAACAACTCCTTGCTGTGAAACCGTTCCTTATGTAGTATCTTTATTTTGTAGAGCTCTAAACAACAATTCGTGAATGATATTTAAGTGAACACTATTTGCACACTAAAAAGGATTCGAGCTTAACACAAATGTAAATTACGATACAAGCTAAGCATAGACACCGATGATTTGTTAATTGAGACTAATTACCAACATATCGTCGCTGTGAAATCAAACCGGCATATCTGCAAAATACACATTCTTCACTAGAGCGCTTTAAAGTTTTCGCATGTGGGCTATTTCCACGTGAATGCAAAGCGGCAAAACACCATTAGACGGGTTTTTATTCAACATTACGATATGCCGGTGCGACATAAAAATAGAGGGGAAAATAAGGAATTTTTTGATACCAAAAACTCAAAAACTCAATTTTTGCAGATATGCCGGTTTGATTTCACAGCGACGATATGTAATCATCAATCATTTGTTTATCGCTTAATGATCATTTAACTTTGATCATTTGTTCTTAAATTAGCTCAAAATGCACGAAGTTATGCTTTCGCAAATTTAAATACAAAATATTTAAATGCAGTTCTTGTACGGTTTGCCCTCCAATTCCATATATTAAAACATAAAAGATACAAAATACGCTTAAAACACTTTCAATTTTTCGAGTCTTTACAAAATTAATGGGTTTAAGTGACAGACAGTGACAGTCTTCATCATTTACATAAGGGCTGTGTGTAAGCAAGTTAATTACTCATTTAATGATCATTAGTAAATTAGCAATTTAGGTGCCCGTCTGTCTAGGCAACTAAAAAATTAACAATTTTCATAATCCTGGAAACTTCGCATCATAGCTGCAAAACATCCTGGCATCAGTTGCCGAGACTATAAAGTTCATTTTAGACTATTATAAACGCTGTGGTGTAAATGCCAATGATAAATAAATACCGATAATTAGACGAAATTGATTGATATGTGCATATAATGAATATTTGCATATAATACCTATTATAAACAAATACATATAATTAATAAATACATGTAATAATTATTTTTCACTATCAAATCAGAAAAGAGGCATAGTTAAGAAATAAATATAAAATGTTTATTTTCTATAAAATTCTTATCCATGTAATTTGTGTTCAAATATATAAAAGATTTTTAAAAGATGTTATTACGTTTTTCATATTAAACAAAACATCTTTATTGTCTTCCGCGCTCGATCAGACGCAACCATATTCATACCATATACTGTTGCTTTTTTCTTCTTTTTGTTCTCTACTTAAGAACTTGTCATCACTTGTTAAATCTTTAGCATCGATCCCATCAGTTCCCCCAGAATCAAGGGCATTTGTAGACATTCCTCCTACATCGCTCATTATCGTTTGTATTTTATTATAAATTAGGTATGTAGATTGCTGTTTTTCATTCGAACTATTTTCATGTTCGCCAGGTACACTTTCGGGTGTTGGTTCTGGTAACTTTTGATTGTCTTCTACTAAATAAACTGTTCTTCGGCTTCCTGCGGTTCCGAGCGTTAAACAACTTTCTGGGACGTCAGGTGTTTCTAGCCTATTAAAAAATATATTATTAAACGATTATATATCTTATTTTCGCAAATATTCTATATGTATGACTGATATTGAAATTTTTACGCAGGCATTTAACTGTGCGAACACACGACCTATCAAATCTATAACATATTTCAAAAAATATTTATATGAATTAAAAAATAATATACTGAAAAAAAACGAACCATTTACACAATACAACTCATACATTTGAGATTATTCTTCACAATTATTGTGAAACAAATCAATAAAATTTACCCAACGCTCCTATTTTTCCGTGAGGTATTTGTATCGCCACGATTTGTGGGCGGTTTCCTATTAGAATCAATTTCAAGAAGCGGACTTTCCATGTGAGACCTGTAAAATTTCCTTTATCTTAATTTTAATTTAATCTATGCAAACATACCCGCGAGGATTATTTTTGAGGGGAATATCTGCCATTTGAAAGGATGTAGACGAAAATGAAGGCTCCTCTAAACTATTATCTGACTCATTACCACCTGATTCAGAACCAAAATTGAAGTTTGGTTGTGTTAACCTGATATCGTCAACCCACGATCGACGATGCTGAAAGTTCGAAATAATGAAACGCATATAATCAACGATCTGTTTGTGGAATGCATGTAATCAACAACCAGGCTTAGCAATGATACAGTACAACATTTAGAATATTGTCGAGACTCCTTTTACCATTATATTTTTCCCGCGAAAATTCACGCGAAGACTAAAATAAAGCGTTTAGCAAGTTTTCTGAGATCGATAAAAATTAATAACGTTGGTAGTGTTACTTGGAAGTAACATAAGATGCTATTTTGAATCAAATATTGTATTCTCTGATATTAAACATAAATTTATGCAATCGCGATAATATATGAACTTTACCGTTTGTCTTGTATCATTGCACAAAATGCCTTGTTTTCTTTCAACTTACCCTACTTGGGACTTTATTTATCAAATCTGAGCTAGCTTTTTTTACTCTTCTAACGAAACTACTACCAAACGCTTTCCTAAAAAATGAAAATGTTATGTTTGACATATTTAAAAGAAAGAATGGGGATATTTCAATGAAATTGCTTACTTTTTGGGAGCACAACTCTCTGATTTTTTATAGTGCTCCATTATTTTCTCTTCCAACTTTTCTTTTTGACGATTCAAACTATTAACCCTGTCTGTATAGTTTTTCTCTTCATCGTGGTAGTGTTGCTTATCCTCTAGAGAGTGCGTCAAAAGTTCGTGGTATTGCGATAGTAACTGGGATACGTTTTCCATCAATGTTTTCCTATCGGAATCTAAATTTGAGTTTAATTGCAGTAACATCTAAAATATAAAATTCAAATGAAAAAAGTTGATTATAGGTCATAAATCAGTACATCGCATCGTTGCAGAACTTTAGCATATTCAACTTCAAGGCTATTGAGCTGGTCATTTTTTGCATTCAGTTCCCCTGTCAATTCAAAATTTTGCAGTTTCATTCGACCCTGATTGGTTCTCAGCATTTTATATTGTTCCTGAAATTTGTTTATTGACTTGTCAGCAGATTTGAAAAATATTTAACATACCTGAATATTTTTATATTCAGCTTTGAAACGTTCACTGGTAGCAAATAGATTTTTAAAATCTTCAGTCAATTTAGAATGCTCGACTCTTAAAACGATAAGATCATCTACGCTTGATTTCATTTGAGACATTTCCGATTTGAGACTATCTACTGTTTTTTCTAAAGATGAGACTGATTCTTTTAAGTTTCGGTTCTTGATTTTTACATCTCTTAACAAGGATTTCAGCGATTCCTTATCCTTTCTCAAGGATTCATATTCGATACTCAGTTGATTGTGAAGACATTGTAGTGTTCCTTGATCTTGTAAAAGCACACTATGATGTTGTTGTATTGTTTCAATCTGTTTGAGCAACGAGTCCTTGTCAGCAGCCAACTGAGAATTCGCAAGTTGCAGAGCTACATGTTGAGTATTCAATGATGTGATTTGCGAACTTAACGTAGAAATATATACATTTAATTTCGCATTTTCGCTTCGTAGGTTTTCATTGTCTATAAAAATATTTGAGTTAATTTAATAAAAAAATTATAGTAGACAAGGCGTTTTAAAATTCATTCTTTTTGCCTTAAAAATACATTTTTTAAATGAGCACAGTCTTGTTGAAGCTCAAGGACAAACCATCTAGACGAGGCCAAATCAAACTTTTCAAATGTACCCCTGATCCTCGATGAAATTTTTATTTCACTATAATTTGCTTCGAATTTGGTTCAGATTGCATGCTTTTCACTTTTTATTTAATTTTGCTAGTCACATGTTCCAGTTTAAACTTAATAGTAGGCTTGGGAATTATAAATCGCTTTTTAAGGACTGTATAAAACTTTTTTGATAAAAAGCAGTCTGGCAAAAACTGAATAATGAAGCCGATTCGTCAGATGAAACTTAAAAAATGGTTGGAAAAGGCACGAGACCTGTAAAAACGGATACTTGCTTAGACTTATACGAGGGTCTAAGTGGTTTGAATTATTAAGCTAACTAGAAGCAGGTGTTTTGTGTCTATATGGCGATTTAAAAGAAACGGAGAAGCATTATTATTTCGATTTGGTATTACCATCGAAATAATAAGAGTCGAGATTCGCCAAAGAGATAAAATTTGTCATTAAAATGAATAGGTCGTAGTGGCGAACTTTGAAAATTATGTCCGTCCTGAAAATATCAGGAAAGTTTTCCGACGCACTAATTAAAATGTTCGAATTGCCACAAAGAGGCCATGGATCGTTGAAAGAAACTTCGCTCGCGACTGTCTAAATAAGGATTTTTCATTTAGAGGTATCGTAAATATACACTTAAAAACTTCAAATGTTACTCTACTCTTTATACACCAGGTTTTGTCCATCGCCGAAAGTAATTTTAACCTTTTGGCTCCATGGAAGATGATACGTATGGCAGAAACCCGGGAATTTCAAAACAAACGAAAATATATGGCCTATAGAAACTATAAAAAAGCCCAAACTATTTTCTCAAGAAAATTGAGCACATGAAAATGAAAAAAGTATGGAACCGTATAACTATGGAAGCAAAGACAATATTTTCTAAATAAACTTGAAGCGTTGAACAACATTAAATTTTAGAAAGTAATGGAAGAAGCTTTCCCAATAAGAAACACCACACCCTGAACAGCAATTATAAAGAGGCTTGTGTGCAAACGGAGTAATAAGGAAAAAAGGATATCGCTCGCTATCTAAATGAATTCTTTTGAACTATTGGGACAAAAATAATTTCATTAGATCACAGTAATGAATCAACAAGCATTAGCATCACAGAACACTTGACATTTTCTGTTCACTTGCACCCCATGAAGTTTGTGAAATTATTGACAACATGAAGAATAGAGTATCCCCAGGCTCAGACAATATCCTGGCGAAAGAGCTCAAGATAATAAAACCGCATATTGCAAGAATAATCAGCGACTGTATAAACAAACGAATAAATCTTAGATCGTGTCCCACAATTATCAAGGATTACGCCGATATTCAAAGGAGGTGATTCTACAAATCAATGGAATTACAGACCCGTAACAACTGTGCTAACGAAAGTGTTCGAGAAAACTATTGCGTTCGCCTCAAAAGTTTCGCCAATGCTAACTCGATTCAGCATTCCAACCAATATGGATTCCAGGAACATAGCAATACTATCGCAGCGCTACTGGGCGTTATAAGTTACATAAACACCGAATTGGATAAAAGAAAATATGTGGCAGCTGCATTCGTGGACTGATTCGATCTTAATCACTCTTAATCACGACATCCTAATTACTCTTAATCATGACATCCCAATCAAAAGGCTAAAGAATTATGGGATTGAAAGAAGATTTAACCAAATAATAGTCTTTTATAGCAAATAGAAGTGTCATGAGGAAAATCTCTACACCCACTAATGAAGAATTGTATGTTAATATCGGTAATCCACAGGGATCCATTCTAGGGCCATTGCATGTCAAGATGACACAACCGTAAACAAATGAATTATTGAACAAATGGATTTGATGTACTTTCTCTTATACCAATTTTTAAATTGTCTGGGATGTATTAAGGATATAATAATATATTATGATATAATAAGATACACGTGGACCGTGCACACGGTCTATGGATTTGATCTGGGATCTATGTCACGGTCTATAATCTGGGATGTATTAAGTGTTTGAGAGCGTGGAAGGAACGAGGTACAAAAAAAAAATTTCCGGAAGACAATGAAACAATACGCAGATTCTGTAATGGCTTAGGGACTTTATGTCGGCATCGGGGGAGCATAATTTACACTTCATTGAAATGATTACAGACAAAATGGTATGCTTGGATATCATTAGAAAAAGTGTCAAGAATAGTGTACATAAGTTGGGAATTTCGGAAAACTACTATTTTTACCAAGATAATGAACCGAAGCATACTTTGTGTTGACCAAGTCCTTTTTTTTAAGAGAGGAGGAGTCGAATTTGTTGCCTTGGACTTGGCTGCAATACAATTACCCGGACGTTTTAAAAATACCAGTTCAATCTCCTGATGTAAATGTAATCGAATAATTATATGACGAATTAGTTCGTCGAATACAAAATACTATTTATTCTATTGCAACAAAGCTAAAATGGTCCTGCAGGAAGGGTTTAATAAAATAAAGCCTTCTGTATGCAAAAAAACTTGTGGATTCAATGCTAAGAGAAAATTTAAGCTTTTGTGAAAGCTAAATATTACTTAACGATTAACTGAACCACTTAATTTTAAAGTGCACTTCAACAGGATATGGTAAAACGAATCGCCCGACTTTGACTGTCAGTTGATTTTTCAAACACAATGCAGTTTTAAGTTTTGGAAATTTTTGGTCTTTGAATAATCATTTTCTGTATACTCAGTGCAATAAAGTACCATATCTTATCTGAAGCTACATGCATATTTGTAATATATTCCAAAATATTGGAAGGGATGGCCCGATTTTCACTGTGTGTAATTAAAATTATGTTTTTGGTAACTTCAATTAGAACATATCTAATTAAGAAAATAATGTTAACTTACCAATTTTCAAACTCAAATTATTCGAACGGAGCTGTTCTTCTTCCTTATTATCTGAACTTTCTACGATTTGAGCGATTTGAGAACCATCGTCTTGAATTTCAATATTTTTCTCGACAGTAAATATTTCATGAGTGTGACATAAAACACACATATCAGACTTTTTATTCTGTTTGGAACAATTTAAAAGTACTTCACAGACTGTTTTGAAAGTTTCTGGATTTTCCACCATTTTTTCGACTACATGCTCTACACGCATATCAGATGTACGTAGTTCTAAATCGTCCAAGCCGAGTTTTTCTAAGTTATGTTTCACTGTGTTTGTGGCAAGCGTACCAGCAACTAGATCGCGACGGAGCGTTTCAATAGTTTCTTGGTCGATTTTTCTTTGTGTTAGTAGTTCTTGACTTTGTTTTTCGAGCACATGAACTTTTTGTATATTTTGCATGGATTCTTCTATTTCTTTCTGCAGCTTTAAAATGTCTTTACTTTGCACATCATTTCGCACAATGTACTCATCTAATGTTACCGACTTTGCCTATAAAATAAAATCAATTTATTGTTTTGTAATTTATTATTTTGAATTAATTATGTTCTAAAACTTTGGAAACAAACAAAAACCAGGCGTCGTCACCGCGCGTTGCATTGATTGGAAACTTATAATTAATCTTCTAAGAGGTATCTGATAGCACTAAATGCGAACACCATTTAGTTAAAGGCCAGATCTTGACAAACGGATAAACTTAGAAGAAGCTGGAGCACAAGGGTATGTAGGGTTGTGAATCAAAACATTGATTTGGAGAGCGAAGAGTCGCTTTTGAAAATTAAATATATAGATAATCACATCCGATAAAAGGCACTTGCCGTCATACTACCGTTACAAAGAAACCAATGATGAAAAAACTATTTGACGAAGAAAGCTCTGATTCTTGTCAATTTGAAAATTGAATTGTTTCTAAAACCGAAGATTTCTACCCAAGATACAATCATTTAACATAATACATTTGTTTCTCATATAAATTTCCAGATACAAACTTGTATGAAAATGAATATCATTTTGAACATGTATGTATTATTGTTTTCTGAAATATTGATTGTGTCAGAACGAATTTAATTCACGAAATTTTATCAGCTGTGTTTCACTTCGGGATCTTTTTTCTCGCAAACAATTTAAAAACTCATTAAAACTAAGTAGTAGGCAACTATAAATCTACACAAAAAGAGAAAATGGCAATTGAAGCCATAGACGGAAAAAATGTTCCTTGAATGAAAAGAGTATCAAATTCAAGCGCTAAAATCTAGCGAATAATGCAACTTCAATATTTAACTAAAACTATATTATTACTATATATATTATTACTATATATATATATTCAATCTTTTTGACAAACAAACTAGAGTAGAATAAAAAAATTGTGCTATAATTTTGGGAACTTTTGAATACTAAGTATTAAGGAAACATCTCAAATATGATGCAATCATTCACGCAAACTGCTAGTCTGTCCTTAAATGATTTTTTATAGACCTTATTATTATATGTAAGTGGCATAGAAAAAGGATAAGTCGATTCCAAATCCGACGACAAACTGAGCTAGATAGCGGGATTGCCACGCGAAGAATTAAATAATCTAACATCATTACAGCTGGCTCGTAAGCAGCAAAACTAAATAATATCCGCAATTTTATAGAATTTTTGTTTGAGATAGATTCGAATTTCTTTGAAATTGAAAATAAATTGCATTTTCACTAGCATTCATCTAAAGAATAAAAAAATAAACTATGTTTAGTTACCTCTAAATTCTCCTTCAATTTGCTAACTTCTCTAGTGAGCGAGTTGTTTTCTTTTTCTAAATTTTCGATTTTGCTTTGAAGATCGCCAACTTTGGCTTCTTCATTTTTCAAAATAGTCTCCTGCAATGATTCTACTTCCTTCGATTTCGCTTCTAGCAGACGCTCTGTATCTTCAGCTCTCCGTTGAACACTTTCAAACAGGGATTGGATTCGCTGTTTTTCCTTGTTAGTGTTTTCAACATTACTTTCTAAACTTATTATTTTAGAGCGTTCAATCTAAAACGAAACGGAATAGTAAAAGTAAGTGATGAAGTTTCGCAATAAAAACCTCTCGCTCTTGGCTTTGCTTTTCAAATGCTTTTTGCCAAACATCTACTGCCTCCTGGATTTTTTTGTTTTCTTCCAAAGCATTTTTGAAAATTTCCTCGAGTTCCTTATTTTGTTGTGAGATTCGCGTATAGTTTTCTTGCAATTGATCAAGTTTTAAGGCCAACATTTTCTTCTCTTTCTCAGATTCCAAAATTTTGTTTGCAGATTCGTGAAATGATGATTCTCTAATTTGCTCAAGTGTGGCTAAAAGTCGTTGATTTTCCAATTCTAGTTTTAGTGCTCGTTTCTGAAATATAAATGTAGTGAAATAATTGTATTATATATTTATTGTCGTTTCGAGGCTTTCATACATGGGCATCATTAGAAAGCTGATCCGAAAGGCTATTATCCCCAGAGTTATAGTCTTCGTTCTCTGATGTATTATTTTCATCTTCTATCCGTGACATAGCATTTTTAGAAGTCAACAGCTGTAATTGCGTATTTTCTTCTAAAAGTTCTTGTAACTTGTTTTTGTTCATGTCCCGTTCCTGTAGAATCAAACTTACGGTTGCCTATGATTTGATGAATTGAGATATAATATGTTTACCAAAACCATGTCGTTCAACTTTTGCCTGTACTTTATTATTTCAGACTCGAGCCCCATTACCAATTCACTTCGCTTTCTCGAATGCAGCAACTGTTCCTCCAGCATATCCCTAAATGTAAATATTTAATATAATATGTTGTATATGTTTATCATATTTATTTATTTATGAAGGTTTTGGTGAAAAATATTATTGAGTGAGTGTAAAAATTAAAAACAAATCTTTGATGAATTAAAAATAACGTAAGAACTGGATACCGCGTTCTTATGGCTAACATGTTTGCTTGAAATTAGTCGAAGGTTTGCGAAATATTATGTTTATAATATTTTATCAACTAAGCTGCATATCAAACTTTAGCTAGGTTGGGTTAGGTAAGGTTCCGCAGCTGCCTTCTCCGGACAGACTCTGAAGAAAGCACACTTAGGCACACAAGGGCCCATTGCTAAATCGCATTACGTAGTGTACAACCCTTATTAACAAGAGAGACACTCTGAGTTCTTGATGAACTGCGTGCTCTCCTTAAGGTCCACCGAAGTCACTTCGGTTTAGCAAGTAAAGAAATACGAGCCAAAAGACTTCATCCTGCTTTCAGCGAGGGCTGGGCATTCGCACAGGAGATGAAAAATTGTTTCTTTTTCCTCCTCGAACCTACAGCTCCGTTCTACAGAAGTTCTACAGAAGTTCCCCAGTGCGACGAATGTCAAAAGTTTTCCACAATTCCATCGAGGATATCAACTTGTCCTTTAAATATTACAGTCTGATGGCCAGTATAACTGAAGCCATCGGAATACCAACCGGGAGACTGCAACGCTCCTCCGGTAAAACCGTGTCTTGGCACCCAAAACAGCTGCATCATTGAATGTTGCGACATCTTAGTAAACTTTAGCTACCACAAGACTTTCAATCAAAATGCAAGTGGTATTAATGAATAAAACTAAAGCTACTCGTTTCTAAACTAGGCGCACATGTTGGATTTTACAATTCCGTCCTCCATTTTCTGAATTTAAAGAACGATGCACTATCTTCGCCAAACGAAAAAGATTGGTGGTTTTTGGTGTCACTGTTTCCTATTTTAGGGCTTTCATTTAAAATTTTTCTTTTGAGAATACAAGTATTTGGGTTTCTCGAATATTCTATGCCGCTGGCTCCTTTTATGGTTTATCGGTTTCCATAAACGTATTAGAGATTTCTTCAGAGTATTAAGGTTTACTCACACATATATAAGTAAAAGCATTATTTAAATTATCATACAATTTATCCAATACAATACCTTTAAGGCGATACAAGAAGCTCATTTTTCTTATCAAATATTTCAGCCAGTTGGGGAAATAGGTAATAATAAAAATATTTTAGCTATTTTTCTGCAAACGACTATTATTTTCAGCATTATTCTATTTTTAGTTCGCAACCGTGAAAATAATCAGTTAGGATCTTTGTCTATAAGAGTGCGACTTGTATTCGGTCTAAAGCATGAAATTATTGTATACAAAAACCATTGTTTATAAATAAGACTTAACCAGTAATCATGCGCAGTCAAGTTTCAAGTTTCTTTTTCACTCAAATGATCACTATAAACTTCATTGTATATTCAATTTGTGATAGAGACCTTACACCGGGCGATTATTTTGGTGAGCTTTGCAGGAGACTGTAACACACTTCGCGCTTTGGACTATCCCGAACATCTACCCTAGCACACAAATTAAGTGGCAGGATATCAATTTGCTCCTGTATACACTGCAATGCATGACATGAAAATATCGATTCTCCGTCCATTCAAAGTGATGTTATTTAACAAAGAGATGAAGTTACTTTATTGAGGAACGATGTGAAAGTGCGTCCTACTAGCGTCGCTGAAAACTACACGACACGAGTTTTCTTAGCGTTTAAACATGGATTCTTAACCCAGGCCCATGGAAGCAGGAAGATATCGAATAATTTAATTATTTTTTGGACTCCTGTCTTATTCTGAATGCAAAACTGAATCAAGCAGTATTATTCATCATAACTCAATTTCATCTGGGTGCATATACGTACATATCCTAATCCAACTAAGGCACGACCACATAAAGTTATTATGGCTGAACTAGCTATTCACGGAAACATGACTGACGCCAAACTATTAGATAGATAGATTTTATAAAAACACAGTAAACCCAAAAGTATATGTGTTCTCATATCAGTGAGCAAAACGCTTAAATCTGTTGTAATCAACTGCCAGAATCTTGACGTTGAGCAAATCTTATCAAATTTACTCATCAAAAGGTGAGTATGTCTACAGTGTGTTTGCGTCCTGACTCATCTGTCAATGAGTCTTCAGAAATCGCCGACTCACTATCGTTTTTAAATCTAAATCAAATCAATGGCATTAAAAACGAATGAGGGTTTACTCTACTGAGACTAGCATTTTTTTAATCTGTAGCTCAAATGTTAACAATCGACCTCTACCTCCTTCGTCCCTAATATGCAACTCGAGGATGCCGTTAAATATTTTTATGATTCGTTATAGATCTTGCTCAACACTCATATCCCTAGAATTTCTTTACAAGGTGGTAAGTTTCCAAAATGGTGTTCCATGGTGATAAATTTCCAACTGAGCTTAAAAAAATGGTTCAAGATAAAAAAAATTTCTTGTCAAAATTATAAAATTTCTGATAATGCCCGGCATTATAAATTATTTTTAACACTCAGATCTACATGTAAAAATATATGTATATCCTATTTTCAACGTTATATTTATGATTTAGATTCCCAGATCCAGACAAAGGTGAACTACTTTTAAAACCATGTTAAATCGTATAAAGGGAAACTGGGTTTCCAGACACCATGTTTCAATTTCTTCTGCTGAAACTGAAAAAGTTAAACTGTATTGTTTTTGTGCGATGATTAAAATTGAAAAATTTGTATTTAACCTAAGTGATTTCGAAAGTATGCACTGATTCTCATCAGACATCAGCTCATAGTGCATACCTGACTGATGTAACCATTTGCAGTGGGAGATGATTAATTTTTATTTACGTTAGTTGTGATAAATTTTAACATCCTCGACATATCCAACGACTTATATTTACTCATAAAGGTTATTAATTTGTGAACACGGTTCCCTTCTTGTCTATAAATTACGATATACAACGTATATCGTCTTTACGCTTATCAAAGCAGAGAATATTTGATACGGGATATAGTTTTGCGGGATAAGCCTCCGAAAGCAGAATCAAATGTAATTGTTATTGTGGGATGATTAAAATTGAAATTTTTTTATTTAATTAATAAACAATTTTGTATTTTATTTAATTAATGATCTCCCACTGCAAGTGGTCCCGTGTTCACAAATTAATAACCTTTATGAAACAGTTAATTTATTTGCAAATAATTTCTCTAAAGTATTTGACATTACTATCAACAAATATGATCTTCCATTGTACGACTCTGTTATCAATGTATCAAGCTATTCTGTTCACATGAGAACTTTAGTTCACAAGCTGAGCGCCCTCGAATCTACCAAAAGCCCAGAATACATAGTAATATATATTTTGCCTCTTGTAGCATTCAGAAATTTCATTTGAAATTTCTGCATACAAAATTTCAATAAACACTGTAAAATGTGCATCGAAAACAACATCTCAAGGCTAGCCAACTGTCGCTTCGAGAAAGACAATTTCATGACCAAAAGTTTGAAATCGAAAACGAAAATAAAGTGTCGTAAGGACTAGCTCTCGTGATCGATTTCGACCCTAGCCTCATCGTCAGTGCGAATATACAGAGGCCCAGTTTAAGCGATATCTGTTTTTCTGATAGAAGACGAGTGATCGAGAAAAGCTGATTAGCTGCTGATTGACAGCTGACAATTGTGGCCAAGGTGTGGACGGGGATATTGTAACACGCTAGAGCTGGCCTAATTTAATCGATTTCGAGATCGACTTGGCTCCAAACTCTTATCACTGATTTATCACAATTTATATATTATCGCAATTCGCTAGTCGATGCCACATATATGATCTTATAACTATAGAATTCGCTTAACGATAAATAGAATCTGAAATACTAATTCGAATGTTGTTCAGTTGGCATTCCATGATGGCTACCAAGGAAAATCAAATTGGCTTGACGTCTGCTTTAAAGCATGATGCTGTATTCATCGCGGTTGTCATTATAGTGACTTATAAAAATTTTGGTATCACAAATGCTCAGCATCATCGTGATTACAAAAAGCGGGGACTACTACATCTACAAACTGCTAACTTACTTTGTTTCTAGAAGCATTCTGTTATCCTCTCTTAGCTCTTCGACTCTTGATTTATAAAACTCTGCATCGGTAAGTTTTTCTCGTAGCTTTTGAATATCAATTTCCAATCGATCGGCACGTTCAGCACGCTCCCTTAATATATCGATTTCGTCCCTGTATGCTGCAGCTTTTTTTGCTTCCGTATACCACTGCTGACTCTAAAATGATATTTGCATATATTTTCCAGAAAACAACAAGTAATGATGTACAAAAATACCTCAGCACGAAGTTTCTCACATTGGCTGGTTTTATAATCTAACTCCTCTTTGATTTCGATGTATGATTCAGTTTTCTCCTCTCTGCAGAAAATGAATGTTTATACTTAATAATGACGAAAAATCAAGTTCTTACAGCTCTTGGCGCAATCTACGAATTTTCCCTTTAAAGTCCGCCAACTCGACAGCCATATGATTACTTTCTGCGCTCGAACACGTGGCGATTGATACCCCACTTGATGAAAAGTTGCTATTATTCGCAGAATTATTTGAGTCGGCTAAAGCAACATCCCCATCATTTGTCAAAGAACAGATCCACTTTGAATAATATGAATCGCGTTCACGTGCAAGCATTATAATATGATTATACATTGCACTTGGAGACAACGCCTCTAAAGTGTCTTGTTGTAGTACCAAACTTTGGGTATCAGTTACCTTCATTTTGAAAATTATTGTTTTTTATTGTTATGAGTTTATTTCTCCAAACAAACCTGTTTTATAATCTCCACTATTTCATGTTGTGTATTCACATCGAGCTCTTTGATGCGTTCTATGAATAATTGTTTGTTGGGGCATTGGACGGCAGCACCTAATAGCATCGTCATGAGCAATTTCATTTGCTCTAATCCGGCCTTTGAATCTGTAAAGTAGCCACTTTAGTGACAGTTTTTACTAAGGAACTCTACAGACCTGGAAGAAATCCTAAAATATAACAGTCCGGAAGCTTTAAAATCATCTGCCCTAATTCGTCTTCGTACAGCCATTTTAAATTTTTTATGATTGCATCGAAGTTCTTCATTCTGCCATTCGCCAAAGAGCTTCCTTCTAGCCCTGCTAATGAGATTAGTTGATTTTGAGGCTCTGGATCTATTTGCTGCCAAATGCTGTGAATAATTTTTCCATCGAGTAATGATTCGTATCCGGTGATAAGCTCAGGTCGTGGTACGAATGATTCGATCTGCGTAAAAAACAACAATAATTGATGGTGTAAAAAAAATTAAATGCAAAACAGAAACTGCCATGCAGCAATATAGTGCGCGAAGGAGACACTGGAAAGGTAGAAGGCTCGCAAGTTTCGCCTCTAATTAGTAGAATAAAATTCATTAGAGATTCTAAAGCAGCAGTAGTTGTAGCAGTAGCTGATGAATACAACTTAAGAAACGAAATTAATGGCATTAATCTAGGAGCAATATTAATACAGAAGCAGAAAAACAAATTCAACAATTCAATTCCTTTGAGGGAAAGGCAAGCTTTAACTTAATGAAAGGGCAAGCCTAAATTTTTGGATGCGAAATGCAGCTATCATCCTAAATAGGAAAGTGCAAATAAACGTATTTTGAATTAAGTGTCTTAGAAGAAATTTTCGAGCAACAACAATCCTTACGAAAATAGTGTCTTTGAATTATTAAGTGATCGTAGTTCATTCTACTGCATATTCACCAGTTTTTAGTCTCTATTTAGTGTTGCAAAGGCTACAATTAAAACTAAACGCTCTCGAATATATTGGGTTGTATCGAAAACTTGCAGAATCATAAACCTTAGCAAAGTGATTCAAAGTAAGAAAAGAACACGAACCAAAACAAATCAAGTTTTCCATACAATTGGCACTGTCTTCGTTCATGGTTTTATATAAAATATATCAATTTCATTATTGCTACAATGTTAAGGCTCTGGATTTTGTTTTTGTTATTGTGGCTACAACCTTTCGATTGTATAAACGATCATATGAAATGAATTATTAATTTTGTGTCGGTGACCCATTTAAATTTGCATATTTGCTTTTCTAAGCAGTGATACCATATTAAATAATTCAGGTGAAATTCGAATAAAACAGATCTAAAAAAATCATGAAATAATTGGATTATTCTAATTCAGGAATCCGTAGTTTACGAAAAAAAATTCTGAACACTTTTTGTCAAAATAAACACTCCTAGTAAATATTGTGAACAAGAGATAATTTACCCATGAAACAAGAGCGCTGTGTAAGAAATCCTCCACCTCAGAAGCAGAGGCCATTTCCCTGGCTAAGTGTTCAGCTTGGTCCGAAGACATTTCACTAACAATTGTATATCCGATGTGTTCTCACACTATTTACGAGTTTCCATAATTATTAGCGACAAAGTAAGGACAGCCACAGCCATGTCTCAATTGTCAACGGTAGCAGATGTTCACATTGACACAATCTTCTTGCAATTTTAACTGTCCTCAGAGAAAATATTAGGAGAAGAGCTAACGTCATATCGCCAAAAACATGCTAGAAACGTACAGGGTGTATCCCGGGCTGCAGGTAATGTCGACAATGAGTCTATTTACATTCAATTCTAGGTTTTAGAAGAAGGGGCGAAGCGGATATAGTCGGGTACGTTGATTCGTGTACCAAGTTTTTGACGTTTTGCTTTCGCTCATTCTCTTTGTGTCAAAAATCCAGAATGAGTGAAACTATTCAAAATAATGTTTGAGTGAAATTCAAGATTATGTTTGAGTGCTGGTTTTGTAGTAGAAGTAGCACGGTAGCAAAACATTTTACAAACAAAGATAGTGATTACAGTTTTAATTAATCTCTACACGTCGCTTCAACCATATGTTATGCACAGAAAAGAGGAAAGCAGAAGAAAAGAATATTCAGCTTTACATTTTCCGTGCTTCTACGTTTGACAGTTCTTCAACTGAGGAAAAAAACATTGTGTGGACTGGTTAACGATTGTTCCGCAAATCAACCATTTTGGACGTTTATTATTTTTTTCGAGGACGTGGTTCAAAGGGCCTTGATGCAGTTAGCATTTACTTCAAATCTCATTTTTTTAGATCAACATTCTACAAAAAGAGAAGTCAAAAGCTAGAGTTACAATCAATGCAACCAACATTTGTTGCACGTCAAAATGAGTTTGAACCCATGAGAACGTATGAGAGCAGTTACAATGATGCAACACAACTTTGCTTGGCAGCAGAGTTTGCTCATACAATGCCTTCTAGAAGTACGGGCCGTCAGGCTACGTAATCGTTGTCGATGTGACGTCATGGCGTCAAACCATTTTACATTTCCACGAGGCAGTGCCGACACACACCGAGATTTCACATGCGGTTTTTTGGCTAAAATACGAATAAAACGTTAGTTTTTTGTGCGTGGACGCGTTATAATAATAATATTTAGCCATAACTTTCATTTTGTATCGACCAATTGTATCGCGATAGTAAATCGACACGGAACATCACATAACCTAACAACACCTGATAAACATTTCGTCGCGAATTTTTCTAATTATGCCGCACGCACCGCATTAATATGTGTTTAAGCTGTTCACTAGCACTGTTTCGCATGTTACCACTTAGTTTTCATTAAACTCACTTTAGCATAACCCGTACAATTAACATTTTCCCGCGGACGTCCCATAAGACTACGTGTGTTTTTCGCGACATTTGGTCGGATGCTCTGACGTCATCATTCTGCATTACGGCCCGTACATATAGAAGGCATTGGCTCATATCTCAAACTTGGCATGGCAACAACATTTTTGAAAATATCCAATTCCACCTGTTCCTATGAGAGTCCGGGAAATGGGAAATGTCATATGCAAATGACAATCAGAATTTGTATTTTTTTGTCTAATTTTCGCTTTGTATTATACTCCGCAGCTTTTAGAGGATAAAATATTCACTGATATCTCTTTCCGAGACTTTAAAGGATCCAAATTATCGAACAGCAATTTCTTTAATATAGCCAGTGACAGATGACAGTAAATGTTGTGTTGCATTGATTGTAACTCGTTCCACCAACAAAACTTGGCAGCAAATGTTGGTTGCATTGATTGTAACTCAAGGAAAATACTGATACCGGACATTTACTGCATGTATGTGTGTATCGCTTATCCACTTCTTCTAAACTTTGTTTTAGCCGGAATATTTCCACTAAGTCTATGTACTCAAAGCTTGTTTACAAATTTATTGCCGGTCCATGGTTTTTTGATCTTTGCTTCTCTCCACGTCCACGTGCAAGGGTGCATTTGTCGAGTGTGGTGCTATTTTGTAAACTTTGCTTGAAATGGAAGGTGCGAAGAAAAAAAGAAAAGGATCTGCTTTGAATTCTGATAATACAGGAGTAGAACGAGGTACGCATTATTTGATCACAAATTATTTCAGGAGAATAAAATTAGTTTCAGAATTTATGATTATTGCACTGGAGGTTGACCAAAGGAATGCAAATATTGATCTATCGTAAAAAATGTGGTATTTGGGCTATTATACTTACTAAATATTCTCACTGCTTATTGGTAAAAAAACATCACAAAATAGCTCAGCTCTCAAATGTGATTATGTGCTTAACTACCGGAAACTCGTAGGAATTTTGTTGAGACGCTAAAAGCGGTGATGAGTTTATGTGACTAAATCCTCCAAATTAAATATTGCACCATTTACTTTTCGTTTCGCGGCGGCAGGTTCGGAAGAAAATATATTTTTGAATCTTGCAACTTCTATGTATGGCGATCAAGTACTTTTTTTTTTTACTTGTATGACCTTGTATAGCCATCACTGTTTGAAATATTTTGTATTTACTGTTGTATTAAAGCATACATATTTTGCATTTCAGATGGAATAGTTTCATCTACGAGTAAGAAGAGGAAAAGAGAAGTCGACAAAGACACGAAAATAGCAAATGTTGAAAAAAAATCTCAAAAAGAACTAATTAACAATGACTCTACATTTCTTAGTTTTTTCGAGGATACAAAAATTGAAAAAGTCATAAATGCAATGCAAAAGATTGTGCAAGCAAAATCTTTGGAAGATAAGCAAATATTCTCAGAATATAAATACATGTTGGACATTGTTTGTTTCAAAACACCAAATTGCCCAAAAAGACTAGTAAGACTGTAAGTGTAATAATCACTTGAATTTAGTTCTGTGTTACTTTCAAATATTTTTAGGCTTTTGAAGCACGCACTTATTTCCGACGATGACCATGTATGCCTCATTATTCGCGACGAAAAACGAAATAAATACCATACTATAGATGAGACCAAATTGGAAAAATATGTGTCAATATTACGCGATGCAGGCGTCGAAAATGCAACCGCTATGTCGTTTGCACAGTTAAAAAAAGAATATTCAAGTTTCGAGCTAAAATCGAAACTGAGGTCCACTTATGACGTATTTTTAATTGATGGATCAATTTCAAGCCATGTTATTGGTTTTCTGGGAAAGGTTAGTATTCCTTACATATTAATAAAATATAAATGTAGTATCAACCACTTACATAAATTTATATTTCCGCTTTTGACCTAAGTGAAATGAAATGCATCAATTTGATATATGCGATCGGATTAAAATACTGCAATTACATGTTACGTACACGTTAAGTAATTGCGGAATTGCTCGTATTTGCTACTAAGAATTAATATTACTACCAGTACATTCTAACATTGTAAGAATTAAACATTCCCCTGAATGGCATCTTAGAAACATGTTTAATTAAATTTTTAACTTGAAATAACAATCGCGTATGATCAATTGTTAGAGATTATTCCTATACTAGCTTATCCCCATGACTATGTCATTGTTAAAATGTAAAACGAAAATGCAAAATTGCTTTTTTAAAATCAAATGAATCGAAATAATGAAAATCATCAGTGGCATTACGACTAAAGTCCGGTCCAGATTTGCCTCAACAATTTTTGGGAATCGGTCTCGACAGCGAGCCGATGTCATCCATTTCGGCACCCCAAACATTCCTGGTGAAAGCCATCATTTTAGCGCAAACAAGGTCTCCCCGCTGTCGTCTGCCATAAAATATATCGTAAAGGAAGGGTTTAAAACGTTTTTTCTTTCATACGAGGTAAAAGCAAAGCCCAGCAGAGTACCGAATTTTATCTTAATGATTATATCTGCATTTAGGTAGATCTCATGAAATCATTACTAAGAATTTCCTCTCGAACGCGGCTAAACCTTCAAGGTGTCTTTTGTTGAGCACCCAAGTCTTGGATCATTACGTGAGTAATGTAGACAATGGTCTTCTACAACGATAGCTTTGAGACCCGGGCGAGAATTCGTGATCTGAAAAGCCTGGACATACTCTAGAAGGCTTTGTTGGATTTGAGCAGCCACTCGAATTCCTTCATATGGTTATTGTGTTGTTTTCATTAAATAAAAATTTGCGTCCAAGTATGTCATCGATTAGATAACTTTTGTGATACACATTTTCGACAATTTTCAATACTATTTCTCCAAAAATATTGCATATTCTATATAAAAATTGATAGTTTTCCCCTCAATAATGGTTTTGTTTCGTATTTAAAATGACGCTGATATTGAATTTTTTTTATTTTTAGAAATCTCTCAAGAAGCCGACTTTTCCTATTCGAATGAACTCAAAAAATACAATACTGGAAATAAAAACTGCTTTAAGGAAGACTTCATTTCTGCAAGATCAGAATAAACATATGGTCTCGATTCCAGTTGGTACAAATAAAATGAGCATACAACACCTAACTGATAACATCATTAGTGTCGTTAATCAAAGTAAAAAATCATTTCCTGGTGGCTACGAAAACATGCGCTCCATTTACTTACGAGTGAATATGACAAGCACAAAATCGGTTCCTATATACATTAGTTTGCGCAAACCTGAACAGCCTGTTCCATTCATAGTTGGACCAAGAGAAACTAAAATGAAGAAGATACGTGCTAGTGGTTTTGTGAGCAAAGTTTTTCCAACAATTCAAAAGTCGGTGAAAAAAAAATTGTGAATACTAAATATAGTATAAAAATTGTATTTTCAAATATGTGTTAGGAATAAAACACATTGACAAGTTATGCATTTTTTTAACAGTATACATGAACACAACCAATAATGCAGTTATATGATAGGGCATAATAAATTATGTTATGTATTTGCATAGAACTAATTATGTACATGACCTCGACTTGCGACGCAAAAATCTTGCAGCAAACATATCTCAATATATGGTCCTCAACCAATGCCTATAAAAATTGAACGAGAAAATTTTTGTTGTCGCCTTTCTATTCTTTATATTTTTTGGAAAAACGAAATACTACCGTCCTACATTACTAGCCAACGTAAGCTCATGCCGTTGAACCCAAGTGAATGACCAAATCATCCAGTTTTCATGCAAACCTCGATTGCGTAAAGGTGTCGAAAATATTGAGAGCGATTGTATCACAAGGACCTCTTTTTTAAAGCTTTCAAATAGTAGTCGCGTTTTTCGCGCTCCTATCGAGAGCTATCGATATAGAAAGGCAATAAAAAGTAAACAACAGGTCTAGAAAAAAAGTTAGTGGGGCCCACTAGAGTGAAATAATCTCCTATCAACGTCGCAGTGAAGCACAAGCCTGTTTGGCAGCCACTGCTGACACGATAGTAATTGCAATAGATTAAGACGATAGTTGAGTGTCGTGGAAGTCCGAAGTATTGTACGCGATAGTGTTTTGAGGTTGTTGACTGTAAATTGAAGTGTTAAAAAAATTAAAATGTTTAGGGTCTCGAAATCGAGTGGTTTAACTTTCCTAAGGATTAAATTTGTAGACGTGAACCTGAAAAATGCAACAATTGCTTTATTTTTTTTTTATTGAAAATTATCTACTTACCGAAACAATGCAATTATAAAGTGAATTAAGTTTTAGGTGGGTATTGTACGATGAACGAGACTAGGGCAAGAGAACCGAGCTTGATTTTTTTTGTATGTTCCCACTGATCATTTTTTGTGTGTTTGGATCAGAGATGAATTATCTGCTAGTTTTGGTGATTGGCAATCCCACAAATAGGACAACATGAACAAAAAGTACAGATCGAGTAATTTACGTCAGAAAATATTCATTATATATATAAACTTGCGCTGCATAGATTAAATACATTTTCTGTGACAATGATTCTGCAACGAGGATACGGCAAGTGCATGAATCGTAACTAATAAGAGTTGCACAAAGAATTACGATTGCTTAAATTTTTAGATAAAGGAGGTAACCGGACACAAAAATTATACAAAGAGATAAGTCGTAAAACTATAGAGGCATATAGAATAGTTTTCATTATTTTGAAAATGAATCTTTCCAGGACACCCATGGCAAAATGGCGTTTCTGTAGAATAGGTATAGGGAAGGAACAATATAGGAAATTGTGGGAATCCATTATTGCAGATATAGGGAGCATATAGGGAAGAATCGTGCTTAATTCGTCAGGATTGTTTGGCGGCTACGAATGATCAACAAGATCAAAGGCTCTGAAAAAAACCGTGTGTATGAGAAACACGTTGAAAGAAATCTTTTAAATACTACACTTTTTGTCCATAGCCTGACCTAGCTTATAGCCTACTTTTTTAGGCGGAAACTCCTTTATGTCGAAGTGCCCAACAACTATCTTGACCTTATTGAAAATTGACGAAAAAAACTATTGGAACTCTCATCGCTGTTTCTTGTTTTAATTGTTCATTTTCCTTTTTGTATTTTTAATCTATGTAATCTAAGAGCAAAACATTTTCGTGATCCATTGGCACCATTAACAGCCGGTGAATCATTGAGTTGCAAGTCGTCATTTTGCCAATGGTCAGGCGTGGATGATGTAGTTTTGTGAATGTGCGTAGGCCCTGCCTCGACAAGATATAAAATAATTAAATCAACTTACAGTTACGGTAAGTTTAGGTACCTTGTCTAGTTTAATGTTCTGAAATCCCTTTTTTTCTCTCGTTCTCTTCTTTCTGCGAAAATATAAACTAATTTCTTGAAAATATAGCATTTACATCCATTATTATTTGACAAGATATTTCGATTTTTTGCTGCATACATAGAGTCCTAGTAGCTGTCGAATTGTATTTGGTCTCACATAAAAAATAAAACGAATTAACTAACGAAGAAACATTGATTTTACTGAATAAATACTTTAAATTATGTTACGAAATGACACAATTCTTTTTATCACTGTTAATATCATTTAAATCTGCATTCTCATAGTCTAAACTCATTCCTTCAGTTCTCTTAAAGTATGCTTCGTAATTAAGATTTTCCCTTTCATATAACAATAGATATGTCGAGCTGGAGTCAATATTAGGTTTATTCGAAACCTCTCGACAGGAGCTATCGTTGAAGCAGTACCACGATCCATTTGGATTCACAGCATATGAAATATAATGACCTCCGTTTAATACTCCAGAATGTGACTGCAAATACAAACCAAAATTATTTTTATGTAGAAATAATTCTTTGAATAGTAAAAATACATCCAAAAAATCAGATGCAAATAAAACTACTTGATAATTCACCAGGCTATTAATAGTACTTGATAATTCACTAAACATAAAAATACTCATTATGGAAAAATCTAAAGGTAAATTTTCTCAACGTATTTAATGCGGAATAGAGTGCAGGGCAGCGCCATTTATATTTTTGATACACACACATTTATTTTGAAGTCAAACCTATAGATTGTAGCATGACCATTCACCATTGTTTTATCCTTAAAATTTAGCAAAGTTAGCGGAGAATAGAGCCCAAGAATGGGAGAAATGCGCTCTCTAAGAGTTCTGGTCGGTTGTGTGCGTGCGGTACGCGAGTTGAATTCACTTTGTTATTACTTTATATTTATTTTTTAGGACTGGTCATTATTGAATCTATAAGACTTGCCAAACGGAGTTTTATCGCCGCTATTTTTAGAGTGAGGTTTAATGTAAAAATATTGTAAGTAAAAATATTGCAAGCAAAAATTATGTGTTACTGTTTGCCGGAAGGAAATACACCAAATATATTAATCTCCTTGCTCCATTTTTACCATTTACCATGCAATTTGAGCTACTACCAACTAAACATACTCTTTCCGTGTTTTTGTGTGGTTGATTCTTACTCCTTTTTTTCTAACTTTAAACTTTGAATAAATTTATTTGAGAAAGAGAAAACGCGGCTACTTTATGAGAGTTATAATATTTTCTGTTCATTATGCTATCTTTGCTTCTCATTTTACATTTTCAATGCAAACCTTTGTTTACATTTGCATAGGGCATCCAATTTTGACGGTGAGCATATGGTCATGTCCAAGAAATAAGTGGTCCTTTTTTGATTTATTGCCGAGTACTTAGGTGCACTAAATAGTAAAAATGGAGCACGCCAAATATTGACTTAGGTATCAAGTCAAGCGATAGCACCGGTGAATTGAACTGAGCTGGCGTTACCGTTGTGATCTGGAAAGAACCAAAATCAAGTGAATCAGCTACTCAGCCGAGGCGTGCTCGTATTTTTTTTTAAATGCCAAGGGAAAAGTCTTACTAGTTGCTTAATCCATTTATGCTCAGTTTTGAGTAAAATTTGCTTAAATTAAGCTTTGATCAAAATTGCTCATAAATGTATAAACTATTCATTTTTTATGCTCATGATATGAATCATGATTTTGCTGCAACCAATGTATTTCTTGCTAGAACAAATAAAACTTAGCTGTGAAAAAGTAAAACATGCATTTACGTTTAATTTTTGATAAATATATTTCTTCAGTTAGGCAGGACAATGGTACATAACAAAAGAGAAAACCAGTAACAATAATCGAGGTAATGGTTCTGTATAGTGCAGGACAGTTTTGTGGCCTACTGCAGGCTGTAGATATGCGCAGTACGCCAGTTTCGGATAACTATAAAGTAAGGTACAGCTAAACCGCGCTAGACTGTGTGAGCACTAAAATATAAGATCACAACTTCTGACTTTGGAATTTGATTTCGACTACATGTTCATATTATCATGTGAATAGGCACCCGCGAGCCAAAACCGAGAAAGCACTCAATGCTTTCCTTTTAACGCTTCACTACACTAAGCTATGCAGACAAGGTTATGATCACCCATATCCATGCTAGCCGAAACCGAGCCTACTTAATTGATATTAAAGAAAACAAAGATGCATGGAGGAATCACCAATGCAGTCCAACATAGATTTGTACACACACAAGAATCTACGCTGCTATATCACGCAGAATTTGACATATGCGGAGGTGGATTTTAATTCCGGAATAATTTTTTACCAGTCTACGAGGGTTGCTCCAAAAGTAATGATAATTAATATAAACCAAGGTGATTAAACTTAAAAAAAATATTTAGTTTTCAACATAGTCTCCTAACAAGCTAATATATTTAGTCCATCTTTTTCATAAACTCAAGATACCCTTAGAAAAAAATGATTTGTCTCTACTCTTCCAAAACGCCTCAACAGCGGCCATCACTTCGCTATCATCTTCATTTAATTATCTCATGTTCCGTGAGCAGGGGAAAGAGGATGAGGTCACTGGGAGCTAGATCTGGCAAATAGGGCGGATGTTCAAGCAGTTTGAATCCTGTTTCTTGCATTGCAGCTCTATATAGTGGCTCCCTGATCCAAACATTCCACCATAATAATTCCTTCAGCTTCCCAAAAACTGATGCCATAACCTTGAATTCCTTCGGCGATTGCTGTTGGGATTCTGGATCGAAATGGTGTATCCAGGTCTCGGCCATGATCACGAAACGTGACAAAAAATTCTCGTGATCTGCCTGGAACTTTTCGAGATTCACCCTCGAAATGTCGACTTGTTTCTTGTTTTGCTCGTCGGTTAACATTCTCGGGCCGCAACGCGCAAAGACCTTCTTCATATGTAATTCGTGAGCAACGATTCTTTGAACACTGTTATACGAGATCACTGTGACCTCAGCTACATGCCTGATGGTCACTCTTCCATCTGCTAACACGAAATCTTCGACTCTTTTTGACGTAGTCTTTAATGAGGGACGTTGGTGGACGTCCTTCACGAATGTTCTTCCCAGATTAAACTTCAGATCTTCAGTGAACGTTATTCCCAGATTAAACTCTTTGGTCCAGCGTGCAACGGTGAAATATGGAAAAGCAGAGTCCCCTAATGTTTCCACCAAGTCGCTGTTTATGTCTTTGCCAGATATTTTTTTCAAACACAGGTACTTAATGATAGCTCTAATTTCGTTTTTCTCTACTTTGATGTTCTGTCTTCGACTGTTCGTATTCAAATGAATGTACCTCCTTGGAATCGTGGCCTATTTATATGTTTTTTATGCTGACTTAGTGGGTATATGAGGTAGTAAAAAAAATGTTTTTTAATTCTATGCGAACTGGAAATAGTCGATCATCGTACAATTCTCTTTACGTCTCTTCTCTTTTTACTAGTCTACACCTTTGTTTGGAAATAAAAGTCTGACCAGAATTCCGCCACAACAACGTACTAGACTTATTGCTGAATTTATGAATGGTATATCTACAAAACTGTACACACTCTACACATAATACATCAAGTAGTCTTAAATTAAAGTTGCCAGACTTGAGAGAAACAAATAGAGATCGATTTTCAAATGGGTACAAAAGTTTATTGAGTAAACGACCAGAAACTAATATTTCTCTGGGGTTTCGAATGGGAGATCGAAAAGTGATGTCACCACGTGATGAGAAGGCATAGTTAAATAGTAACATCCACAAAAAGGAAATATATTAGACATCAAATACCAGTATTAAATCCAAGGCTGGCAAAAAAAAATTGAAAGTTTTAATCAGCCGAATATTTGGAATGGAAACTATGTTTATTAAAATGTGAGCGTAGTTTATTGCAGCAACGAGAACAGTGTATTAGCAATATGCTGAACATTGTCGAGTGTTGGGACGATGTGGTAATTCTAGACGTTCTAATTGCTTTTGGTGAATCTTGTAATGCTTGGTGCCAATCCACTTTATCCTAAAGTTTTAGCCTAAATCGGCCTACAATCAATACTACCACTAGAAACGGAACGGACAGTAATTTAATCAACTTTCGAACTTTAGCTTTGAGGGAGACGCTGAATATTTCACTCAACCATATTCAACGCCAACTTCATTCCTCAGACCATAAAGAATTATACTTAGTACATTCATTTTGTGTTCGCATTTTTTATCTATTATTGGTCTGTGACCTATGAACCAATTTATCTTAACGAGAAATAGCGAGATGTCGAATTTAATCTAAATAAAAAATAAAACACGAAGAGCAGCTCATTTTTCTCTTAAAACCATTACATCCTCCCTTACTGCTTTGCAACGTTTCATCGCGTTCGCCGATTGTAATAAAATGTCGTTTGACAAGCATCACATATTTTATGAACGCGATCTTGTTTACTTGGAGATAATTTCGAAAGGAATAACCTGTACATGCAACGGGATGATTTCTCACACGTCTGTATAAAATTAATTTAATTCGACCGGCAGATGTTCCTTATAATTTCACGCAGTAGATCGTGACCGTAACATGTTTCGAGACTAATGAAAGGCCTATTGTTGAATGATGCCTCTCCGAAAAGAAGAAATTTTTGATGGTGACCAGCTCTTTTTCTTTCTTGGTCGTACAATCAAATTTTAGACATGGCTTTCTGTTATCCATATTGTGCAAAATCCTACTATATCGAGGAGAAGCTCCGGTTCATAGATAGCTGATGATAGAAGATTTGAGACCTTTTTTGTCCTAGAAGCGGAGAGCACTTTCTTCTCTTAGCGCATTTCATTACAAAAAACGAAAAGATTATTAACATTCTTTCTAAACATCTCACTTTCTTTTGGGTTCTTTGACAATTTTGAAAAACTTTGAAAAACGCTGGCAATTTTCAGGCCATCTATTATTTGCTCGTCAGCATCCGATGCACGTTGTTTCAGCTATGTGTGTTTTATCTATTCAGCTTCACGCGAGTAGATGTCACCATAAAATATGTTAGGCTCACGAAAAAGTTGAATTTTGATTTAATATTATTCAACTGGTTGGAGTGATATGTACCGTATCGTTTGAAATGAATATCACAATTAGGGCTATTGAAGACATGTGGCGAAAGCTCAGCACACATAATTTTCTTCCAATTGAAAATGTAGATAATTTATCTCTGATGCTATTACGGATGAAAAAAACTCTACAATAATTGCTTTGAATGGTGGCCTGCATCGTAAGAAAAACTATTCTTAACGCGAAGTCAATGCTTATCAAGATAGAATTGATCGATTTAAAATATTTGTTGGAGCTCAACTTTCTTGCCCATTGAAAATATTGTACTTAATTTCATACTCGCAATACAGTATATGATTATCAATTTATAGTTAATAGTTAATATATAGTTAATTTATATTGTTTACTTACCACCACCGCAAACAAGTTGTATTTTAATTCAAATGGGTTCCCTTCATTTTTCAATCTATGCTGATGAAAGTCAAAAAACGTTTCACTAGCATTTGGCGATTCGAGAGGCTTTGTACTCTCTTCAATCTTTGGCATACATTCTCTTTTTGTAGCTTGTATATTTTCGTTTTCAGTCTTCTGTTCGAAATACGAATCACCAGCTACAATTTTTTTAATTTTATAACTATCTACAATTGTATCTTTGGAGTTGGGCCTCTCTGCCATTCCAATATTTGGCAAAATAGATAGAGAGCTATTCTTTTCAGATGATTCCTTATGTCTCATTATTGTTTCTTTGGGCGTAGAAGCTAAATATGGCGTTGGGTCAAAATTTTCGAAAGGAAAATCGACCTTTTTTTGTGATTTTACCCATTTTCCATTAGCACAACTAAACCGCTTCAAATGAACAATCTACGAGAATAGTTTGGACTACATTCATAAATCTAACATTTTTCAAATACGAACCAAAATAGGTGGTAGTTTCCATATTTGTAGCTTCTTGGTAGCAGGCTTTTTTTCTTTACAATACTTGCAGTAATACCATTGTTCTAAATTTTCTTCAGATGTGAATGTTCGCAGACAATAATCTAAATCAATAGCTTCTTTTTGTTGCCTCCGACAGTTTGCAACCGATTCGTGATCTATTAATACCTAAAATACATGTTTAAATAACATTGTACGAGTTACGAGTACGAGTTAAATACCTTTTCCCTTGTGCTTTGATAACGCAAATGTAAAGCTGTAGGATCCCAGTCAATAGCTATCATTATGAAGTTATCATTACTCATTTGTTGTTTTAATATTATTTCATCGTAGCTTCTATGGTTTTCTAAAGAATAAAGTTTAAATAAAGTAAACTACACTTAGCAATGAATCAAAAAGTCATACAATTATTAATTATACAATTATTAAAGTTAATTAGGCGTTATGCTACCAACCATCTTTTGGTAATTTTACATACCACTTACTTTTTTATTATTAGTACATTAAAAATACATCTACATCTGGTTTTTTTTTTAACGAAAAGGTGCGCGGTCGCAATTTTCTATTGAATTTACTATTAATGCCGAAAAAATACGCTTCACAGCATGAATTAAAACCCAAAATTATCTTATGGACCTGCACCAAAACATCTTTGCGCATGTAGGGGTTACGAGATCAAGAATCTGGCCTTCGTACACAATGACAAGACATTTACTTAAAGATGATGTAGGAGAAGTGTTTGCGCTGTCAGCGTGTCAAGGGCACTACCGAGCTGATCAGCAGCCAAAGACGAAGTGGATGGAGATTGTCGAAAACAGTCATCTCCACAAGAGAGCTGACAAAGGCCCACCATTAAATTCCAGATGAGCCCAACGATATCCCAAAGATCACTATCTACACTCCTTGAGAACTCTTTGAATTTTCCCGAATGACTTTCGGAATTTCCATCTATTCAATTCATGATCAGGATTCTCAGATTGTGGTTTAAAATATTTTAAGGAATTTTCTCCAGCACAGGGAATCCCTTCAAACTTGACGTAGCACTATAGCACTAAACTACGAAAAATCATCATGATTATCATGATTGCACCCATTCCTAGAATTCGTAACAATTATGCCTATTTTGAGTTCTAATTTTTTTATAACTGTTCCTTTTACTGTGTTTCGCATATATCATTAGCTTTTAAAAATGATCAACTAAAATGTATTTTCTTGGATTAAGAAGAGTTTTGTTATACTTTATATATTTAGCTTAGTCCTTCACCATCTACTGATCTCGATAATTTTGACATTGTTTTTCCGATCTTTGAAACTCATTAGTTACTATACTGCCCTACTATGCGCAAAAGCGGTATCTCAAAAAAAATCGAAAAACTGATTTTTATAACATTAGAAAGCTTAAAACAATACGCATCTAATGAACTAAGCCTTTTAATGGTATCTTATTTAAAACATATGGAAAACACTTTAAGAAAGCTTTTTAAATCGAAATACCGGATGTATCCAAGAGCGGAAGACCGCTCACAGAGAAAAGTGGAGTAAGGAGAATCCTCCACCAGCTCCAAACGAACCCAGTTCCTCGTCGCCTATCTCAGTTTTACCTTAAATCACTAAGGAAATTAGAGGTATATCAATATTACTACTTTTACAAAACTTCAATTATCTCGAAACTCGCTTTTATTGAGATACCGCTTTTGCGCTTAGTACGGCAGTATACACTCTATTTGTTTATGATATTATTTGCTTAAGCGCTTTTCTAATTAACTGATATGTTATAAAAGAATAGGTAACAACACATTCGCTCTTCCGTGCTGTTAGCACCGCATAGTTTAATATTTTGAATCAGTGTCGTGCGATCCGCCTAGTTATAAAGCAGTTACGATAATATTCCAATACACTTAGATACGCAACAAGGTAGCAGTATGTTTTATTTTTAGTTATTTAGGGGAGGCGTTCGATTTTTCCATGTGGACTCGATTACTTTCGGGTGGAGTGTTGAACGAAAACTCAAGATTCTTTCTAAGTTTTTAAATCAAACAACATTGACCTTATCTTATACAACTCGTTCAACTAAACGACAGCGAAAAATGTTTCATTTAAGCTTTATGTGAAAAAATGATTGTGATTTATGCTGCGTCTATAAAAATTCGAAATGCCATATTTCCTATCGCTGTTACGGCAAAAAGGAGGTATTTTTGAAGAAATATTCTACTATTCTTATCAAATCTAACACTTCGATCGGCTAAATTGCTTCTGGGCTCATACAATTAAGTATGGCCAGTATTTTGGAGTCGCATTCACTAAACGCATCACACATAGTAAAAAAGCTCTATAAATTGTGCAGCAGTTATCGAACTTGGAATAGAATGACAAAAGCCATTCATTAAATGCCTGCTTTTGCAGTACGTTTGTCCAACAATTTGCCTATTCATTCGTTTGAAAAACAAAACACTGCTTCTACGATTGATATAAAACTAAGCTTTCAATATAGGTTATGGTCGGAAAATACACTGTCTCACCAGTAGCGGTAATTTTAAACAGTCTGTGTAAGCTTTTTTAATATATATATTCAATATTACCTGTTTTTTGTTGCTTACATACATCGTATTGTTGAAATATGTCATCATTGCAGGGGATTGGACAGCCTCGGCAAAAATTTGACCAAGGGCATAGTCCGCAAACTAAACCACCTCGAGCAACAATTCGTAAAATAAATGGAAAGTTATATCCTAAGCTGTCGTCACTGTAAATACATCAATTGAAATACATTATTTGCACACAGAGAAGTTTGTAACTCTGCACTCACCAATCTGTTGCATGATTTGCTTGGTCACTAGTTACCGGAAGCGGGCTTAGTAGCCTGTTGACTTGTGTCCAAACTGCATAGTAAAGATCTTTGTTCGTTCCGTTCGTAAAATAAGGTACTATAAAAGGAATGCCGAACAGACTTGGACGTGTTTTATGATATTCCAAAAAATACGTTTCTTGTCCCATAAACTTTCTATGAACAGCAAACAAATATTCACCAACATAATCTTTTGGTTCGTCCATGCAGTAGTTATTAGTAAGTGTATCTTCCACAATTTCTACATTTTTAGATGTGTCGTTTTTACATTCGCTAAACACATTCTTTGAATTCGTCGATGCATCCTTTTCTAAAAAGCTATTTTCTGGTCTCTGGAAATTTTTCGATGGCACACCAAAGTCACATTCGGCTTTGGAATTGGTTTTACTCCCTGCGTTTTTTAAGTCTTCGTCAAACTGTGCCGAAAATTATAGTTTCAATTAATATTTCATGATTTCATTATATATCATATACTCATATTTTTTATCCAAAAAATGGTATATACTTATGAAATACATAAATATAAAATAAAGTTATCTCACTACACTCCATTTTGAGTCTGGGACTTTATACCCAACAAATATGGAGTAATTAGTTTTGATTAGATTTTGAGTATGAATCAGATTAGCGCATTCGACTCGGGTACCTACTCAAAGTTGGGTCAAGTAAACGCGTGGTGTATGATTTATTGTTCGATTTGAATCAATGAATGCACACGCTAGAACTCCTGATCATCTCACTCGGCGAGACAAGTTTCCAGAATATAAATATAAATCAAATCAAATGTTTGTAGCATTTATATATTTTCTTATACTCCACAAGTGTGGTTTTAAAAGTAAACGAATGTTCATTTATTTAAAATAAAGGGTTAGTATTTTATTCATCATGATTCTTTTAGTTTTTCCAGTAATAGCCTCTACAGAAGATAGAACATGTTCAACAACTTGGCGAGCGAACACGTGCATTTGTTGTTGTAAACGTGTAAACAGTTACCCTTTAACAACAACAAATGCACGTGTTCGCTCGCCAAGTTGTAGAACATGTTCTATCGTCTGTAGAGGCTCTAAGATGAGGTTTTAAAATGGGTAAACTTGGAACAGAAATGTCACCAAGCCTATATAAGGAAGTTAAAATTAATAGTTGTAGAGATCTAGAAAGTAATGCCTCATGCGGTTTGTGGCATGACATGTGGTTTCAAACAAATTACATTAGAATGTAAAAAGAAAATAATGAAATATACCGCCAAAAATAAATTGATGCTGTGGGTTCTACAGAATCAGATTTTATGAATATGGAATTAATGAATCAAATTTCACAGATGTCATATCAGCTGTTAAAGTCAAGTTGATTTTATAAGTGATCTCATATCGCCCACGCACGTCGCTATGTATAGGGGGCGGAATCAACCATATTCAAGCCAGAGTCAAATATCCATCGGAAGATACTCCCTTCGGACGTGAATAAGTGTTCGTGATTTTTCTAGAGAATAGCCCAGGTTTCCGGTGAGTAAATGCAGGCTGGCAAGACCATGGTTTTGTATAGCATGAGCTATGACTTCTTGGTGACTTAAGCGGAATAGTGTTAATAGACTGGACAAAGCTTTGTTGGCTGATAGCAGCCACTTTTATTGTAATGCATAAAACGTGATGCATTTGTTTATCCACGACACCCACGTTTTTTCGATTTTTGTTGTAAAAACCGGCTTAGAATATACATTTCAAAATATACTAAATGATTCGCCTATTTTATCGCATAAATTTGTCAAGTTGAAAAAATTGAAAATAAAATTTTACCTCCCGTTCGAGTGATATAATACTCTTTATTTTTTCCGCATCCGTTTCAGCCTTTCGGAATTTCGGACTAGTATTAGAAATAAATGCCGATGATGAGGTTTCAGTTTTCTTTGTCTGACTAGAGCTTTCCTGCCATGCTAATATAATAATCGTAAATTTTAAAATGATTTTTAAACGTTTAGATCGGGTTTTTATACCTGAATTTCGTTGAATATCTTTTAATACTTTTTCATCAGTCATGGAACTTCGAAAACACCCTTGTGATCCCACTTTTTTGGATGGCAATTGGTATGCTACCAATTCTACGGCACTGGACGAAACTTTGAAGTGATCATGTATCACACGTTTTATCTCCGAATTAGAAACTTCACACACAAGTAAATAGCGTGCGTTTATGTTACATAAATTTGATAAAGAAATCTTTAATTGGCTTATGTTTGAGTTATCTTTCAAAAGAAGTCCATATTTTACAGGTGTCGATCCATCTAACAGTATAACTGAAACGATATTGTTTTTAGTTGCATTATTATATTAATATATATTATTATCAGTATATGTAAACAATTGGAGTTTGAGTATTTTTTTAATTGATCGTATTATAAATATTTTACTGCTGTAAAATGCGCTTTTGTGTAAACCTTCACTAAGAATATAGGAGGGCTAGAACGATTAATCAACGATATAAGGCACTAGAAAAAAGTAAGATTTAGTAAACAAAAAAAAATCTATCGAAAGTTAAAACCACTTGATTAGTTGTGTAATAGTGATTAATAGTAAAACAAGAGATGAACAGTTAAATAAACAAATTTCTATTAGCGTTAATTATAATCGATGAAATGCCAAAGAAAAATTTAGAGACGTTTTCCGGTATTTATCGAAAATTGCAATCGAAGAAAGCTTCTTAGGATTTTAATATTAGTGCTGCAGATTCAGGAAAATTATGACTGTAAAGACAAATTAACAAGATAATCGTACGATGGCGCTGCAGTAATTTCGGGAGAGTACGCGAAGTTCAAACCTAAATTTCTCATAATTGTCCAATGGTGCAGTTCTATGATTCAGTCGATCGCTGAAAAATATACCTAATGGAAAACATTTTTCGGGTACATAAACAGTAAGCGCTCTCCTTTAAAAAAAAACCTAATGCACCAGGTATTTTGGAAAATCGTTGGCAATATCATTTCCGTACAGAAAACATCATATTCAAGGCTAGATATAGTAGGAATTTTGTGCTCTATCTAAAACAATCCAATAAGATGAGACAATATTTTGCTTTCTCAGGTGGAAAGTTTACACTGGAAAACGCACGATGTGAAAATTTCTTTATTTTTCTTCTTTCTGTGAAATTTTCATTAAAAAAAGGTGTTTTTTTCTTCATTTTTTGATAAAATAAAAGAGTTTGCTCAGCTGCTGAAGTTAAAGGGAATCTTTTCAGCCCAATAAAACAATAAATTCAACCAGTTGGTGAATTAACATTTTTAGATTTTAAAAAAATGAATACAATACTTGAATGTTTGTGGCGTAATATACTCATTTAAGGGGTTACATGGGTTTCAGAGAAAAAAAAACGCCATTTTTAAATGTTTCAAAAATAAAAAATAATGTATTAAATTATTATAAATTATTATTAACAACTAAAGTAACTCTTGAACTATATGTAAAAAAATTTTTAGACAAAAATATTGATAATACGACCTCTGGCAGCTATTTTACGAAAAGGCTCGAAAAATGCGGTGCCAACGATATCTTGAGCTGGATTCATCCGAAACAAAAAAATCAAATTGTTTCTGTTAGAATATAAGTTTGACTTGTACTTGAACGAAGGATTTGTAAAAATATTGAAATCTGAACTTTTGGCAACGTTGGGAGTAAAAAATTTAATTTTTGACCCAAAAATTCAATAAATAATTCCATGTGTATTAAATTCTAATGAACGAAACACAATTTCCTTCGTTCAAGTACAAGAAAATACTATTTAAAAGAAGTGTGCGAAATTTGGTTAAGATTGGTGCATTAGTTTTTGAGTTATCGTTGGCACCGCATTTTTTCGAGCCTTTTCGTAAAATAGCTGCCAGAGGGCGTATTATCAATATTTTTGTCTAAAAATTTTTTTACATATAGTTCAAGAGTTACTTTAGTTGTTAACAATAATTTCGAATAATTTAATACATTATTTTTTATTTTTGAAACATTTAAAAATTGCGTTTTTTTTTCTCTGAAACCCATGTAACCCCTTAAAAGATGTCCTCCTTAAAAAGGCTGACAAATTTAGCATCTCTATCCATAGAAAAACAGCTGCTTTTGAATGCAGTTATTATGAACACCTAATAGCATTTTTCGTCAAGAAATTTTAATTCTTTTAATTGATCCTTTAAAGCTTTAGAGTATCAATAGGTAAAGAATCGCTTATGAAGCATAATGCCAAGAGCTACCATTTTTCGTCAGTATTGACATTTCAACTGTTTTATTTTAAATATTTTTCTAAAATTTAGTTAACTGATTTGTTTTACTTCTTATTTTTTCAATTACATGCCCTGCAGATTTGGAAATTTTTTCAAGCCGGCTTTTGTTATACTTGAAGCACATTATTTATATTCAGGGGAAAACTTTAGTATACTCAAAGTATACTCAAAATGCCACTTTAAATACTTCTATCTGATTTGTAGATAAAAATGCGATCATCTCTTTTTGAATTATAACTTAATATATGACAAATTATCTCTGAGTAAGCGTAAATATTAGAAAATTGTCATAAACATTTGTCGATTTTTTGCGCCTCTTTCGAGAAACAATAACAGGATTCTTTTTGCTTTCAATCCTACTATCCTAACTAGCTCTCGATAGAGACGCAAAAAGCGACTATTATATATCTAGCAGATTGTTATATTAGTATTTCATCTCCCGCCGCTAATTTATGTTTATATGTATGCTTGTTTGTTTACATATTTATATAGATAATAGAGCATCCATACCTAAAATTTCACAATAAACGGAATTATCTATCGGTATCGGCAGACTTAGTAAGCTGAATGGGTCAAATCGAACAGATTCCCGGCCACAGCTTGAACAATTTACTTTTGATTTCATTTGCCCGTAAAACAAATCTATTATAATGCTTTGATTTCTCATATTATGATACGACCAAGCTTCCGCAGCCACAATTTCATCTGCACGGCCCTCGGAGTCTTTCAGTTCGACGTAAGGCTTTTGGGCAACACGATTTAAATCTTCATGGAGAGCGTCTAAAAACCACTCCAAAAATTCCTGAAATTCCAGTTATAATCGTATTGAAAACTCATCATTGATAATTATCGCTTTTCAATACTTGCGAATCATGCTGCTCCCCACCAGCAAACTGCTGAGCATGTTTCATGACACAATATCTTAATTTTAACGGGGCAACTGATCTAGAATTCGTTCTCCAAACCTAAAAAAAGTTAGTAAGAAATCATAGAAGAATTTATATCATGTAAGATACACCTCTTTCAGAAGTTCGCCGTAACAGAGAGCCAGCTGTCCTTTAGTGCCCAATTTGCTTACTGTATTTAATTCTAATGTATGCACGTTATTCATAAAATATAACGAAAGAGGTTTAGCGTTAAATAATATTTGCAAGGCTGCATTCATGAAACATGTGTTTCCCAGATTATGAAGTCCTGTCGCGCCAAGCGCATGTATTGAATTTTTTATAGTTGAATTTCTTTTTTCCTCCATACTGTTGTTTTTACTTGGATTTAGAGAACCCAATTCCTCCGGCCAGGTCAAATCTTTATTCCTCACTTCTAACAAAATCTGATTTCCATCTTTTACTGAAAGCTCTTCGAGTGTCATAGCTTCCTCTTCTAGCAAATATGAATAGTCTGGTGTATCATTAATACCATCTAGGATGTGCCATAATCGAATATTTTCCGGCTTCAGCTTGACTTGCTTCGCTAAAAACTCGGTAATCTCTTTAACCGTGGCTAATCGGCTGAACGCAGCAGTGTATGCAAAAATTCTTTTGATTTGACCCGATGAAAAATCTATGGAAACGTAATAATTTTATTTATTTGTATCTTCAATCGAATAGTATAGTTTATTTGCGTTCTTCTTACCTGGAAATACTTTCCACAAAGTAGCGTTTTGTGATTTTGCTTGTTCGACTTCGTCATGTCGTAATATTCGCAGGTTCAAAGGATAAAGTTCCACTTCAATATATGGCGAATTGTGTGGTTGAATTACCTGTTTGTGAAGAATCAATGAACCAGGGTGTGATTCATAATATTGAGCATTCGAATTTAGTCTTACTTGTCTAGGTAATGGAAGGAAGTCTCCATACCAGCGTGACAAAGCTTTCCACAATGTTTCCGGAATTAATTCAAAATCATATTGCTCTGACAGTGGTGTACTTCTTTTTAGATGGCCTCCTTCCCCGGTTAAGCAAGGTACTCCATCGTAAATATTTGGTTCAACCAAATTTGAGTTATTTATTGGCCCAGGCCATTCAGTATTTTGCCGTTCATATGTTAAGCAACTGCTGTATATTTCTAAAAAAAAACAGTGAAGAGTTTTGAATATAAATAGTGAATAGTTAATGCCTCTGTTATCCAAAAATATTCGATAACTTAATGATCCAATTTGATTCCTGATTAATGTGAAATTATATAGTATTCTAAATCGTTTCCATAATAATTCGTTCCAAGTTAAAAAGCAACGCTGTCAAATGATAACTATCTTACCTGAGTTTGAAGATCTGATTGACTGAAAGCCGTCGTTTAAAGACAACTCCGCAAATGTTGCTTCATCAACCAGCGAATTGCAGCTTCTGTGATTCCTATACTTATCTTCTTGCTTGCAATGTAAACAGGCCGTGTTTGATGAGTTTTGAGTATATTGCAACCAAGAGCGCCACCAATTCGATGCGACTAAATACCAAAATTGACCAACTATATATCCTCGACCTTTTTCTCTTGAAAGCCAATTGCTTACTGTAAAAAAAAAATTAAAAAAAATATAAATAAAAATATATTCGATCATTTAAAAAATTACTAAAAAATATATTCGATTTTTTTAGTGGATATTTGTACGAAGAATATAAAAGTAGCTTACCAATGATACGTTCGATGTGTTTGCATTTTGGTTTAAGGCCAAATACGATGTGGCAAACTTCGAAGAGAAGGCTCAGAAATGGTTCGAGAAGATTTCGTGGGCTTGTAACACTCCATATCATAAAATCCTCTTGGGTCAAACAAAATTCTGGAAATTTTATTGAGCATTCCACCTTTAACAAAAAATATACTACAATAAAAAATATAAGTAAATGACCATTAAAATTACATTGTTCAAACATTCTTTTCTATTCAAGTGCTTGTTTGTGAATTTTATCATGTCATCTATAACGTGCTCAACTAATATATCTTCTTCATTATTGATGTCAGTTTCCTTCGCAGCGTTTAACAAAATATCCACCATTTGAGATATTTCATTAAAATTCAATATACCGTCAGCATCAACGTCAAATACTTTGAAACAGACTGAAACAAAGAGTTGCTAAAAACTATATGAATTATCGTAAGAAAGAAATACATTTAGTCCTTTCAACGTTTGGACCTCGGCACGCAGCACTTATACCGCAGCAAAATTCCTTAAAATCGATGTATCCATCACGATTTTCATCAAACGCAGTGAATATGCCATATAAGGCCGAATTTGGTATCGGTGGGCTGGTTAAAGTAGAAATCATATCTAAATTCAGTTCTCCATGAACAGAAGAGCTCTTCAGCTTCCAAAATACTTTTTCAAGATCTGCAATTTCCTATAACAAACGTAAAAAAAAATGGAAAATGTGGCAAATGTACCTCTTCCTCCAAATGTGTTACACCAGATAAACTTTGATAAAGTGTAGGCATTTCTATCAACGACGACATTTTTACTGCTGGCTTTGCTAATAACCAATTTGAAACTATTGACGAACTTCTATTACTTTCCATCCATTCTTTGAACTCTTCATATGTGAACCTATTACGTTCATCCGGAAACGCAGTTACATGACCACGTTTCTGATATACGTTCATTTTAAGAGATGGCTCTGCTGCCTCAATCCTTAGGAAATCCGTCTCGGATTTATTTCCAATATCATTACAGTATAGATTCCATAGGAAACTTCATTTGTAAAACTGTACTAATTTAATGTTCAGGATTTAGAAAGATGAGATACCTACTTTATTTTTTCTTCTTCAGTTCCGCGTGATAAAAGCACAAGCCCACAAAGTAGATCTTTAAAAGATATTCCTCTTTGAGTGCCTCCACAGCCCACAAAAAGCCCATTTGCGATATCAGTTGGAATGCCTTCGAAGAGAACTTCTTTAAGAAAAATATTAAAAGGCAGCATATGAGAACTAGGATGTGAACACTTTTTAAATGCTTCTCGCAGCCGTCGTAGTTCCGCTTCACTAACTGTAAAAGAAGCATGAAAAATAATCATGCAGTTTTGTTAATAATCATGTAGTGTTACAGTATTGTAGAAGTTAATTGTGTAAAGTAGTTAGTATTGAATTTAAAATTTTCGTATTCTGCCAACTAAGATCTAAATTTGTAATGGAGGCACTATGTAATATCCAATTTCATGATATACTTTTAAATTTTATGCAAAAAAAATATCCTCGAAATCGTCAATTTTAAATTTAAATGCGCACATTCTTTGCCAATGGAAATATAATTTGAAAAGATAGATAATTTGTTTTTAAACAAGTCAAATAAAAATCTTCACGTATGATGTATTGTCTTCTATTTGTTTTACACTAAATTCAGTAACAAATAAAATCCGTGCGTGGTGTGTAAAGAGAAAAATTGAGTTGTATTGTGTCAAATGCTGGATTAAAGGATCTCGTCAGATTTTTTCTAATCGGTTGACGGAAACAAGTGCGCGTTTTTATTGGGCGAACTCCCGTAAGCAATGTTCATTTTCAGGGTTTGCGTGGACTGGCTTATCCAATTGTAAGAATGTCAGGGTGGGACCTACGACTATGAATAGATAGGTTTGCCTTTAGGTATCACCTCCCCGAATGAAGGCATAAAATCCGGTTCTTTTAATTTTGCCAATTTTTATTCTGTATATTTCTCTCTGGAGAATGCGCTTCAGGTTATGTCCGAGAATCTTCAAGTCTTTCACGGACTAGCCCTGCCTCGCGAAAGGGTTAAGAAACATGAAATATGTTATCAATTTCACAAAGAGGTTTTTGAAACCCATGTCAATGTTCCCCAGAAAAAAATTGGCTAAACTCGACTACGTGTTCCCTACATACGTTAGACGATTTTATCGATAGAGGTCTGACTGGTATGTTTGTCTTTTTGAGCTTGTGTGTTTGTTTTTGAGGTTTTGTGTTTGTTTTTGGGGAGTGCTTTTTGTTTGTTCGTTTTTCTTCAACGCGTTATATTCTCCTGTATTTTTGTATATTTTTCTTCAATTTTCGACACCTGCAATCACTTCTTCGCCCTCTGGTGGTAAAATTTTCCAGTTGGGGGCCATCAAGTCGAGCTTTATCAAAAAATTACTAAAATTTTAGCAAATCCAACGCAGGATTCAAGGTTATGACTAGACCTAGTTTATGCACGATCCCAAATTAATCCCGATTTGGAATTATACCAGTCAGAACGTCGTATAAACGGTCAAATTCGGATTTCAGCTTAAACCCGAACTGTTGGGTTTACGCCCGATGACTATGTTTGAGAGTGCATATGAAATGTGTATATGAAAGTGACTTTTCGACATCGCGGCTTTTGGTAAACGCTGTGCACTTGGTCTGTTATCCGTTATCGTTTTTGTGGAATTCATTTTTGATTTGGAACGAAGCCTCAGAAAAAAAAACGAGTTAATAAAATGTTCAGCTATCGCTAAATGTTCCTCCATATTCATTCTTGCCTTCTTCATACGTTAACTGAAATGTTCAACGTGTCCTAAACTTAATATCTTGCCAAATTTATACAATACAGTTTCTATTTACGTGTAAGGTATTCCGCAAAACAAATTTCTATGGATATACGCAATTCAAATTCCAATTTTGCCCGTTTATACGACGCGATATTTGGGATAATCCTGAATCGGGATTAAATTGGGATCTCGCATAAACTAAGTCTATGATGCGATTATCTGTCGAATTTGATCAGCTTTTTAAAACAGAAAACAAAAACATGTAAATAATTTGTTTGCCTTACGGTGGCCTACCAGAAATCAATATATTTGACGGATATTTGAGTTTTAGAGGCTACACAAGTATCTCTAAGATATATTTTGAATGAAAAAAAATTGATATAAAAAGCGGCATTGAAAATATTTTTAAAACTATCAAATAAAATTTCCAGGCACACGCTGATATCCCTTCAGCCACAGTTATCCCGCTTATTGTGATCCTCTTGGGTCGGAGCATAATTGCTCAACAGTATTCATGTCTTCATATGTTTATGTATTTATTTATTAACAGTCCATTTTACCGGCTAATGCCCCATTACATAAATAGAAATACATAAAAACAACCAGAAAGAAACTAAGGATATTAACAATGCATAGGGTTGAAAACATAGATACTTCAAACCATAATAGGTAAGTTAATATAGAAGAATTGTACAATAAAGATAAAAATAATCAAGCATTATAAGAGGTGTTAAGAATTTAATCTTTTATTTGAGAGTTAAATTGAGAGAACGTTAGTGGAATAGGACCAAGCAGAAGATCGTTGTGTTTCCTGGAGATACAAACAAACGGCTATTTAATATAAAATTGAGGCCGAGTGAAGGCAGAGAACACATTAATGCAGATATACCTAATCGATTAACGTTTGTAAACACAGCTTATAGCCCAGATTGGAGAGCATAGGGCAGTGGAGCAGCTTGAAAAGCAAGCAGTCTTCGCAAATCTAATGAAGGAATAAAAAAAATAATGAGCGAGTAAGCCTACGCTGGAAATATTCTACCATCTATATTTATGGCAGGGAGACCACACTTGACAACGATACTCTAGGATGCTACGAACAAGTGAAAAAAAAACAGATGAAGAGTGGCAAAGACGCTATTATAAGGAGCAAGCGCATCTAAGGATGAAACCGGACCAACGAGAGTACTTGGCGATTATATACACAATGTACTGGTCCAAATGTAGCATTTCGTCGCATGTTGGAAAATATTTCGAAAATTATCAAAGTAGAGGAAAATTTAAACTTCAAAAATCCCTGCTGGATAATAGCATTATTGTGTAACCATATTAATAATGGTTTGTTTATTTATAGAATAACATGTGTCTATGACATTAATTACTTCGTTGAGTGTAAAAAGAACTACAAATGATACGATCAGTTCAAACAAATCAAGTACGTCAAGTAATCAAGTATCAAAATCAATTACGTGTCCACTCGCTCTTGGGTTTTCCAGGGCTTTATTTTCTTGTTGCCCTTTTAAAGGTAGCATCGGCTAACCCTTACCCTCCCTCAATTACCATTGAATCAGTTAAAAAAACTAGGGACGGGAATGAGTTATATCGTAGGATTCATTGACAAATTAGATTGTCTCTAACTATATGTTTTATCTATTGTTTCTAATTATATGTCCACAGCATATACACTTTGCATGTGCATAAAAATAATTACTGCTTAAGACGTATTAGTTGATAGCCAATATCCAGGATATATTAAAACACGAGGACCTTACAGATGCTACTTATTAGCGAGATCATAAACGATTAATCGAAAACTGGAATGTCTTCTCTACGCAAAACCGTGAGATTTGGAGTTTTCTTATTAGATTTAAGGACAGTTGTATAACCTACCTCGTTTCACTGCTTCCTCATAGCTCACACAAAATGGTTTGGCTTCTTTCGCCCCCATGTCGCTTAAGATTTACCAGGATAGAGAATACGACATCAAGATTAAATTAGTTTGCCAAACCTACGTCAATAACATCATGTCATGACAAACCATCACAGCTGATTGCGAGGAAAACAGTCGGACTGTAGAAAACGAATACAAGGAACTAGTCAAAGTCCAGATTTACACGCCTCAACTCAACAAGTGTTTATTTTTCGAAAGTTCTGCTGACAAAATGAACGGTTTCTCTCTAAAAAAACAAAACTTGTTGAGATGTGGCGTATAAATCTGGATGAATCTGCGTTTAAAATCCGCAAAACTTTTTGCCAAAACAGCACTCAGAAGTTGGTTCACGAATCAATTGGCTCACCCTTGTTGAAACTGGTCTTTATACTGAAACTAAAAAAGAAAAGTCGGGAAACAAATATCCTTTGCGCAATTTGTAATTGATTTAGTAGCGAAATTAGAATTTAAATCATTTTTCTCCAAAACTTGTATTTCTATCAACTGCCGCACTAAAAACTAGAGCTGAGTAGATTCGTGTAAATACAAAATGTCGTACGTCTAAAAACACCATTAACTACTTTATTGCCTATCCCTCTTTTCTCCATCTTTGGCATATTTCGACTTTTTGACCTTCGGAGTTTTAGTTATAAGCCGTGAAAACGTTGGATTTGGAAATTAACCGGTGTAAGTAATTGAAAGTAATTATCTTTATACGATCTGCCTAGTGAAATGATGAGGCAAGCATTCATATGCAAAAAAAATCTGCATGTTCTGTCTTTCCAAAAGTCGAAGTATTTGGTTTTCAATATTCTAAAAAATATATCAATAGGCCTTAAAAGTTCGATTTGCCGGAGTTCTTAGGATATCCTATAAGATAGTATATTACACTAATAAATAGTTTGTCCTATGCAGAACAAACCAAATAAGGAAATTTTGTCAAATCCAGTTCCGTCGGTAGTTGAAGACTATGTCAGGCCAGTAATTCGAACTCCTAGTCAAATAAGATCTAGTATAGAAAATAAAAAAAAATATTCGAAGTTTCGATTTGGATATGTTTACAGAGTTAAAATTATGTTGAGGAACTTGCTTGAAGTTAGTTTCGCGATTGATTTTGCATAAGGCGATATTATCTAGCTTTCAAAGCTAAAAATTGTGAATGAAAAATTTATTTTTTCATAAAGAGCTACTCGTATTTGAATTTCTTGGTAGATATCGTGTTTTTTATCGAAAAGATAATATTGTATTGAATCCCCAATCGTAAAGTATTAACCACGTTTTTTGCTCAATCCTGGCAAAATTGTTTACAATGCTGCTTATCCCAACTAACACTCGATAGAGGCGCACAAAAAACGCAGCTATTATCAATATATTGCGTATGTTCATCAACAGGAAGAGAAAGGGAGTGCTAAATCTAAAAACATTCTCATCTGCATATTTTTAATAACAAATATCGTGCTCCTAATAGTAGCGTGCTGCTTGATTACGATGAATAGCAAACAAATTATTGCAATACGCTTATGGCTACATAGTTGTCACCAATGAAGGCAACAATGCAAACGCCTTGTTTGGGAGCAACATTTCAATAAAAAGAAGGAAGAATTGGGCGTATTTTACGCATACTTTATCTGAGGATCTAACTTCATGTCAGCATCTTTTATATTTCATCTTTTATATTTATAGGCGCCCAGAAATTTTCCCCACAACACAGGTTTGGGTTCCACAAGTGCTATCAACACTTCTGCTTCAATATTCATCATTGTTTAATAAACTAAAAATCACATATAGCCAAAATGCGACTGAATTGGTTCGAGGGTAACTAACATAACGATTTAGAAAGAAAAACAAACTACTCGAAATAAAATTCCTCCTGAAAGTAGCATGAGTTGAAAACATGCTACTAATAGGTTTAGTTTGATATAGATCGCCAGACTACATTCTCTCAGACAAATTGCGTTGATCAACACATCCATTATTTTATTCTACGATTCACCTTCGACTATGCACTCAGTATTTCAAGCATATTTAAGCGCTACGAGCTAAGGCTAATTTAGTTAAGGAGTGTTTATTTAAATTTTAGAATACTTTCTTCTGTTTTATATAAACGATTTCAAATTTTGCGTGATTTGATAAGTTCGGTTTTTGTCGTTTTAGATATGGTTGCATTTATAATTTATATCTGTATTAGATGGTGATGAACCTTTAACATATTGTTTATTCTCTTAGTATATATATAATTGCAAAAATATTTTTTATTATATATTCAATATACTTTCTCTATTATAGGCTATGGACGAGTATATTGAGCAAAATCCAGCCAATCTTATAGCTGATGCGTTAAGTTTAATAACGATCTCACTTTGTTTTATTATGAAACTACCACAAATTCAAAAAGTTAAAAAATCAAGACAAGCCCAGGGTGAGTTATTGCAGACTTACGAGTGATTTCATCTCATTATTGTTGACAGTACTTATTTTATTTTTATTTCATAAAAGTCCATTATCTTGAAGAATAAAGTATCCATAAAACCAAAAATATTTTTTTCTTCCGTATTTCATGAGTGACTTTATTCAAAGGAAGAGTTTAGTGAATTTTGACATTTTCTGAACATTTAGGCACAATCGAAAAATTGATTTTATTCTTGATTTTTTTTTATTTTCGAAATTAAATACAGGTTTCTGGTTGTTTTTGGCTAAACCTTGAAAGGTTCAAAATTAGAAGATCCTACCGTCCGAGACCGCACCAATAATTAGAAGGCATATTATTAGCAATTAGAAGGTTGTGTAGGTAATGGTGAATTTTAAATTTTTCGAAATGGATTGTTTTCTAATGAGTGGAGCGAAGCGAAAGTGAATGAAAAATAATGTTGAAGTATGTGGAATAACCATGTTTAAATTAGAATATGTAGATAGTATGAGAGTTACCGTGGAGACTGTTGCGGCTGGCTAAGAAAATTATTGGTTGATCTAGGGTTACAAGCATGTATGGAGCTAAGGTAAAAAGGCGTACAAAATCGTAGAGATGATTCAAATATTCAATCTTCTGGTAAGCCCTCAAAACTTGATCCGACGGCGTAATGTTTTGTCTCGTCTATAGTTTTCACCCCCGAAAGAAGCCTTTTTCCATGGAAACGAATTTTTTCGAGCTATCAACCTTACAGTGGCTCCCATATCTATTAAGGCTGATTTTTTTTGGTGGACGAAGTAGGGTAACCTGTGTATAAAGTCGGACAACTTCCGAAGGGGCGTGCAATAAAGAAACTTATTGAAGTTGGCGCCGCTACAATCAGAGTATATCGCAGTCTTCGAATTTGGTTTGTCTTTTGGTTGAGCTTCGGTATAAGTCTAACAGATTCAATAGATTCTGCAGCTAATATTCCACACTTGACCGTTAAGTTTTTCTGTACTCGGATGTGATATGACAAAATGCAAAAGAATGGTATTGTTGTGCGTTAAGAGGCGTGAATAAGTGATATGTTTTATGGGGTTTTTAGCTGGTATAAGCTGGTATATATTCCGAATTTAGTATCCGCATCCCCGTTATCTATTTGATAGGGCACTGGAAGGTTTGGGTTATTTTCGAGAGGCTTGAGGTCTTGTTGAGCTCTCGCTGATTGGAGCCTTTAGTTTGGCAATTGAAACAAATAGGTTTGCATTTATATGGTTTGCATGTGTGTATTTAACAAAAATTCTCTTGCCTAAAAAGTTAGATATCAGAATTTTTGTGTATGGAAAAGTTTTTTTTACAATCTATTGGATGTAAATGAAAGAATTCAAGGCCAAGAAAGCGGGCGCTGTAACTTAGGCATTCTTCTCGCAGTTCTCCATCAGTGTGAAAAATTTATGAAGAAATGCATGAAGTAATCAAACGTATCCCATGTTATAATTTAAATACAATACACGAAATCATTCAAATTTGAGTCCTGCTTATTTGAGACTTTCATGTAAGACTTTGAATCAGAAAGCAACCGATTTTTAGAAGCATCATCAATTAATAGATTCAAATTCTTAGAATAAAATTTTATAGCAAAATAGCAAATCCTAGACGAGTGGCAGAAAATAAATAAGTTGCAACAAGAAGATTCTCAACAGTGCAAATAATTTCTTCAATATTCATCAATAATGATCCTTTAATGCTAAATTTAATGCATAGAAAACTCATAAAGTTAACATCACTTCCTACTCCACTCCAAATAATTTTGTAATCGTTTTGTATTTGGCAGACGAAACCAAAGCGCACAGTATTGTTGCCATTTACTTATTCATATTTATTGGTTTTCTCATGGAAGTAATTAATTTTCTTTCCTCTTTACTCGTTTCACTTCCCGATCTCCTCATTCTCAGGTCCACATCAAAGCAGTCAAAACGCCGAAAACAATTTTTCGCTTTCTTCTTGCTCATTCCGTCGAATACCCCTTCTGTGATACAATTTCATCTCACTTTAACGTGATTCAATTTAATTGCCGTTCAATGCGATCGAACATTGAAAGATCATCATAATAAAGATTTTACTGCACAATTTTGCCACGAAATATTTGTTATTTTAAAAACTATAAATTAATCATATATTAAAGGTTCACAACGATCTCCAAAATATAACTGTTAAATCTGGCAAGAAAAAGGACGGAATAATATTCTGGGAATAGCATGTAATGAAACTATCGATACTTATGATAGTACTCACTCGGTATCACTATTCATGTTTCAACACAGATCTGAAGTATATTGAAAAAGATTCAATAATGTATCATACATTATCATCAAAACATCAATTTCCACTTGCTATACTTGTTGTTCCAAACAGTTTGTCTTGACAGAAACAAAGGGGTACCTATAAATTCACTAAAACACCCTTTGTGGTCAAAGGTAATCCTTAAAACTCCTACACTTCTCGTATAATGCAAGATTTTATGTCAGTACAAAAGTGAATGGAACGTTTTATTTTGTATTTAAGGTTTGAGTCTTTAAGGTTTTCATCTGAAAACAAAAACACTCAAATGAGAGGCAAGTAAACTAGTTTCGTCCAAGTAGTCGATGTGAATGTTGTAAAGAAGATTATCTCCAAGCCTCCAGTTTTAAGTTTGATAAATTAAAATTATTATTTCTACATACTATCTTACGCATTTCAAAATTCAGTAAGTTCTCAGATCCATTAACAACGTATTTAAAATGAGTGCTTAATAAATACATACTACGAGATGTTTCTCTTGATATTACTTAAAAATATGGGCTTAATATCCTTTTACTTTCCAGGAATTAGCCTCCTGAGTCTAGCTTTGGAACTATTTAGTTACACTGTGATGATGTCATACAATTATTTAAATGAGTATAAAGTTTTGTCATACTTGGAATATCCAGTTTTACTGCTCCAGGAAATTATATTAATTTACTTCGTATTAAAGTATAAAAACATGTTGAAGCCGGAAATCAAGTTTGCTGCTGTTGGATATGGGATATTTGCCGTTGCGGTATATTTTCGTATGATTCCTTATACCGTTTGCGGAGCTTTTGTGGTAAGCTGCTTAGTAGATGCTTGATCATTTCAAAATTCACAGTTTTGCATCCATTTAAAGTAACGTGCTATTTTGATTAAGAACAAACATGCAAAAACTATTCATGCAGTTTATAATTTATTTCACATCATGTTGCTAATTCCATAAGTTATTGGTCTAAGAAATATTTTGTGTGCATATTTTGTATCTCATCCAATTGCCCTGGCCAACCAATCTTGCGCTCTCTGCCTCCCTCGCATACATACATATCTTCCGTATTCGTTGCGATATGGAAGATGCGTACCGTCAGGTGACGCGACCTTGTATTTTCACTATTCGTGCGGCCTAAGAAAATCTAAGAAAATAACATGAAAAATATGAAACTTAATGCTTAGTAATAAGATATGGAGGCTTAGCTGTGAATAGACAAATCAAGAAGACTTAAGATATATCTTTCTATTTTCTTCAAAACTTCTCTTTAATTTTTTTCTTGTACTTCTGAGTCGAGTCGTCTCTCTTCAACATCCAAAAATATTTGGCGTTCAGAAGAAGATATATAAGTTCATAAGTTTGCTTTTCTGGCGAAATCGCTTCCCCTGCTCTTTATTTCCAGCATCAAAATTATCGGAAAACAAGGCAAAATTTAAATGCAGCCTTACATTCATATTTTTGATTTTAAAGCATGATGATGATTCGATTTTTGTAATCATGATTTACTTTTTTCTTTATTAAACGTGCAAAATTGCCAGCAACAGAAATAAACTATTTTTTGATTTTCTTGATAAACCTGTGTGTGATATAGCATATAATTCAGAATAAAAACACGTATTAAATATCCTTAACTTTTATCTCTCAGCCCTTATGCACGCCGATTGGAGCAAGCAGTAAAATTATCCAGCTTTTAGCAATGCTAAAAAGTAGAGACTCGTCTTCCGTTAGTCCAACAACATGGGCAATATCGGCTTTTACAAATTTAAGTAATTTCACATTTTTACTCTGGTTTATGTAGTTAATAATGAATTCATATTTTCAGCACGTATATATACCATTTATATGGATTCTAAAGACCTAATGTTACTCTTCAATTTTATCATTTCTTTCACATTAAGTTTTATTGTTTGCGTTACAGCTATTGTCCTTGAAAAACCAAAGACTATTTAAAATAACTTAAATTCGAAAATTAAAAGTTCTGTTAGTTTTCATGCAATCAACTAGCAGGAAAAATACTTCAAGAGACAGTGGCAGCAAAAATATTTCAGTTACACATGATTGCTATCAAAATCAGATCGCAAAACCTATTGCGGGGTATGGGAAATTGTTTTGATTGCTTGATTTCTGAGCATCGGTATTTCCCTCGCCCATGCCATGCATTAGAGAGTTGAATTTCCCTGGTAAATGTTTTATATGTCACCAGAGCCAGTAGACGCTATTGCATCTTTACCTCCGAATGTATGATTCACTGAGCAGAACGATGGCTCCACCTGATTACTAAAATTGTTGATACTCTAGCAATCTAAAACCGCCGATATAAAACCACATACCGAACTGTCGATATACATTTTAAAATCTTATGTTTTTATTGTAAACACGAAGATCAAAGTCTGATGGAGTCGTGCTAAGCATTTTATTTCTAATTTTTCTTTTTTCTCGAGCGCACAACGACGACAAACGCTTGGCAAGAAAAATTTGCCTGCCATTTATTTTCATAATTCATAAACCGACAATAATCGAAGCGGTATATTTTTATGAGCAATATATACGTATTTAGTACCATATATGTTTATGTGTATTTATTTATTTGTATAACAATGTAGTCAATTTAAATTAAAAACCTATTTTCTGCAAAAAAATTATTATACACAAATTGGATAGAATTTTTATTATGAATAAGTTGTTTTTACTTCTGCTCTACCTATATCCACCGACTAAAAGCCTTTTGAAGCGAAAAACATTTTCTAATTGAACACTACATAATCCCCAAAGCAAACCAAGATATCTTTCAGGAAAAAATACTCTGCTTCTCGTGTGCATGAATTGTTGAGTTGCAAATGCAGAAGTTATATTACTGTGATATTGTTCGCCACAAGAAAATAATTACAAATATTCACTTTTGTTAATTTTAGGTTCGTCATTCAAAATTTTTCAGTAATTATTATGTTTGTCTTCGATTGCGCAATAGGTTTTTATTAATTACAATCCAAGATGAAATTATGTGCACCAGTTTGGTTTTATGGAAACTCAAAATTGGAAATTGGGTGGAGTAGCTGTCAATCGCAGAGTTTTAACGAAAGACGCACATAGGCACTTGGGGCCTGTTGTAATAGCACGGATATACTCTCCACTGGGGACCCGTTTGGTTTCGTAAACGAACTGTGCAATCAGATAGACCTGAGAAGATACCCTAAGAGATACCATTCACATCCTCACGAGAGCCCGACACGGGCACATCCTCTGAGCCACAGCTTCGACTGATATCGCTGAACTCTACGAAATTGGGTTAGAGTAATTAAGAGTTAACTGCGGCAGTTTTTCAGTTTACCGCATTCCCTTGAGGCTTCAAGTTCGAAATATGTATGTTTATAATAAGTGCAGAAAAGTTAAGACCCCAATAATCTCCTTGTTCGTGTATGATTGCTTTTGTAGAAAACAAAAGAAAATATTTTTTAGATTTAAAAATGAAAAAGAGAAAAAACGCATTATAAATGTTATATATTTATTCGTACAACGAATCCGTTTTACAATCAACATAGAATAACTTATTTGAAGTATTTTTAACGCATATCAAAAGAGCCTTTAGATGAATTGAACTGAAGCATTAGTCAGTTCCGATGGCTAATTGTCGTAGAACTGCTTCCAGGCGCCACACACAGTTCCGTGCCATGACTACAGCTTTCCCGCGGAGGATTCTAAAATGAAGATTATATTAATGAGGTTAGGTTTTTCAAAGGTGTATGAAAATTCACCTTTACATAAATGTGTGCCTTCAGCATTGCAGCCCTTAAAATGAGCATGCGATTTCTATGCAAATATTCTTTACCAGTTGTAAGTGCTTTTTCGAAAGTAGCGCTTCTCTGATCTGCGTCTTTGGCATAGAGAACTTTATTATGAGAATCTATACGTGCCTGGATTTGGCCGTCGAGTATTAGTTGCATGATTTCGTTTTCAAGGGCAGAAACACTTCTGTTGAAGGCAGTAGCCATCTTCGTCATGTCTGCAGACAAATAGGGGCTAAAATATTGAATCAGTGCACGATTTCGAATTTTCGTGTACAAATTATTAATATGCGGCGCGAGGTACATGTCTAACAATAAGTTGTCGCGAATTTCATCAAGTAATCTAAGACATGAAGCATACTTGGACTCGTAGAATTTGAATATTATATCTCTAAGCTGTGGCTCTAGTTCCAGAAATAGTTTAAAGGAACTACTGGATATAACGTTCTTTTGCAATTCTTGCCTATCGAATGTTGCCAAAGCACATAGGCCACCATAAATCGCAACATTGTTGGGCGACAATAGCTCAGGAAAATCGCAAAAGTCAAAATTAGCTTGCAGAAAATGTTTGGCTGCACATTTATACTTTTTCGTCGCCAGTTCTGCTAAACCGGCCGAACATTTCAATTTTGTTAGCACAGATTGATTCGCATCTTTCCCATGGCCCTCCATGAAATCGGGAGTACTTTCAGCTTTCGATACATAACTAAGAACATGCGCCCAATTTTGTAAATAGATGGAGACTTTTATGACATTTAAACACATGTTCACAACATGTTTTGCACTCGTACAGTAGTCTCTGGCTCGAGAATAACATTTAAGAGCGTTCGACAAATCACCGCAGCTAAGGTAATGATCTCCGAGATCATCATGACCTCTACGAATGCTTTCCTTGATGGAATTCGATTTATAATTTTTTAAGTCGCTATCGAGCTTTTCTAACTTTAAAGCCGCTTTCTTGCTTCTGGTCTCTACTAATACTGAGTCGAAAACGGGTATGTCCTGTGGAGCGGATTGGGATGCAACATCGGGCATTTGACCGGGCAAAGCCACGTCTGCTAATTTTTTGTGTAAATGTTGGTAAAGTATAACGTTGTAAGTGCTTGACACGTACTGTATGGCGGCTTTCAGAGCATCTAATCTTAAAGAGGGACATACGTCCGCAATGAACATCAATCTGTACAGTTTTGCTAGTCCTGTGTATGAGTTTGCGTAGACCTCCAAATCTAAAGTTGGATTTTCAACGATGAGGCTACACTCATCGTTTTCATTATCTTCTGGTTGTGCATCGATTTGCATGGGTTCAATCGCATTCTGAAATTCGTAATAGTTACATTAGTATATTTCAATGCAAGTGAGATCTGGGTAGACATAATTATTTTAATTATCCATATTTATAAATAAAACTGAATCTTTCATTTTTCTTTTTAAATGCACGAAAGAGTTTAGACCTTCAATTCTGTAACTATTAAGTTGCTAAGAATATTAATTCCAGTGCCTTATCATCTGTGGCGCAATAAAAAGTTAAAAGAAATCTAAATCGCTTTAATGGATTATACACTTCAATTTTACCCAGACTCGCATGCACATATGTTTTAATCGTTATTACGTAGGTTGAAGTGGCTGCCGATCCACAGAGGTGTGCAACTCGTTATTATGTAGCATTTCGATTAAATTTCGTGTTGTAATTACAACACTTCTAGATACATATATACATTTATATCCCCACTAGCATCTACATGATTTTTACGAAAAATAAGTGTGAAGCACAAATTATTTGAAATAGGGAAAGTAAAAAAATTTAAAAATTTCTTTTAACTGAGCGATTGGAAGGAATTGCGTCCTCTTCCTATGCATTTTTTTTTTCATTCTTCTTAGGAAAAAAAAATTGTTTGCAGGACAACAGGTGACCTTATACACCGACAACTCTTTCGCCGACAACAAAAATGAAAATAAGGAAGGTGATGGAAAACCAGGTATTCATTAGAGATACATTTGACTTTAGCAGAAGTTCGCAAAGCGAAGGAATTTCTAATTATGCTGCTTTTGGGAGCTCTAAGAAAGCTGATGCAACGAACGGTGTGGAAATTGCGGTATTGGTGAGAATTATATCCACAATATTATAAAAGTGTCCGGAAATGGCGGCGGAGAGACGAAACATCCGCCCACACAGCTCGGTCTACTATACTTGGATAGGGGTGGATGCGATTGGTATTGGTGTGAATGAACTTACCGATCATTGTAAATTTTCCGAGATGGGGACACTACCTTTAATTCTTTGCGCTCAATATAGTGTTGTGCGACGTCATCCCTAACTGTATCCCTGCAATAACACCCAAATCCGACCGGAAGTCCCATCCAGTCATTTACCACTTTCAGGCCAACTTATTTATAGGGCGGGATATTGGCAACATTTTCAGTACCAAAAAGAAAGTAAAACATAGTGTTGCGAAAGAGCGTGTCGATATCTACTTCTGTGGAGCTGCTAAAATACACTAGTGCATTCTTCTGATAAATGTATGATACGTATGCTCTTGCTCATTAGGAAATAATGCATGTAGCTGAGACAGCCTTATTAGTCACGTCCGTGTAGAGGATCATCAAGATATAAAACAATTGACATTATTTTCAGCATTAAGAGGGTTCCTTATTTGCCTTCTGCCGCCCCTCTCCTGCCTATAAACAGGCTTTTTTTAGGAACACAGAACTCGGGAATGGCCCAGTCGATTTTTTTTTAAATTTGGACAACTGATTCTTGTCTATGTCTTGACTATTGTCTATGTCCTGACAGGAGCTTTTAGCAAAATAGAGCTTTGGGAATTATTAATAAGAACTTACATTTTGTACTCATTTTTTGCAAACTTTAACACAATATAAATAACATTTTTATTTTTAATGTTTTTAATCGGGGCAGGGCATAGATAATCTATCGTAGAACACCTTTACCAAATATCAGACCAATCGGGTGATTTTTACCTGAGATCTGTGTTCTTAAAGGTGAAAATAACGTGATTTTTCAGGAGAAGCGTTTGTCAGAACCGGAACCGATGACGCATCAATTTTAGATTTTTTTGTTACATATAACATTAAATATACATACATAATTAATAAATTGTTAATAAATTTAATAAAATGTTAATTTATCATATGTTTACTATTTTTTATGACATATCTTACCAAAATAATGACAGAACCATGCCTTCAAATCAAAAAACTATAATTCCTCTAATCGCTCCAAACGATTTTAAATTAAAAATTAAATGCTTCTAATTGGAATTTTAAACAGGACAAGTTGCAAAAAGTGCAGAAAGAGTTGTAGAATTTTTTAAGCCGATAAATTGTATTTTGATATTTTTCACGTTGGGAGTCCCCTTAAATAGGTAAACAAAGAACAACATCATAATGTTTTTGATTCTGTAGGTTCACATCGAAACAATCGGAAAATAACTAACAAGGCTAGACTCAGTTGAACACCATTGGCAAATTAATTTTAATAGTATATGCTAGACACATTGCCAAGCGCGCGAAATCTTAATCAAGCAAAAAATCAATGCGTGCACAAACAAGATGAGGAACAGTACGTATAAAGGACTACATTGTACATTGATTTCACAAGCACGCTGACAGGCTTGTTGTTAAAATTGCGCCAATTCGAAAATTTATATTCCTTCAATTGCAGTCACCACATAACATGCGAAACAGTGATGTCGATGACTGATAGGCAAGTTCACGCCAAATAACACATTCCAGGTACGTTCCCGACACAATAATTGGAAGAAGTATCAGTGCAAGTAGCCGTGGTAACTTTGGAGAATGAATTACTGATTCCGAGGCAATTACTAACACATAAATATCAAAGGAAGAACTAGCTTATCGCATGGAATCTAAACAGGACTCAGAACTTCGGTTCCAAATCAAAAAACTAAGGTTAAAACGAATTCAATCTTCCGATTGAAAAGATTTTTTGTTTGGATATCCAACCAGCCAACTACCGGCCTAGAGCTTACAATGTCATTTGTAACATCGGTTTTAGAACAGTTCTAAATGAATTAGCTTTCTAACTCTGTCGAATAAAAACTCTACTTACATGCATGGCAGGCGGTAGCGGCATTTTTTGTCAAACAGGCTGGTTGTCGATTAAATATAGAAAATTCCAACTTAGACGACGTAGTTGATAGAGAATGTAATAAGCTGTCACACACAACCACTTCTGGTAAGCGCAACGAGCTAGTAGATTTTGGACACAAGATGACTGACTGTATACCCGCCATAGAGATATCAGACCTTAGAGTGCCTATAAGAAGGTCCCGACTCTCGAGAATTTGATTAATGTTTTGGACATTTGAAATGTATTGGAGGGGTTGAAGCCATGTGGTAAGGGGAATGCGATGTTTTGTCTGCCTATAGCTGATGTTTTATTTCTCTCTTGCACGTTTGTCTCATTTGGAATTTAATGTCATATGATCACCACGTGGAGAATTTGTTGTCAAGTTGATAGACGAGATGTTTGGCGCAAGTCGCAGGGGTAGATGCAAAACAGTCGTTTTACATGGGCCACTCTACTATTTTATCTCTATGGCTGGTCGCAACGAAGGAATTGACATTTAATGCCATTTAAAATGTCAGAATGCCCAGTAGGTCGTGGAATGTCTGAGATCCTATTCGACTTTAGTTAGTGATGTTTGTTTGAGGTTAACTAGGCATGGCGGCTGAAGGCGGTAGACCCTCTCTTGCAAGTAATTACATCTTGAAATCTTAGTTACATCGATACAAATAAATCATTTGCTTATAGTAAGGACTGGTAATGGCTTGGAATTTTGGTGTCCAGATGAAAAGCAGGGGTATCAAGTCAACCCATCGCTGCCGGGAGAGAAGAGTAAGAATTGTCGGGTGATGAAATTCAGCACCGACGGACGTTATTTTGCATTTGCTAATGGAACTGTTGTTAAAATATTGAGCACTACCGACTGGCAAGTCGTATGCACGTTACCCCGGCCAAAGGTTTTCTACCTGGAATTTTCGCCCAAAGGAAACTTTATTGTAACTTGGGAGACCTTCGCTATTACAAAGGACAAACCAGAAGGGGCTCCAAATTTTTATGTGTACAATTGCTCGAATGGACAACAGGTTTTCGCAACAATTCAAAAAAAGCAGGCTCAATGGTAAGTTAATGCGAGAAGGTCAATGACCATGTTTCAACACTGGAACGTATTTCTCCAATTTTATTTTTTCATCGCCCTAATCGTCAGCTGCTTAATCACAGACCAAGTTTAGACAAAATTAGTCAAACGTGGCAAAATCCAAAAGTTCTGATCAAGCGATTTTTAATATAGAGTATTTTTGTTAATACGAGGAGGTCATTTTCAAATCCAAGTCGACAAATATTGTCAGCGTATGGTCTTTATTTATTTACCTTAATTATTATCAATCCTTCAGTATAAGGAGAGGAAAGGTTGTGTTAAAAAACGTTTTTCATGTACAAAAACCAAGATGGGACCACATTGATGAGATCACATTCAGTTATTTGAGTATTATTTCCAGCTGTTAAATGTTTGAGCCCTAATTTGTTCTATTTTACGTCTATCATTTAGAAAGAAAGTTCTTTAATTGATTTTATTGCTAGTTCTTGTTAAATTCCTCGTTTATTCTATTGCCAATTGAAGAAAAAATTTTAACGCAGTGCTGTTATAAAAATAGGTAAATTTATGTTATTCTGGTTAATTCCAGGGTTTAAATTTTTTCGAACATGTCATATTTTCTTATTATTCCACTATCGACCGTTTACAAAAGTTTTATTCGGTGTATTTTTTTAGCTGATTATTTTTTTTAAATTTTTAAAATTTTTTTTGAATGTCCTAGAAGAATGTCATTAGTTGGTGTTTTAGACATACTACGAAACCATTGAACGAAAAAAAACCTCACCGTACCGTACCTTAATGTTTTGTGCCGTACATTTGTGACGCCCGTACGCGAACGCATTCACAGCAAAAACTACACATACCCTATCACAGTCTGTAATGTTTGCGTACATGTACCCAAACGATATTCCGAATGAAATAGACACAATGCAAATGGACGGTACGATGTACACAAACCGTATCCTCTACAATACAGAATATGTACGCGTACATAAACGTACACTAAACGTACCTTACGTTTAGTGTACTTCTGCGAAATTATATACGAACAGGAAAAAAATACAGATGAAATTGATAAAGCTGCAGCCGGAATGAATTGATTATGCTCTCCTGTGAAATTCAATATTTTTGACTCAGCGCTTTCCCTTCCAAAGTGTTTTCCTGTTCATATAAATGAACCGCACAATTACACTAAACGTACGGTTTAGTACGTTTAGCGTAGAACCTATTTATCGACCAGGACTCATCGAATTTATTTTCGAACCATCTACGAAGACGGCTGAAAATGGCACCTGTTAAAATGTTTTTTCATAAACAGCTAAATAAAAACTACCAGATCATATGACCTGGAAATATAAGCAACTGAGAGGCAATAGGCTTTCTTTAAACATTATTAACATTCAAGTTCAATGTTTTCAGGGAGCCATGCTGGTCAGCCGATGAAAGCTTGTTCGGGATAATGGTGGGCGGCGAGGCGCATTTTTATGAACTTAATGGCGAAAATGGTTTTGACAAAAGCGTCAATAAGTTAGGCAGTGGGCGTAATGGAATTTTATCAATTGCACCAGGCGAAAGTCAACCGCATTTGATATTTTATGTGCCTGGTGCCAAAGGAACACCGTCTATGTGCAAAATGTACAAGTATCCAAACTTGGAACAAAGTCAAATAATAGCATGCAAAAGTCTCTTTCAGGTAAGTTTTCTGTTTATGTGAACATAAGCAAAGTAATATGGGTTTATTAAGGCTGATCGAATCGAAATGCTCTGGAATAAACGAGCGAGTGGTGTGCTTCTGCTTACCAGTACCGAAGTCGATCAATCTGGAGCTTCTTACTATGGCAAGCAGGCTCTTCATTTTATGTCTACTAAAGGAGACTCCTTTGCAGTCCAACTAGGTATGGAGCTAGAAAGTTAAATAAAATATTGTATTAACCGATAATTACAGGCAAGGAGGGTCCTATTCACTCTGTCGCCTGGAGCCCAAAGTCAACAGAATTCGTAGTCGTTTACGGATACATGCCTGCTAAAGCTACTCTGTTCAACGTCAAGTGTGACATTTTACATGACTTTGGAGAGGCTTCCCGCAATTCTAGTTATTTTAATGATTTCGGAAACTATATCCTTTGAAACATCAACTTATATTAAATATTAACACGAAAATATGGACAAATTCTACTTTTGAAGCTATATCTTGCTGTGTGCTAGTAAACAATAGTTTATATTATTCATTTTCTTGTGAAAAGCCCGGTTGCTGTGTATTTTCTTAAGTATTGCCTTCCTCGTGCTAGTTTTCACTGAAATATTTTATTTGAATGAGTCAGTCTTGTTAGATCAGAATAGAAACTGATTGCGAGGGACTTCGATTGAGACAATGCAACTAATATTATTACCATATCTATTAATTTTCATGCTTCTAAGTTGAAAGCTGAGGTTTTACACTTATAATTGCTGCTTTACTTGCATTTTTTAGAACTTTAGCTTATTTTCATACATAATGCTGTACAATATTTCTATGTGCCCAATACACATGCATAAGTAATTAAAAAAGATTGATATAAGAAAAATTCATAAAAACACAAATTCTGTCTCAAATCTACGAGATCTATTATAGATTTATCTCGGCTTTTGCCATTCGAAATCTACCTGATTTTGATAAATCTATTGATAAATTTTTTGATAAATCACTTTAGCCAGTTCAAACGGCTCACGGCTATTTTGAGCTGGCTTCAACATGGTCTTTATGTTTTCTACGGTTTTAAGTTTACGTTGGGTTATATCACTGATATGGAAAGAAGCTTGATAGATCAAACTCTCTTCTTCAGAGATCAGCTAATAATTTCGATTTAAAATCCTGCAAGTAATAAGCCAATAGATGACGAAATATAAGTACCAAACACCATATTGTTGTTATGCAGATAACTCAAAACTTAATTTGCATAATGTAAGGTAACCAGGAAAGAATTTCGAATGATTACTAATGAAATGCTCATCAATAATGCTTTAGAGCAAATTTTGTTGATAAAATTAAATATTGCACTAGGTGTGCTGAACTGAAACGAAAACTTTTGACCTGCAATCGTGCATTATGGCCTTGTAAATGATCTAAAGTTTGTTTTCTTAAGTACGTTGCAAAACGTAGTTTTGCTTTCATTCTTCGTCATTAGTACTACCGCCTTCATATAGTAGCATACAATTTCATTGCGAGTCGTATTAAAAAAAAAAAACAATTTTAAGGCGAAAAGATTGTTGATTTATAGTGTTTGGATAATTTAAACAACTTTTTAAATAACTATATTCAAAAAAAATTTCCTTAACTAAAAAATCACTGCTGCTTTTGGGTGGGTTCGGAAATTTGCGGGGATATGTTGAAGTATGGGATTTGAATAGGAAAAGACAAATCTCATCTTTGCAGGCTCCAGATTCTACTTTACTAGAATGGAGTCCTACCGGGGACGTATTTATGACGGCTACGACCGCTCCCAGACTACGGATTTCAAACGGGTGAGATCTAAAAAACATATCAAAATAGCATTTTAATAAATTTAATTAATTTTTAGTTTCAAGATTTGGCATTATTCCGGAGCTTTGCTGTTTGAAACTCAATGGCCGCAAGGCGAAGAACTGTTAGAAGTAGCTTGGCAAAAGTTTAGTAATGGATTATTTAAAGAAGTGCAAATTACGGACGAGAAAATCGATGGCATTAAATCGAGTCAACCGGAGGCAAGCAAACAAGTCTACCAACCGCCTAACGTTCGACTGATGAAGGAATTAGGATTAGACACTGACGCCCAAATACCAATCATTCCGGGACTTCCACCAGGTGAGGAAACGTAGCCATTAATAAGTATGAAATATTTTGATTCAGGTGTGTATGTGTCATATAACAAATTAAAAATTTAGAGTAATTAATTTATTCTGGTTAATATTTTTTTTAGCTTTAAATATTACAATATTTAAATTTAAAGACCAAATTTCCCTTAGAAGCTATATGTATTTCAATTTCTTGACAGATTACGCTCGAAATTTCGATACCTGCCAAAAAATTGATATATCTTACTTACAATCTAAACAAAAAAATATCTCGACATAAACTTGCTTGAACACCCCACCATACAAAATATGTATAAGCTTTCTCAATATTCAAATCAAAATAGCATATTAAAAGTAGCTAATAGAACACGCACTCGTCCGCCTTTTTAGAGAAATCGCAAGAGGAAACACTAAAGCGTAAATTAGACACGGAGACCTGGTCGTCGAATTGGTTGCAGATATGCGATATCTGCGACCAAATTCATTGTCTGTGGGCTAGTCTCAGATCTAGTTTGCTGGCAAATATCCCAAGTCGTCAACCAGATTTTCGTGTCTCTGGGCCGTTTTACTTACACAGTTTCACATTATTAGAGTGACAAACATTATTTAATTAGCATTCGACAACTCCAATAGTATTGAATTTTATCTAAACTAGGATTATATGATTTACATGAACAACCACGTTCAGTAGATATAAATTGTGAAACTTATTGTTTTATGTTTGATGCAATTACAATTATGTAATTAATCTATATTTTTACTTAATTTGAGGTTACACCAGCCAAAAGAAAACTGGGAATTCAACAAAATCCAACAAACAAAAGAAGTCACAAAAAATGAATAGTAGCCCCGCAGAAAATAAGCAAAAGCAAGATGATGATAGTTCAAGCAGATTAGATAAGGAATCATTAAATCAGAAGAAATCTACTCAGTCAAAAAATACAACACCTAGAGATGCGGAAAAATATCAAAAAGTACGTCATATAACAAAACAACTTAAGGATATAAAGAAATTAAAGTTGAAACAATGTCAAGGGGAGCATCTTGAAGCAAACCAAATAGCAAAAATTTCTAAAGAAGCAGCTTTAATTCAAGAACTTCAGTTGCTGAAAGTTTCTATGTGAATGAAGCGTCAATAAAATTGGTATACATTTTGAATACATACGTTTTATTTATCATTGAATTCTATTTAAGCTTAGATGCAATCATAAGTACGTTATGAAATAGGAGGAAGGAAGAATTTAACTGATTCGATTTTTCCGATGAGACCAATTTCTGTGCATTCTTCATTTGCAACAGATGTTACACCTAGAATACTTTTTCATTTCATTTTAATTTTTCCTACTCATGTTGAGGAGGAGTCCTGTCGATGAGAGGCAGATATTGGTGTGCCGGGCCACATCAGAAGGCATCACCCATCTCTCGTTATGGGTATTGACCACCCACTTCCGAAAATGCCATTTGCAAATACAGTAGACCCACATATGGTGAGCTATAGATCATGTAGTCGAATCATCAGCAGTTTCACTTCCTTCAACATCACAGTGTAGTGGTACCAAGGGCAGATGTACCTTATTCAATCTAGCAATAGAGTTCAATCGTGGCTTGGGCAATTTTCTCATTCTTGGACCATTTTCCAGGCAGTCAAGGATCTACATAGCACCAGTAGCACAGTTTAGACTGTCACAGTAAATAGCGGTACTCTTTCCCTTCTATTTTCCATTTATCGCCTAGCAAACAGTTTTCAGGACACCGAATATTTCTTTAGAAAAACTGTCATTCAAATGTAGGTAGGCACAAGCATCAGATCTAACATGTGACCGGAGAAAAAGATTTCGGAGTATCTCCTTGTACAGAAATCTGGATGGTCTCAGTAGGTCTGTTTCCGTACTTGAATCTATTATAATATATTAAAATAGATTCGCAGCAAGTCGTTTCCGTACTGTTGCTGCAAGCCAAATTTTGCAGCAAAAAGAAGCCAGCTGCCAAATTCTGTTACTGCTGCAGTTTACTGAAAGTACGGAAACAGACCTAGTTACATGTACTTTGAGTAGAGACACAAGAGCATCCGAGGGTATCGCGAGAGCCAGACAAATTGCTGGCATTGGTCCTCTAATAGAGCCATGTTCCATATCATTGTTCTTTATCCATAAGTCAAGTTGAATTAGTCCGCGTATATTGAGTGTTCACAATTTTTTTTGATAATTGTGTTTATGGAATGAATTGGTTGATTTAAGTGCAATAAATTATTCTTGCGGGCACCAATAAAATCACTTTCACAATTATAAATAAACTAAAAAAATTTCTTCATCGTTTGTTTATTCATTTGCCACAATTTTTAGCTACAAATACTCAGTTCAAAACAAATATTTTTTCTATTTATGTAAATATCTAATTCATGTCATGTTAATATTTTGTCGTATAAAAGTGCGTCGAGTTTTAGTGTCATCGTGGGTAGAAGTAAACTTAATATGCGGTTTTCATCCATGGTCGACCTGAAAAGAACACAATAATGTTAGCTGAAAAGAGCTTTAGCTAAGGATAAATATTTTACTACAGATTCTTGCGATTCATCAGCTAATGGAAGTAACTCATCCAGTGAATTTGGTGTCATCGGACTTACAGTTTGAACAGTCATTCTAGTGATCGTTGCACGCTGGGGCGATCTATTGATAAGTACTTCAGGCGGTTTTTGGTTAATGTATGGTTGCTGTTGCAATTTAGCTAAGCGTAATTTCATTTCTTGCCGAATTTCTTTCTGTTGGATCTCCTTTTCAAGGCGAATAACACCATAGTTTCGAATGGATGAATTTGTACTGTAAATCGAGGCTAGACTTGGTCTTCTAGAACCTAAATAGAATTTTATAAGCTTTATTAGAATAAATCGTATTAATTTATAGGCAGCAACAACATCAATTGAATATAACACTAAAATTTTTCGCTGCGATATATGATTTCAGTATGGTAGTCTGCCAACATACATAGCTGTAAATACTGATATTAAGAACGAATTTATTTTTGTGAAAGATGATTCTTCGTAGAGTTTGACTTAAACATATATTATTACTAAGGAATATGCTGAAGTCAATTCCACTAAAAATGCGGATTAATACTCGGAATTAACTACTCGTACTAGGCCTTCTGGGGTAACTCAGAATTTAACACATAATAAAAATACAATTGAATGGATTCCACGTTTATTATATCGATAAAAAACGAGAACATTATAATTGCAAATCTAATTGCAAAGAAGGACTGCCTAATAAATCTTTCATTCGATTGATTATTGAAATTTTAGCATCCGTCTCATCACATACGAGGGGCAATTCAAAAGTAAAAACCGCATATTTGCAATACTCATAAAAATTTAAAAATATTTGGAAAAAGAATCCTCTATTAGGCCTTCTTACTATGCTATCAAACAAAGAGATTGCGGAAGGCAATTCAAGAAAAGAAGCAGGGGAAACTGCGAGCAGGAGTGTTGTTTCAAAATGGCAACGTATCCGCACACAAAGCCGAAGTTATGTAATCTCCTATTTCTTATAGAAAAAGACTAATAGAGAATACAAGAGGTTAAAAAATTTTACTATACGAACAAAGTCGAATCAGCGGCTGGAAAAAGTGCAATTATTGCTGATTAGTCAGCGAGTCAGCGTCAAATAAAAAACTACGAATACATTTTGTGTGGATTAATTACTGAACTAAATTACAGACAAGTAATCCTGAAGAAGTGGGACAACATACATATAAAACATTCTTTTGTTACCAACGGCCAAAAAAATACGTAAAAGCTTCCAAGAATATCTGGGTATTATAATACCATTGTGACAAATATCCTATGGTCGATGCACTTACGTCTAATAGAGCCAAGAGAGATATTGGAAGTTATCAATAACCTCTAAGCTGGCATATCTTCCGGCTTAGATAACACCACATCTGAAGAAATCCTTAAATATCTTAAATTAACTAAAATAACGCAAAATTTAAAAGATGGTCGAGAGGATTAGCTACCTATAGCTGTTACGAGCATTCTCAGCAAAATATTTGAAAGGATCATTAAGGCAAGAATTCTTCAATTTGTTGAAGAAAATTGACACCTAAACAAAAATGCTTTAAAAAACTAGGTGGAGATAATTATGCTTAAAATACGTTTTAACGGAATTGACATCAAAGACTAATATATACTCTCAGATGAGTAAACTTTATACTGATGAAGTCAAGGAAAGTAAAAGTTAGCGTAGATATGGTTATTGACACAGACTATTAGGTTAAGAGAATAAAATAGCGTTCTCCTCGCCATTACGAAAATTTCGCCAACGCTCGGGTGGAAGTTGGATGACGAGAATATATATAATATATGATATAATTATATTCTATGATCTCGCATGGCTAATATTACGTCGACGCTTGTTTTTATAATGGATTATTTTGTAATTGAAGGTGATCAGGGAAGCACGAAGCGATTGTAACTGATGTTAATATTCCAATGAAACAATATAAATTGACCTAACTAATATGGACGAATCATTCTTAAGCTAACATCAGGTTTTAAGTTTTTGATTCAGTTCAAAAATTCAGTCTATTTAGTTTTTAAAATTATCCTCGAGACGTTTTTAGTTTTTTTTCGTAACCTGCACACGATATGTAAATGATATTGGCTGCTGCAGAGGGGCTTATTTGCCTGTATTAGGAAAGTATTCAAGTTGGAGCAGAAAAAGAACTTTAAACGTATGTGTATCTCAAATGTCTAAGTTTTGCTTTAGTTCACCATCACATAGCGTGTGTTTCAAACTTATAACCTTTAAAATATTTGACTTTGGTTTGTTCAGTTGCAAATTATATTAAGTAACCATTACATTCAGAGATACAAATCTTTTTTTACCGCGAATCTAGCTGTTTCACTTGCTGGAGTCGGTAGAGCCCCAAAGGTGGCGCATTCACTATCTAAACTATCATATTCATTTATATTTTTGCCAATTCCATTCGTAGCCAGCATTTTATTATATTTCCTATTTTTTGATTCATATGGTGGCATTTCTAATTGAAGTAAGTGTCTTTGATAATTCAGTTGCTTTTTCAAGTGTTTCGTCATGGTATCACAACGAGAATCATCATTGTTTCGATTCTGATCGTTAGCGGAAATGTGACATGAAATTAGTAATATGGCGGCAGACCGAGCCGCACCTGTTCGTGATGCTGATACTAGAACACCTTTACTTCCAGATTGCAGTACGTTATTAGAATGTCTTCGGCTTCCATAGGAACCGATTGAACCAGCTGAATGAAGGCTTGAACGTGATGAAGAATGTCCGAATGGAGCAGTAAGCGAAACACCTGGAAGAGAATTAATATATTCCGTTAAAAAATGAGGAGTAATATCTTAATGGTTTAACTGTTTAGCAAGAGGTAACAATTAAATATATTAGAGTACTTTGGAGTTTGCCGTCGATAAAGTAAACCATGTTTAACAGAAACAAATAATATGCACTTTTGCTTCATGTAAGAACATTTTAGCTCTCATAGTATTTATTTATTTATTTATTTACTATTACTATTATTCAACAGATAAAATCCAATTACTGAATATAGAAAATATCATATACAAATAATTCACTAACGAGAGAATGAAAAAAAAATGAACAAAATAATAATGAAATGATAATGATACAAAATAAAGAACAAAAATAAACAAAATCAAAGTGAAAAAGTACAAATTCAAAATAAGAAAAATAGAGAAAAAAAAGAAAAGGAAAAAAGACTACATTGAACTAGTAGTTCGCAAAACATTATGTTTCAGAAAAGTTTTAAATGCATATAAAGTCAGCGGCAGAGGACCAAACTGCAGATCATTATGTTGCCTCAGTAATCGCAACAGCGGAGAATAAAAAAAGATATCAGTGCGCGCAAATGGCACACTAAACTCAAACGAAGAGCGGGTGCCATGCACTGCAACACGGACAGAAACGTGGCTGCTGATATCTGAATCTACCAACTTATAAAATAATTTGAAGAGTAGGCACTCATCCAGGAACAGTCTCCGTGATTCGAGGGAAGGGAGATGAAGGAACGACAGACGATCACTATAAGGACGATAAGGAAGCTGAAATTTGTAGAACAGGGTGCGAGTAAATCTGCGTTGAACCGACTCCAACGCAGTATTTAAGTAGACAAAACGAGGACACCAAACTTGACAGCAATATTCAAGGATACTACGTACAAAGGAGAGGAAAAGGTGTACACAGGTGGAGATATTAACGAAAGCTTTAGAGGATCTAATAATAAAACCGGATAGTTTAGAGGCCCATACATAATTTGAATGATAAGAGTTTGCATTATTAGGGCCACTATTAACTTTTCAACAGAGTATATTATCACATAAGGAGCTTGTAAACCAACTAACTTACTAACTAACTAACTTTAATTCGTAATAAATTTTTATTATTCTTTCTATTTTAAAATCAATCAAAATTCATGAGTGAAGTTTTTTGATTTTAATTTTTCGAAGGTAAATGAAAAAGTGATTTGATTTTAAATTCTTTCGCCACAGGCGACCTAACTTCAATTTGTGTACATTACAGCATATTTCGAATATGGATGCTTAGAACTCTTACTCAGCGATAAAGTTGCGTTTTGTATGTGCATATTAACTTAGGCAAATCACATATACTACACGGCTAAAACATTTCGTATCCATTTCTTTTATATTTGTGTAGATTTATGTAGATATAAATTAAATTAAGATTGCTACAACAATTGGTAAAACCATACAGTATTGATGTTAAATATGGTTCAGAGTCCCTCCAAACATTATTTAGACATAGTATTGCTTTTGATGTGTACAATCAAGGATGCATTTTTCTCAAAATACATGTGTGTACAGCAATTATTTTCTAAACTTTGATACAAGCGTAAATGGCTATTGTATTTACCAAGAGACCAATATAATTGATATGATTTCGTACCTGTATCACTGGAGTACATTATTGGGGGAGGTATATTAGCATCCGCCAAATTTCTATGTCGCGGGTATTTAGTCTTACTGAATAAATGCAGCACCATACAAATTAATCCGGCTAAAACGGCGATTCCTGTAGTAACTCCTAAAAGAGTTGGTAAATCCGAAGATAAAGCTGCTAAATCTAAATGAAAAAAAAAATATTATATTAGAATTGAAATCAAATATATGTGAAGTTGATACATGAAACCTTTAAGCATATTAAATAAATGGATACTAAGGACTAATTTAGAATTCAAGTGATTGGTGAGCATCACCTAACTAAGATAGTTTGAAACAATTCAAGACTCTCGCTGCATGCGAAAAGGCATAAGAGGTAAATTGAAGCACTTTCGTAAAAGTAGTGGCATAGAAAATAAAATTGTCAAAATTATATTTGCAATCAGCTAGCGAATTTTCGGCGTAGCTTTCTAAAATAGCTTGATGCATATTGAGGTATTATTTGTGCTGATTTTAATTTGTGAATAAAATATGCTTTGCAATAACTGCTCGAAATTCCGATTTGAAAGATGATGTGCTAAGCTGAAGTACATGTATATGAAACGTAATAGAGGAAAATAAGTTAAGCTAGAGAATAATGCTGCAAAACTGTTAGTCTGCTGTTTGAAATTGTAAAAAAATATCTCAAACATTTTAAATTATGAGCTTAAAGGTGATCTTCAAAATCAGAGCGATCTATATCGCTATCATTGCCAGTAGCAACAATAAACAATCTAACAACTTCCTACAAACTCACTTGGTTACAATCCATGGCTTATTGTAGCATTACTACCTTTACCAAGACTTCGTTATGCGCATCAAGGATGGTACGACTTCTGAAATCGTGTCGAGATTTGTCTGGCACAAACCGAAATCTACACCAGATATTTTAAATTGCATGGAACTTACCCCAGATAGAATTTCAAACCTTTTGATTTCTACAGTATACGAGAAAATATATCAAGATTGTAAAATTGATGTCTAAAATGATTATTTTATTCAAAAACGTTCAAGTTACTAGAAGGAAAACTCAAATATCTTAGCATTTGATTGCATTTTTCGGGGACGGAAGTGAAACAGGAACAAAATTTATAATTTGAAAATGTTAAAAAAAACGACGAAATCCAAATGAACTACAAAATAAGATGTATATGCTTCAATATCTCATACGGCAGGATTAGAGAGCTCTCAGCATGGGCTGTAATCCACTTTTACTAAATTCACATCAGAATATTGAACTTCCTTTTACAGAATTCAAATTTCACTCTCTGGCGAGACGATTTTGTTAAAAGAATTCCAAAATTAAATATTTTTTGGTCAAGACTTTCAACAAGATAGCTCGCTAAATTTTCGGTGCATCAAATCATACATAGGTAAATAGACCACACATTCTCATTTCAGTATTAATAAAGTTTGTGTTAGATCTGTAACTAAAATGGATTTTATATCGATAGTTTTGATTACCTTCTGTGCAAAAAACTCGTTTCATCGGTTTTGTATACGCCACAGAGTGATAGCCAGGTGCGCATTGGCAAAGTGCGTTATGACTTACTTGAACACAAAGTGCATTTTCGTCATTGTATTTACAAGTTTCGTGGTAAAAGCATTGTTCTCCAAGTTGCTTTGCTGGAATGAAAAAAGTATTTTAAGCTAAAGTTATCAATCTGAACTTCAATTTGCAAATATTATTTTAAACCAAATATTTTACTATGTATCCAATTTGTCCGTTATAACTTAGATAAATTTGGGGGTTAGGCAAAAACTTGAGATAATAATGCGCCGTATAAATAGTTAATAGACACTCTGATAAGTGACCTCAATTTCAAATTTATATTTCATATTTTCCAACCTGCTCAAAACGTCAGCAACGACCGGATTAAGACTACTCAAACCTAATTCTTACGTGCATAAAAAATGTCCGTTCAGACAATGTAAAATCGTTTGAAAAAAGTAGTATAAAGCTACACGCATAGATCATATTGAAGATAAGGATAGCTTGATTGTATAAAAAAATTTGGCTTGTTGTATTTTAAATATTTTTCGTTTGGTCAACACAAACATGCAACTAATATTCGAACATAGATTTTCTTAATTTCGTGCTAAAATTGAAGAGCTTCATTTACTTGCATCTTGAAACTTAAATAAATTAGGTGCATTAATTTATAAATATTAAAATGTAAAACTATCATAATCAACCATACTGCAAAAAAAAACCATTTTGAGAAAAATTTCGGTGCACTCTAATTATACTTACGTTTACCACATCCTTTATATTCGGATAGTATGACAGGATAGTTGCGATCACAATTGCACGTCCTGGTCGTTTGATCACAGCTAACGTGATGAAGTCTTCCATCACAAGAAGAGTCACAAGGAGCGCCAACATACATTCCATCTCCTGAACAAATATAATTTAGCAGAATAATCATTAACAAAAATAAACAGATTAGTAATTAAAATTTACATTCTTATCATAATACAACAATCTCTCCAAAATACCCAATATAATCACAATTAAAGGATGAACACAATCCTTCACGAGCTTCCAAAGTCGATTAAGTTAATTATACCGAGGCGGAGCCAAATCCGGAGAAGAGCTAGAGGCACAGTTGACCCCAGGTTAAAACGGGAAGCAAACCGACTTATCAATTACACACGTGGTCAGATATACAAATACTAGAATGAGCAGTGGGAGAGTTTGATGCAAAGCATCGAGTCTGCGGATAAAACCCTCTGGCGACTGTCTCGATACTCCAAGAACAAAAGTAAACCGTTTATGCCACCAATCTGTGGCAAAATACAACTGTGCAGATAAAGCTAATGCATTTGCGGACTCCTTGGAGACACAATTTCAGGAGAGCATCTCATCTGAGGATAACCTAGAGCATGACGAATACATCGAAGGAGTGCTCGCAAGCCTTCTCAATTTTGAGCATCGGAAGGTTGCACCGTTAAGGTCTGCTGGCCATGAGGAAGTGGAAATCTTAGTGAACGGGCCAAAACGACGAAAATCCCATAGGGTAGACAGCATTACTAATATTTGCTTGAAACACCTACCAGAAAACATACTACAAACCATAACGGACATAACCAACGCTATATTCCGTCTATATCCATGAAAAGCAACTATCATTATCGTTCTACCGAAACCTAGAAAAAACAACATTCCCACAAAACTGGAGACCAATCAGCTTCCTGTCTCCAGCTAGCAAGGGTGGTCCAATACATCTGGACAGAGCTTTACCATATAAAATTGACCGGGCTAGTTATGTTCCACATAGTGAATAGTTAATATATAAAGCTTAATCTTTCCAATATGTCCAGTAGATGTCGAATAAACAATCAAATTCAAACAGAAATTCGATGAAGCAACATGAATACGGATAACATTCTTGCATAGAGAGTAAATATAGCAGTAAATTATCAAAATCTGGTAGTTGCACTTCCACTTTCAATTATCAATACCATTTTAAAATTTGATTTGAATTTGATATGCTCAAGAAATTGATATTGTCTTTTGAAAAACAAGTTTTTAAAGATAGCAGTAAATTTTAACCCTTAAATGCAAACAGTTTACTAAATTTCGGTTGGACATGTAAAAACATGTTCAAGTTACTGTCAATTAAGAGTATTTTCAGTATTTTGTGAGAGCATAAACATTGCAGATATTCTAAGATTTTTTATTCAAACTTAATATTTTTTGGCATTAAAGAAATTTAAATTACTTGATCTGTTGTTGGATGGTACATCCTCGTCAGTCACTTCATCACTATCATATTGATCTCCTTCACCTTGCACACTATTTACGTCGAAAGCTTGTCGCCTCTGTATAGGAGTTGATTTACGTTCTACATTTTCGACATTCCAATAATCGTACGTAGTGTTATATTTAACCGTGTTTTTGTGCTTTTCAAAATGATCACTATTCCACACCTTATTGTTATCTGCCTTAAGCATAGACACATTAGATTCACTAGCAGTTGCAGTAATGAGCAAGCAGCAACAAAATAATATTAATAAATGTTCTCTCATGGTCACTGTTTTTGAAACGGCTGAAAAACGTTCGCGACATTTGTTTAAAACATGCACTCTTGCAGAAAGTATGCGACTTTTCATCACTTTTATGAGCTATTTCGTTCACCGATATCGATTGCTTTTCGTTTCGGGCTCCCGATCAAGTTTTTGGTTCTTTCATCGATTATCCACGGTCAGGATTTCAAAGAATTTCGTCTATATTCTTTGCTTCACTCATGTCAAATTCAGGGTGCACCTTCTTTTCTAAAAATTTAAATTTACATAAGAGTTATGTGAATATTGTTAATCTTGTACCTATGAGCGACTTTTCGAGAGAAATTAGTTTTGCGTCATTCTGTTTTAGGCGTCTGTTTACACTCAGGCATAGAAAGTATATTTAAATACAACCGACTATTTTCAGAATTCGTCATAATTTCACCATTTTACAGGAATTCTAGTTAAACTATTTTCATGCAAGAGCTCACCACAATACTTGATTCGTCAAGATTTATCTAATGCAAATGACAATATAACTAACAGAACCATTAGGTAACAAATTCATTTTTAAAACGAAATGCGCATGCACAAACTTTATTCGATCCATAACTTTATAGCTGTAGTAGGTACACACGTCCTTATGTTTGATATCCTGAATCTAGGGCATTTTCATCAATTTATTCTCTACATTTGAGTGAAATTGGAAGATCTTTCCCTCCCTTGCTTTTTATAAGGATAATTGTTGTTTTTAGGTTTTAATTATGCCAAATGAATGTTTAGTAGAAAATAATATTTTTTATGGGTAATAACTAGTTATAATTTTCGATTAATCTTATAAACTTTTTCATTTCATTTATTTAAAGCTATTATTATTTAGCTAGTTTTGACATTTATACTGTACTTGGAGGTAAGAAATAGACAATATTTCTTTACAACTATGGGCTTATATACTGAGCAGCGCAATTCGGTTGATAATTCAATTTTTTTTTGTAATGAATTCAAAGAAAACAGTGACATATTTTTTTGATTATATATGTTACATTAACTTAAACTAGCTTCGACATAGACTAACTTTAGCAAAAGACAGTAAGGTAATGGTTTAATATTTAGGAATTTTGTAGTTCTTTTCAAAACAGTGTCATTATCGGGCTAGTTTTGGCAAGTTTGAAACGTTTTTCGTAAATCTGATTGATTTTGGCCCCACCTCATTGTTTTCCGCATCTTCGCCACAATTATGGAAAACTGGAATGAAAATATATTTAGAATCGAAATCCCCAAATTTCGTTTTGAAAAATGAATTTTAGGACAGCCGATTTTCAAAAGCCACTTGAATCACAATGATTTGTATTTTCGTGAATTTTTTTATTAAAAATTATATAAATAAAAAATATTTGTTCCTTATAGCTGTTCAACGATTTTACAAATGATGTGTGGTTGATATGTTTGTGTTTTTGTGGTTGTATATTTTGTTTTTGGGGGTGCTTTTTGTTTATATGTTTTTCTTTGGTGTGTTGTCTCCTCGTGTATTTTTTACATGTGACTCTGCGTGTTTCTTCAATTTTTGGGTCCTGTTACTACCAATTCCCTCCCTGGTGGTAGCATTCCGGTCCCGCGGGTGGACCATAAAGTCGTCACTGTATGCACTCTAAGGTTGTATATCTATATAACATGTTGTACATCTATATGACTGTTAAATTTCAACTCCGGCGGATGCGTCGGAGTGGATGTCACGGAGTTATTGGGATCGCACTGCTATTTCCCACAATACATCTTTAGAATTTCCTTAGGATTTAAATATTTTTAATTCAATACAATTTTTCGTATGAATAGTATCATATTGCCAGAAATCATTTGTCCATCATTTAAATGTTGACGAGAGAGTAATCGTTTCACTAAGTACTGCTTTTCAAATAATAAATTTTCAAAATTTCAGCTTAAATTTAACTGAGAATCATAGTTTTAAGACAAGACTTTGCCAAAGCTTTATCGAAAACGCCGCTAGCGAGTTACTTCGCGGATATCCAAGTGTTAGTCCAAGTTAGATTTTGTGTGTCAAGAGAACAAAATGATTTCCAGCAAAGACAATGTGCTTACGGCTTTCTTCGAGAAGGTAGAGAACAGGGAAATGAGGCACACATCCGTACTTGAAAAAAAAACTCAGCAATAATATTTAAAGAACTGGAGCACAGTGAATTATAAAATATAGAAATAAGCACAAGAGGGCCACGAAGTCGAGTTTACCCAATATTTGTGCCAGTATAGCTTCCGTCGCAATCATTGGATCAAAATAAAATTCGCCCAAGAGTTTGTTCTTAACCAAGTTAGGATAGAGTAGCCAGCATTCTCAAAACTTTCTACCGCTATAACTTCTGATGCGGTATAATTCCTGAGCGAACAAAAACAAATTCACTACACTTTTGTACTGAGAAATGCAAGCATTTAGTTTTCATATGCTAAGTACCCGACCTGGTGATCCGGTCCTGAGAACGGAAATGTGATTTCGTAAACATTTCATCCATATTAAACCTGGGGCTCTATTATGATTACAATTTCGAAATCGGAATTCATAAAATTTTACAACTTCCCTATCGTCGGAATTTCGTATTATGATCTATTCCGAAATCGGAATTTGATTGCTATATTCCGAAGTTGGCGGATTCTCGTGAAAATAGCGAATCATAAATACGAAAATACAATATCGTATAAATTCCGAAATCGGATTTCGAGTCATAATAGGCCTCCTGAACCTAAATCCACACATTTGTTTGTTTTTCTTCGAATACCAGTCCTATCTTAAACATTAATCACTTGAAAAACTAGTTGGTGGAATTGAACTTCCCTTTTGCCCGATGCCAATCTTTATGCTACCAATCAAATCTAACACTCCTAATCAATTTTCATCATTTTTACGACGTTCAATGCAATTATCAGATATGTGATAAACACAATTATGCATCTTATACATCTTTTTGGGCTTCAGATCTTACAGCATCGATATTGAGGTTTTAATGCTTACAGCGCATAGGCTTTCGTCTTTTGTTAACATAAGAGGTAAGATTGCTTAGAGCTAGTAAATAATAAGGAAAGTCAGAAATAAATTATTCATCTTTACAAGTGAATTATATCCGCTGTAAAACTAATATATACATTCTGATGGCGATTTGGTACGCAGCATCAGCGTCTCACTAATATGTGTAATATAAATTGACCACCAACCCAAAGCGAATCAGATATTACGGTTTGATATACTTTCAATAAAAAGTCAAACTCTTCAGTAAATTACAATGGTCGGCAATCTCGAATTGATAGTCCCCAGCCACGAAATTTTACCACCAGAGGACGAATAGGTCGTAGCAGGGGCCAAAAACTGAAGAAAAGCACATAAAAATAAAAAAACAAAAAAATACACGAGAAAACGGAGGAAAAACAAACAAAAAACAATCACACAACCACAAAAACACAAACATATCAGTCAGACATCTATTGGTAAAATCATTTAATCAATCATGGCGATCGGTAATACATAGTCGAGTTCCCAGTGCTCTAATCTACAGTGGTCTGTATAGTTATATATGCTAAAGAAGCATACATAACTATACAATCGACATTCAGGTAACTTACCTGATGCAAAATAAACTCTGAAAATATTTCAAAGAAATCAATCTCGACAACTATTAAATATTACATTTTATTACAATAATTATCATTTTGATATCAGTCTATGAACAATAATTTTTATAAGTGATAAAGCCGACTTAAATTCAATGTAGCGATACAGTTTTACGTTGTGAAGGTATGGCCTAGGCATTTCAGCTAAAAAAATTGGCTTATTCACGTCGACGCGAAAAGTAAAATCGCGCGTTCGTCACTTGTTTAGTTAATCGAATCTTATCGGTTGAAAACTGAACCTGGGGAGATTGATCACAATTCAAACTAATTGAATGTTTGACGAAGTAAGGCTTAATTAAAACAAGCGTAATGCGAGACTTTTCGATCAGATGACTTGTGCGTGTTTAGTTTCTGTTTCATTCGAAAATGGCGTATCATGAAGATATCCAAATTATGCTGCAGTTATCCATTATAATATCTTTGTATATTCATATTTTATATACATAATACAAAGAAGAATACACACTACGTATAAGACATTAGGTTACTATAAATTAACATTTTCCTATTTTAAAAATAAAATTCATAATGGCATTGAAATCATCTCACGATCATGTTCAACTTTCAAATTTAATAATATCAAGAAAAAAGGATTTGCATTTGCAATTTGGTAGACAGGTATGTATCTATCAATTCTATTGTAGCGTGTGGAATTGACGTAGGTGAGCGCGAGCTTGAAAAAACGCAGGCCAATGCAAGCGTGTGCAAATACCGCAACCAACACTTTGGCCGTGGTCTGTAATGCTTCAAACACATACTGGCCCTGCTTAGATCGAACAAATACAAGTAGATGCAAAAAGCAAAGGCAATGCAAACTAAGTATCTTGGAGAACGCCCACAAGTGGGCGTAAATGATAAGTGCTTGCCAGAAATTATCTTGGTTCGGCCAATATGCAATTGCTATATAAGCTTCAGTTGCCGTTCGTCAGCTCTTAATCAGTTGTTTTCTGGAAAAATAGATAGCGCCAATAGTGTCACGGCAGATGAATTCTGTCATAATTATGGAAAACCGCCATAAATAGCAAACCCATAAAAGTCAAACGCTGAATGAGCCAACATGTGGACTCCTGCGCTCGCCTTAGTCCAGCATTCGCTACATAACATATTAATTAAAGATATTAATTTAAGGGTAGGTAAATAAAACTTAACGCGTTATGACGCGAAAGCCAACAGTTATGTAAAAGTTATACTTGACACGCAAAATTTAGATGAAAAAGAATTGCTCTCGATAAAAAAATGTTCAGAACTAATTTCGCTTCAGATACAAAACTAAGATATACATAACAAAAAACAAGTAGAGAAAAACTAAACAATATTCAACAACGTGCCTGAACGGAAAATTGCTATTTAGAAGTTATTTGGAAATATTTGTATGAGCTGATATTATATACGCAGAATGTTCGTGGCCGCACTTGAAGCAGATCGCTACATGATTATCGTGAAGCTATACAAACAAGATAAGCATCACGAGATGCACCAGTTATATAGTAAAGTACTTTGTGATATTGAGAACAATATTGACTTAATGAAATAAATTGAAATTTTTGCCTGGGCTAAAATCAATCGCTATGGAAACGAACAAGCAAAACTTGCAAATTGTAATCAATCATGAATCAAAATATCCTAAGAGCATTTGGCACAGGCACCGTCAACGTCAAAATCTAAGACCATTAGTTTTGTTTCTTCCGTTCCGTTACGTGATCCAACTGCACATACAAGTTTCGTATCGCTGGTCCTATTTTAATAAGAAGATTAACATGATTTGAGAACGTAACTTTAGTCACTTTAACGTTTCTCACCTTATTCTCCATACTACGCCACCCGATCCTCCTGATTCCAAAGAAACGAGATTTCTTATAAATTCACCACTCTTTACATCCCAAAGCTTTACGGTACCGTCATCAGAACTTGTTATAACAAAACGAGAGTTAAATTGAAGACATGTTACAGCGGACTGATGTTTGTTTGGACCTTGAATGATTTTCATTTTTTCATTAATATTTTCATACGAATTCAAATCATACAATACCTGAGAGAGTTTGAAGACATTGCCCGGTGGTGATATCCCAAACCTTTACCGTGGAATCTGCATTACCAGAGACAAGAATGTTATCTCGCAATTCCATACCTGAAGTAAGACTTTGGTGACCTTTGAGAGTATGTTTACAGCTCCCGGTTTCTGCATCCCAAACACGAATGGTAGTGTCTAATGAGCCGGACACAATATGAATTCCATCAAACTAAATTCCGAAAAAATTGAGATTCATTATTGGTTTGAAAAAAGCAGTCATTTAGCAACGTTTGCCTAATATATTGTGAATTTGAATAATTATTCGTTTAATTCTCCTTTACTTTTGTATAGAATATTACATTAAAATATAGACCCGTTAACCATTAAAATAAAGACTATTGATAGACTTCAAGTAGTTCAAACGGCAGTGGATTGGATTTGGATTCCAACGAATTTGGTGAACTTATCTTACTTACTATTATCCTCTAAAGGCTAAAATGAGTTGAATTTGAAGCTTGATATGTAGAGTCGTTGAGGAAATTTTACCTTCTTTGATGGTTTAATTGTTCTTTCTTCGAGCTACTGAAAGCCGAATACTGAAGATAATAACGAGTACTATCCCAACGGAAGTCGAGCAGAAGGTATGAAAAATTTTCGAGCAGAATGCATGGATGAATGTTAGCAGTGCAGATGTAGAAGCTATTACCCAAAAAGTTTACGATACACCTCTATTTTTGTAAATTAACCACAAAAATATGGAGAATGCAGCTTGCTATCGGAAAAGAGCTTGTGATGGGTAATGTCTGCTATATAAAGCGGTGAGATAAACATCTCAAAGCATTTCAAATTAAGGAACGGGTAAGATCAATTTTTGAAATTGCACGTTATGAACCATGCAAAGGCAAGCTTGGTACGCATTGCCTCTAGACGAATGGAATTATCATAGAGCTTGCAATTCCACAGAAAGCTGGTCTATTCCAGGTCTGTTACGGGTTGGCTCGGACGCCGGCAAAAGCATCCGTGTGTATTCCCTCTAGATGGTGGTGAAATACAAGAATACGCTGCTGGCCTTTCCAAAAATTATTTCTTATAAAGCTCAAAGTTTCCCTTGGACATCAAATGTTAAAAAGAAATGCACAGGGTATGGATCTGTAATGCTTTCATGCGTTATACGGCATACTTACAGATTGCTTATTTACGCATTACATTTCCCGTTGGAATATTACAAAAAGCTTGCGTAGTTAAGCGAGTAGAGCATCAGTTGCTAGTGTATTCAAATCCAATCACGATCAATTACCGAACTTTGAGTTGAGTCAACTAGTCACAGGTATCTCGCCCAATTCAGGGGTATAGGAAGATATACATCTGATCATCCCATAGCCGTATTTACTGACCGTAAGTGAACTACCCACAAATTTCAAGTCCTCGACTTGAAACGGGTCGATTTTAGTTTACTGCGATACTTTTGAGACGCAATTTTTTTCACAAAATAATATTCCCTACGAACTCTGAGGTGAAATTTGGTATAGTATACTGCTACGCAAATAGTAAGTTATAAAAGATAGTAAACATATAATTATATTGTAAAATTAATGATGCAGCTGTGGCAATAATATAAACAACCTGGCATTAAAGCTACCTAAGAAATGTTATTCAAAAAATGAAATGCTCGTCAAACGTTTTAAGCAAGAAATAGCTTTTGTCTTGAGAGCGCATCTTGAGCTTAAGTTGCTCTCAGTAGAATGCAAATTAAAAACGTTTTCAATTTAGGATCTAATTAAATAATACCTGGAGTGAATATACGCGATTAGTGTGTCCTTTGAGCGTGTGTAAGCATTCTTCTCGTTCTGGAATCCATACTCGAACCATATAATCATAAGCGCCTGATACAACAAACTTTCCGTCATACTGGACGCATCGAACGGCAGCTTGATGACCTTCCAGCAGATGCAAACATATGCCTTTTTCTACATCCCAAACTCGAAGTGTAGCATCGCGAGATCCACTAACTACCCTGAAAGTTGATTCGAGAAAAGTGAGGTTTAATTATATGCAATATACTAATAATAATAATGAAAAATAATAATAAATAAACTTACTTTTTTCCATGCAAATGCATACAGCGAACAGTTGATGTGTGTCCTTGTAGAGTGTGAATGCATTGACCAGTGTCTATATTCCAAACTTTTAAGGTTCTATCAGTACTTCCAGAAACAATTACATTTTCTGACATTTGCGATGACCAGACACCACCCGTATGTCCAACAAGAGTACGAAGACACTACGCGGATTAGTTTTTAAATTACAACACATACAACGCAGTTGTGAAACCACTTACCTTGCCACTAATTGCTGACCAGACTTTTAAGGTATTATCATCAGATCCTGATACAATCCGACTACCTTGAAATTGCAGACAGGTTATTACGTGATCGTCGTGACCTTTGAGTACTTTCGGCTCTCTTATCGGTCGCGACCTCCAATTAGTTTCAATGATATGCTGTCGAATAAACGCGGCCTTCCAAGTCGATGAAATTGCGGGCATGTTTCCCGCCCTTCCACGCTTGGGTTTATCAGAATTTGGACCAGGTAATATATGAGCCTGTTTACACTTTTCCTTCCATAGTAAGTTATCATCACAAAGAAATCTAAATGTCAAGAATTTTAGAGAGAACTTTCAAATTAAAATCCAGCTTCACTCCAACTCACCTCCAGCTTCGACACGTTTGGGCTGCCCGAAGTAAGTCTTTCGGCTCCAAATACGAGAGAACTTGTAACGCTAATTCTTTTGGTAACAGAGAAATAAAGTCGCGCTGAAATTGAGGCTCGATTACCTTCATCATATGACGAACTTGCGTAGGTTCACAATGTTCTATAAGCTTATCAACAGCAAGTAATCTTTCTACGTGTGACCACCGTTGGAATTGAGCTATCCAGCTCTCTAGTTCGGGGGGTGGGTTTTCCTTAGTTGGTATTACCAGTCTTGAAGGTAATTTTCGCTCGTTTACTATAGGCAAGTCGGCTGGAGAATTGCATGTTGAGGAACATGAAGCATTTTCTAAGGCAATACGCTTTCGTGCTGTCAGTGGAGATGTTAGATAGCTCCGATGAAAGTCATTAACTTGTGTTTCCCTAAGTTTTCGCTTTCTTTGCAAAGAAGACCCCGCTAGTGCGTTTCCAGATAACAGTAAGTTGTCCGACATTGATACGGATTCTATAAAGCCCGATAGATCGACATCCCGTGACGGTAGCTCCTTATCCATATAATTGCCTGTTTCATTTGAATAAATTAAACACGTGCATACTTCATCATCGGAGCCTCCTTCACTATCACCCCAAGCGTCATCATTAAAATCATTTCTTTCTTTGCAAGAAAAGGCAGCAGGATTCGCTACAAATTTTTCCTTTTTGTCATCAAGACTGGGAAAACAAATTACGCTAGGTGAAATTGAACTTCGTCCCTGCGAGGGCAGATGACATAGTATTTGCTCTTTCGACGAAACTATTGGTAACAATTGTGAATTGATTTCTTTATCTATTCTCGAAAATAAATCACCAACAAGAGCTGATTTTGTACAACTCGCACTATCACCCAAAACTAATTCCCTTTGCGAACAATTATTCGAATACTGCGCCTGACCATTATAATGGGAAGAAGTTGATGGGACTGGATTGAGAAATGCTTCGCTGTCTTCTTTATTTATCTCAACTTCCTCGTTATGTTTAGTTTCCGAAACTTCGTTCACAGAGCACTTATTGACTTTTATACTTTGCTCGGGTATTAATTTATTGGCAGGTTCATTGACATGAGATGCGTTATTTGATCCCGTGTTAAAAGATGTGTCAGAAGATAAACTATCATCTGAGTTCGAATACAGGGCATCATTGTTATTGTCCATGTAAACATGCATTTCTTTAACGAAGCTAATAACAAAGGGAACACATCGCTTTCGTAGGATTCATACTGGAAATTCAGGAACTTTTATCATTAGGTTTTACGTACATTTCATACATAATTTTTTTTAAATTTATTCAAAAAATATATATTATAATAGTTTAAAAGTATAAATATAATAGTTTTTGAGCTTGTAAAAAGGTTTGTAGAAATCGTTTAGCTGTTATTTTTATATAATTTGATTCAATAAACAACATACAAATAAATCTGATTGGTTTTATTCATTTAATTTCTTAAATCAGTTTTAAAAAAATTTAGAATACTGAGATAAAGAATCAAGCTAGAGAGAGTTTTTGAGTTGAATGAAGCTGAAGTTCTAGCAAACGGCATTTCAGAAGTTTCTGAGCAGCGATTGCTACGAATTAGAAGATTACGAAATTCAATGTTCTCACGAAGAGGATCAATTGATAGGTTGGGACTTTTCCTGAAAATGAATGCTTTAATCAAAAAAATTTGTAAGCCCCCTTTTTCCAAACTTTCTGACAGGATAAGAATACCATTGCGAAAGAACGACTCATCTTTTGTGGTTATTCAGGAATATACCCATTATTGGTATCTTCATACGAATGGGAGTGCTGCTCAGACAAGCCCCAGGTCATCGATGGGAACAATTAGCAATCGGATGGAATAATGCTCGGTGAACATAGTGGATGAGGCAGGACTTTCCATTTGGGAGTTTCCAAGCAGGTTTTGACCGTTTGCGCAACATTTGGCCAAGTATAGCCATTAAAATTGAAATTTATTTAAATTTACAAAGAATTTTATTAAAACTTTGAAATATAACTCTTGACAAAAATATCGGACCATTGCGAAATTTGCAAGCAATATTTATGTTGACCAGAAATATACATGTATAATTTTTGATGAGTGAGAGGGACAACTCTGTAGCTACAGAGTACGTACAGGCATGTAGCAAAAATCCTTCAGATAATCGACTCTCAGGAAAAAAATTCGGTTTTCAGATAATAAGGCGAACGTATTATAAATTTATGGCTTTTCACACTCTGTCATATTAAAATTTTCTAAATTACGCGTCGGACAAGAATGGCACTCCACCAAAATACCTATTTTTTGAGCATTCAAACTTCCGTACACGAAGACTCTCGGACGGATCAGTCAGTATGCCTGATCCTTCCGCTTCACACCTCGTCTTCTAAAAACTCGAGTTGAGTTAATAAATCTAAGAGGGGACTATGAATTTCGTAATGTGGAGTTCCTCCTCAACAATAGTAGGAAAGTTTGCAGAGTCATGACAGGCATTATCATTTGCGTTAGGGAAAGAAACAGTTTAATAAAAAGAGAAATCTAAAAAAACTACAGGTTTTGGATGAATACAAGTGAGAGATGGAAGAGTGAAGTGAGATGTGGGAAAAGAAAATGTTGGCAGTAGCAAGGAAAAGCAACATTGTGGAGATTTAGAATTTTAACAAGAAATTTCAAAAAAAGTTACTCTGATACAAATCTATCAAGCTGGGATGACATGAAGAGTAAAAGTTATGTTGAATTGTGGGAAAAAAGATAAGTGATAATAATAGCAAAATAACAATGTTAGAGATTAATAGAAATGTAGAAGAATTTGATACCAACCAATTGAAGGAAGTACTAAATTGACATAAGAAAAAATCGGGTCCGGCTATGGATTAAATCACATGAGATGTTGAAAGCGCTAAATGAAGAAAGCATGGAGAATTTGACTAATGCACTAAATAAAGTGATAAAAGGAAATTTTCTAGATAACAAATTATTTAGAATAAGAACATCACCAATGCTGAATTATGAATGTCGTTGACAACCACATCATATTACCGGATTTCCAGTATGGTTTCCGGACTGGACTTTCAACTAACCATCAACTTACTCGAGTGTGTAAGTTTATTCAAGATTCCTATCAAGGGAAGGAGTCCACGGGTTTTCTAGCTCTTGACAGGTATAATCTACAAACTAAATCAGCTTAAATTTCCTGCATTCTTAACGAGAATAATAGCTTCATTCCTACTTGACCGTTCCTTTGTCGTGAAAATGAAGAACATTGGAGCACCGAATTACATCAGATGTACCACAAGGTTCCTGTCTAAGCCCGACCCTTTTTAATATCTTTTTATCGGACATAAAAAACTACAAACTGTGAACTAGCTGTGTTTACTGATGACATCGAAGTGTACTGTAGTGGCATATACTTCGGCATCTCGGCAAAATTAGTCCGGTTGACCAAAATGAGGATGACGGCGACAGCATCACAAGTCAGAATCAACAACGGTCTGACTGACGCCTTTGACACGAATGTCGGACTAAAGCAAGGAGATGGGTTGGCCCCTCTGCTGTTCAACCTAGCACTTGAGTTCGTGATAAGGAAGATTCCTGTCGACACAGGGGGTACGCTTCTGTATAAGTCGAACCAGTTAGTGGCTTACGCGGATGACATTAACATCTTGTCCCGTTCCTTCACATCCGCCAAAGAACTCCTGTTGAAACTTGATCAGGAAGCCAAAGAAGTAGGCCTGAAGATCAATCAGACGAAAACAAAAATCATGACGCAAACAAGAAAGAAGACCTCCATTAAACAAAATTTATTTTGGACGAATATAATTTAGAGAATGTGGACGAAAATATATACTTAGGCTCGAAATTGACAACGAAAGGCAGTGAAACTGACGAAATTATACGGAGAATACAGCTCGCTAATAAAACTTTCTACTCCGTTCTGGCCCTACTGAAGACCAGCTGCATACACAGGAAGATGAAGCTGCAAGTATACAAATCAATCATCAGACCTGTGTTGTGCTACGGATGTGAAACTTGGACCCTTATCCAAGCGTCCGCAAATATGTTGAACGCCTCCGAAAGACGGGTCCTCAGGCGTATAATTGGAGCTAAACAAGAGTGCGGCCAATGGCGGATAAGGTACAACCACGAGTTGTACGAGGTTTTTGACGAGCCAGAGGTTGCTACAATAGTGAAACTGCGGAAGCTGCAATGGGCTGGTCACGTGGAACGAATGGACGAGCATCGAGAACCTAAGAAGGTATTCGACGGAAGGGCCGAGGGTCGAAGACCAGTGGGAAAACCCAGAAAACGCTGGTCTGACTCTGTCGACGAAGACTGCGCAAAGCTGCTCGGCTTTCGAAATTGGAGGAGGCGGTCATTGGACCGAGACAACTGGAGGCGTCACCTGCGAGAAGCCAAGGCCCGAGAGGGACTGTAGTGCTACGACGACGACGACGAAAGTAGTTCAAGTTGTGATTCGATGTTAGTAATTATATTTTTTGGACTACTGCCACTACAGAACACTCCGACGTCAACAGCAAACATAGCCAGTTCAGTTTGTAGTTTTTGGTATATCCGATAAAAAGATATTAAAAAGGGTCGGACTTAGACAGGAACCTTGTGGTACATCTGATGTAATTCGGTGCTCCAATGTTCTTCATTTTCACGACAAAGGAACGGTCAAGTAGGAATGAAGCTATTATTCTCGTTAAGAATGCAGGAAATTTAAGCTGATTTAGGACTAAACCGTCATGCCAAACTGAATCAAATGCCTTTTCGATGTCAAGAGCTATAAAACCCGTGGACTCCTTTCGTTGATAGGAATCTTGAATAAACTTACACACTCGAGTAAGTTGATGGTTAGTTGAGAGTCCAATGTGAAAACCATACTGAAAATCCGGTTGTATGTTGTGGTTGTCAACGACATTTATAATTGAGAGATTATTTTTTTTGAAAATTTTGCTTAGAATGTTCAGTAACCTAATTGGACGGTAGTTTTTGTGGGAGCTAGGATCCTTGTGTGGTTTCGGAATCGGTACCACCAGTGCCTTTTTCAATACTACATGAAAGTAGCGTTGCTTAAAGCAGCAATTAAAAATAAAGTTTAACAGTATAATTGCTTTCCTAGGAAGATTCATTAAGACACAACCCGGGATTTCATCAAATCCATGAGATTTGTTGTTCTTGAGTTTCTTTATGATTACTTTAATTTCCTTTGGTTTACAGGCATGAATTGGGCCAAAGTCGGATTGCAATGAATCGAGCTGTCCTTTGAATGTATTAACGAAGCTGTGGGTAAGGTAGGGTCCGAGGTAATCTGAGGTGTGATGGGCTGATTCAAAGTGCTTTGAGATCAGGTCAGCTCTATCCTTCTTGTTAAAAATAATATCATTCGATTTTATTTTTCCTGGTTGTGATGTTGACAGGGTAATTTCGCGGCCAATTGATTGAATTGATATGCTTTATTGAAAACTCAAACCATACGCTCCAAACAGGCCAGAGCAGGGAATTCAATAATTTTACAAGATTTTCTACTCTGGAGACTTTGATTGTTTCAATTTAGGCAAGATTTTAGTTGAAAAATTAGGATAATTGTCAGCTGTACTAATTTGTGTCATTTTCTTTTTACTAAAAGATGTTACTGAAGAATTTCCAATTGAGAATTATCTTGTTTTCATTATGTTCAGTATGTTTTCATTTTTCGAAATTCAATAAAACTATTATGTGACTATAAAGGTCGTTATTTATCTGGGCTACCTTTTAATTGGAATCGAAAGTACGAGACTCTAATCCATGGATAAAAAAAATCCATTTAAATGTTAACATGAAAAAAGAGGTTATTTTGAAATTAAAAATGAAATTAAAAGTCCATTTATCAGGTTATATTTGGAAACTGTATGAGTTATGTGTAGAAACGTTTTCGAACTTTGCAATGGTAGTGCTCAAGAGGAATAAGGATGATGATATCTCTTAATCAACATTGTAAAGCCACAAACAGACAAGTATTTGTTGAACGTAGAAGAGTTAAGAGGAAAGTGTAGCCAACATGCAGTGATAACACTTCCTGAACAAATGAATTCTGGAGACTAACTAGATTTTTGGAAAAACCTATAACACTATTTTCTAGAATGTGTCTGTATTCAATCTATATAGTTATTACTAACATAATGGTGCTCCAAGCATCTCTGAACAAGAAGCTACAAATTGTTTTGAATCGAGTTGGGTTCGGAGATGAGTGCGTCGAAATACGAGGGCCCGCTGATAAGTTCGCGGCCTAAGGTTCTTAGCGACGACTCATCATCTCGTTACTGATAACACTAATGTGTGACTCATTGTTCGTATAAAAACACATTTTATTTTGTTAATCCGCACTTCATCCGTTGAACAAGCAACAATACCATGTCAACAGAAACTGGAAATTCCTGCACTTTGGTGCACAACGCTGATTAAATTCCTTGTTAAAAAAAGGATATACTTCGAAAGAAATGTTTGAAGAGATGTCATCGGTTCTTGAGGATTCTGCACCTTTATATAAGATGGTAAAAAAAATGAGCTCGGCTATTGCAACAGGGTAGAGAGACCTGTGAAGACGACCCCCGCCCGGGCTGCCAAGTGACGGTCGTGTCTGAAGAAAATGTCCAAAAATTCGAAAACTTAGAACTGGCTGATCGAAGAATTAAATTGTGGCATATAACAGAAGAACTACAGATTAGCAAAGAACGAGTTAGATAGATTTTACATGAGCATTTGCACATGAACGAAATTTGTGTGGTTTGGGTACCGCAAATGCTCATACCGCTCGACAAGTAGCGACGATTGGAGAGTTGTAAAGATTTCCTGGAGTTGTGTCTGTGTGGATTTATCAGTATGATTCCGAGTCTAAACGTGAGTCGATGCGGTGGATAAAAAAGAAGAAAGACCACCAAAGAAATAAAAAGTGGAAAAGTCGGTGTTCAAGATTATGGCTACCATTTTCTGAGATAGCGAGCGAATTTTATTAATTGATGAATTGCCTAAAGGGACTACAGTGAACGGCCAGTTTTACGCTAATTTACTGGGCCACATACGTGAGGTGTGGATGAAAATTGTGTTGATTTGATCATAGTGACGATGGTTGTCTGGTTAATCGGACAGATTTGCATGTTTTCTTATGTGCATGGGCTCAAATATGTCAGGCCGCCGTTTTGAAGTTTCTACTTCGAGTAAAAGGTGATTTACTCTAGTTTTTAAGATAATTTAATGGTTTGTGGGTTCGTTCAGCACTTTTTCTTTCATCTGTGGTCGGATGGTACAGCAAATATGTACGCCCAGTTATACTGGTGATATGCTTACACATATCTGAGCATGGTTTTCAATTTTTTGATTGATATGTGAAGTGAAAAAAATCTTGGAAAACTATAGAGGAGCTGAAACTGATGTTCAGTTGAAGTTCTACAGTCAAATGATCCGGATCTACCGTTTGTGTTGTACAACAGGATAATCGTCGAGACATAATGAGAAAGTTAATATAAGAAAGGGTTGGGTTTGTCAATCAAGTTAAAAGATATTATCATGGAGCGGAATACCACACTCCTGTCTCAAATAAACCGCTTTACCAACCAGAAACAAGCAAAATAGAGAAACCGGAGTGAAATAACGGCAAAGGACCCCAAAAAATAGATTTTTTCAAACGATTTTATAATGGAACGTGCATTTCTTGCAAAAATGTTTTCCCCGTAAGCCAACTAGTCGAGCATCGTCAATGGCGGAATAGTAGCCCGGCCTAGTCCTGATGTAGTAGAGAGTCCCAGACGTTCTGCTTTCGCGCCGCTGATAACATGAGCATTTCTATGGCGTTCTACATCGAACGCATGCTCTAACTTGGCGTCTTTTCCGAATAATCCTACTTCCAAACGAGCCGAATCTTCCTCATTAACATGAGCTAGGTGTTTAGATCACAGTAGCTAAAGGTTTATCTGATTGTTCATTAATCCCTGCCCACCTAGCTCATATGTTTCGACACATGAGATTGTGCATGCTTACATCGATTTTAAAGGTATACAAATTTTTTTACACATTTTGCTTCATTGAGATTTGATTTTCATGATAATGACACATTTTTTGAAGTAGAACGAATTTTCGATGTTTGCCATAGATGTGACTTCAAAATTATACCGAATGAGCTCAAAATCATACTGATTCAAGAGCAAAATAAAGAATTATCCTATACATAAGTAGTATGTATAAAAACGATCATATCGCCTGGTTAGACGATGAACACATGCTGGCTACTAAACATAAGAATACAGCTATTGTCGAACGGTCTCCTGTAGTGGAAGGTTGTTTTTTGGAGAAACTTTGAGCAGTGTATTTGTCCTTAGTCGAAATCAGTTGAAACGTGCCAGCTTGACTTTGCAGAAGCTTCTCCGCTCAAGTAAATGGTCGCAACTCGCAGTTAATTTACATAATTTAACTACGAAAATGTTGGTTGACGTGTAAGTGCTAGAAACCCTTAAAATTTCATACGTTCAAATCAAACCAGGCAGGCGTTCCAACAAAATATTCTGTTTTACTCCTTTAGGGAAAATAGGGAAAAAAGAAATGTATGAATATATAATATGAAGAATATTAACAATGAACAATCCTTGCCGTGAAACCAAGCGTTTGAAATATTTTACAACACAACACAAAGAAAATGAGCTTGTAGTGTGTGATCGTGTTGGAAACATAAAAAAAATCATTAGGTCGATTTTACATTTGGATAGAGAATTATTTAGCTAGCTAACACATGGTGTATGATTGAGCACATGGACCTTGAATATTGAGTACTAGGAAGTATAATAAGGAAACAGGAGGCAATTTTCTTTTTTTGTACCTCCTTCCATTCTCTCAATCTAACCAATATTTTATGGTCACTGTTCCAACCACCGATTGAAAACCCAGCAACTGTTTTGAAGCCATTGTAAAATCGTGGAACTAACCGTAAAGACACATAGCGTACAAATGTAAAAATTATGAAGCAAGATATAGTATTAAGAAATAATTTTTTATATTATGTTTGAACACACCTTGTGGACAGCCTACCCATATCAGATATTGCAATAAGTGATACGTACCTGTCAATTAATATGGCTAGCTCCGTCGATCCTCGTGTAATTATGAATGCAGTACATGCTCGCCAATAGAGATGAAGAGCAAACTAAGATTACAATCATATATAGCATACACAATTAAAGAAGCCCCGTTTCACAAAAAGAAATGCGCTGGGCTACAACCTTCAGGTTGACAAGTAACTATTTCCTCAGAGCAACAACCAACGAAGGAAAATTCCTGCAGTCACAGTGTCAACGAGCTAGAAGAAGTCGGATAGGTAATAGATGCATCCCCTAGTTCGGTTTGGCTAAACTCGGCTACGTGTTCCCCATGAATGATTTTACCGGTAGAGGTCTGGCTGGTATGCTGTGTTTTTGTGGCTGTGTGGGTGCGTTTTTGGTTTGTTTATATTTTTATCTTCAGTATGTTATTTTCTTGGGTATTTTTGTACGTTTTTGTGATTTATTCTTAAACTTTGGACTTCTGCTACCACCTGTTTGCTCTCTGGTTGTGAAATTTCCCGACTCGGGACCATCAAATTCGAGTTTGACTCACCCCATATAGATACAATAGTAGAATGGCCCATGTGACACGACTGCGTTGCATCTACCCCTGCGACTTTCGCCAAACGTCTCATCTATCAACTTGACAATACATTTTCCACGTGGTGATCATATGACATATAATTCCAAATGAGATAAACGTGCAAGAGGGTAACAAAACATCGGCAATAGGGAGACAAAACATCGCATTCCCCCTACCTCATGGTTTTATCTCCTCCAATACATTTCAAACATGAAGGGCCACTCCATTGTCTACTACCTCCATTACTCACCCTGAGTTTGTATGGATGACTTTCAAATTTTTCACCATGTAAATTACAATGCGCAATTGTCTGTCAAAAGTACCAAAAACAATTTTATTAAAAAGTTTTATGACGTGCAATATTTTCAATGTCACATTGACAGTTCTAGTTTGAAACGGGGTTGGGAATGACAAAATACGTCACTTTCACCTATACTCATGTAAATATTTTCAGCATCATTCACGTACGGGCTATTCGCATATCCTCCCTTATTTTATCAATGATCCGCCTACAGTCGCTGTCTAATTGACAACTTTTCCGAAACCAAGTGTCAACAAGCCGTTTTATTACATTGCAATATCGGATCCTCGCCGGAATGTCGTTTGGCATTGTGTCTGTGTTTATATGTTCGGTGTAGATTGACTTGTTAGTGAGTTTAATAAATAATTGTCCAAATCTAATTGAAGATGTGCTAGCAGCAAAATTACAAACATATTCTAGCAGCAACTGATACATCTATTGTGAATCTTATTAATTGTGTAGTGAGAAGAACAGACAATCGTGCACGGTAAAATTTACATTGTTGGCGATGTGTAAATGTCGCATTCTAGAAGGCTGTAAGAATACAATGTAGAATGGGGGCACAACAAGCGAAAGAACGACTTATTCACGAAAACACTGGCTGTTCTGTATCCGACGTAAGCAGTAATTTCGCGTCAGGATCGTCGTTGCGAGCAAGCCGTATCAAGCAGCGTCTTCTGAAAGATAAAAGTGTGGTGTCGAACATATTCACGGAACATAGCGGTAGGGAAAATATAAATTCAATTGAAAATTAAATTCCTATTTAATCTACCATCATTTTGCACAAAAAGCTTTTGAATGCTGCTAATACACATCTTGCTTATTTGTCGAAATGGTGGAGCCGTTCGAAAGTATGATACATTATCCCCATAGTGTTTCAAACGTCGATTATTATTGGTCAAATGACACTATTCTCTTACTTTTCGCTTGATTCGTGGCATTATGTATATATTTTGGTGACCCAATTGAAAGACTAGGAAAACACTAAGGGTTGTTTATATGTTGTTATTACAAAGACAGTATATGCAGCGCATACACACGCATCCGTCCATATAAGACAGTGCTACTAAATAAATATATTACTTGCGTTTTTTGAGCCTCTATGAAGAGCTGGGTGAAAACAATATTAATCCTGTCCCAGTTGATGTTTTCAATGCTATTATCCTGTCCAGCTAGAGGTTCAAAAAAGTGCGCGGCTATTATTGTTCCACACTCTCAGTGTTTTCGCATATTTCACGAGATCCAAGATTTCATTTGTCTTAAAGTCCAGTTGACTTTGCTTCATAATGATTCATCATTCAGGACTTCGTTTAACATGTTTTCGTTGTGTTCTAGTCTACTGTAATTTTGTTATCTGGTCTTGCCTACTGGCAGACTCCACCGCAAAATGATAAATTACCCCTTAATTTTTCTAAGTTTTCGGAGACTTCAAAGACTGCAAACATATTTCAATAACCTTTCAATAGCCCAATAATCCACGAAATTGAGGTTTATCGGTTCTTTCCAGTTTCGGAAAATATAGAAAAACTAAGGGGTGTCGTAGCGTTTTGCAGCGAAGTTAATGTGGAACAATACGCCTGATTATATATTTCCATTTAGAACTGGTCACATTTGAATATGTATGCAATGATTTAAAACATTATGTTTTAGATTGTAAAGGCATGACGTTGGATACATAATCCTAGTCCTTGGTTACTACCACCATCTAAAGTGGTCAACTTCAAAATTACGACAAATGTATGATAGCATCTCTAAGTACTTTCTAATGAAATATGATTTATTTTTACAAGATAACCTGAAAGTTTTCCTGAAAAGTAACGCGTTCTCCTTAATATCATGATTGATGTCCACGATTCTAATGTTTTTGAGTTTGAAATACATATCGTGGATTCGCGATTCTCTGCTCTGTCTAGAAAATAATTTCTTTATCGTCTATAAAAAACACCAGTTACAAACACTTTCTTAACTTTATTTTAAACACATGCGTTCAAACTTTAACATTAGCGCTCATAATAACTAGCTCTTCACCGTGTGTCCTTGATTTAATCGGGTCACTAGCAAAGCTGTATGGGCTGAATGAGTCGATCCTTTGAAGAAAATGGGGGAAAAAAAAAATAAAGCAGCAGTTACTCATTCAACGGCCTCTGTAACAAATAAAAACATGAATTGACGAGCGTCTCTGCGCGCGAATCGAAGGAAAACAATCCACTCAAAAAATCTTTTTTGAGAATGATTCCAGCCAGCGTTAAAAAATCGAACAACATGCTGGAATTTAAGCGCAATATAAAATAAATAAATGTCACGATAAGTATGTATCAATCAGTATGTATTGGGTGATGAAGAGTATGGAACGAAGAAAGTATCTAAAAAATGATTACTCAATTCTTCTTTCAAAACAGTCCTCAACTTTTTTTTTAAGGTTGGACATCGTTTTCTGATTTTTCAGCAATATACATCGTAATTTTATTTGGGTCAAATACGCCGACTGAGGTGTCTAAATCATGATTTTTAGGGTAGCATTTTCTTTTCTCTTCACATAATTCTGTCAAAGGCCTGAAATATGTTTCGAGTCATTATGTTTTTGCATAAGGAACCTTTTACCAATAAGTATTATATTACATCTTGATCGTTCTATAAGTTAAGAGCTACTTAGAGGACACTTGATATATTAGTATAAAGAATATCATAATAAATATCGTATTTTTCTAATTTCATAATTTCAGAAGCGCTTCTGCAGTCACGACCATTGCCCAATGTTCCCGCTGCAACTGTATTGCCGATGATACCACAAGCTGATCTCAAATCGGGAGAAAGTTCCATACCACAAGTTTCCAATAAAGCGACGGGTTCCTTGTCTGGATTTGAAAATACACATCGTTGGACTTCTAAAGAGAATTTGCTGAATCCTTGCCCCGAGGAAGACGATCCGCAACTTTTCGTCGCTCTGTACGATTTCGCAGCTGGTGGAGACAATCAACTTAGTTTAAAGAAAGGCGAACAAGTGCGAATTTTATCTTATAACAAGTCTGGAGAATGGTGCGAAGCTCATACTGATTCTGGGAGCATTGGTTGGGTACCATCAAATTATGTGACACCAGTTAATTCACTCGAAAAGCATTCATGGTATCATGGACCAATATCTCGAAACGCAGCGGAGTATTTGTTAAGTTCAGGTATAAATGGAAGTTTTCTAGTACGAGAAAGTGAAAGCTCACCAGGTCAAAGAAGTATTAGTCTAAGGTAAGTGGAATTTGATGTTACAGAACCTTAAAATAAGAGTTTATGTATTAAGATATGATGGAAGAGTTTATCACTATCGCATCTCTGAAGATCCTGAAGGAAAAGTGTTCGTTACTGCTGAAGCGAAGTTTAATACTTTAGCCGAATTAGTTCACCACCATAGCGTCCCGCAAGAAGGTCATGGTTTAATCACGCCCTTGTTGTATCCTGCTCCCAAGCAGAATAAGCCAACTGTATTCCCCCTTAGCCCAGAGCCCGATGAATGGGAAGTAAGTAGAACGGATATCGTTATGAAGCATAAATTAGGCGGAGGACAATATGGTGAGGTGTATGAAGCTGTCTGGAAACGATATGGCAATACGGTCGCTGTGAAAACTCTTAAAGAAGACACCATGGCTTTAAAAGACTTTTTGGAAGAAGCTGCCATAATGAAGGAAATGAAGCACCCAAATTTAGTACAACTAATAGGTATTTTACAATAATTACGAGTAATAGGCTAATAAATTCATGAAAAAATTAATGCTAGGTGTTTGCACACGAGAACCGCCATTTTACATAATCACAGAATTCATGAGCCAAGGAAACCTCTTAGATTTCTTGCGTTCATCTGGCCGTGAAACACTCGATGCGGTCGCTTTGCTTTATATGGCAACGCAAATAGCTTCTGGAATGAGTTACTTAGAATCCCGAAATTACATACATCGTGATCTGGCCGCAAGAAACTGTTTAGTGGGTGATAATAAACTGGTAAAAGTTGCTGATTTTGGCTTGGCAAGACTCATGCGTGACGACACATACACTGCTCATGCTGGAGCAAAATTTCCAATTAAGTGGACTGCTCCTGAAGGATTGGCTTACAATAAATTTAGTACAAAGTCTGATGTTTGGGCTTTCGGGGTTCTTCTTTGGGAAATTGCTACTTACGGAATGTCACCATATCCTGGCATAGATTTAACTGAAGTGTTTCATAAACTCGAATTAGGCTATAGAATGGAACGTCCACCAGGCTGCCCACCCGAAATTTATGAACTTATGCGTAAATGTTGGCAGTGGAATCCTCAAGAGAGACCAACTTTCAAAAGCATACATCACGACTTAGAGCATATGTTTCAGGTATGTATCCAACTTTTCAATCAGTTAATTAATTTGAATCATTATGATTTCTTTGTAAAATAAACAAATTGAAATGTCGCTATAACAATTATTGCATGGCCTGAAGTATCTAATATAAATATACATATAATCACAACCAAAAAAACGATTTTGAGGGAACTCTTCCTCGATCTATTATTAATGCCCGTTTTGCAAATGAGTAAACAGTCAGTTGATAAACAAACCTCTACTTTGAAGATACTTCACGAAAATACAAATTCCGACAGGAACATTTTAGCTCATTTGGTGAAATTTTTAGTTATAAAATATTTTGGAATTGTATACAACGTTTTTGGCTAAAATATTTGAATTAGGGGTCAAGTTTTAGTTGTGTGTGTGTGTGTGTGTGTGAGTTGGGGGAGAGGCGCATTGGCGCCTCTAAGCACTCAGGCCAAAGGACCCATTGTACTCATTACCCCCTGCCTACCATAGTTTTCCAGACCTCTTGATAAAGTCTAGGATCACTGATAGGGGAAAAGAGGCTATCGTCTGCATGCGTGCAACATCCCAGCCAAAGCATTGATATCTGAGACGTGCAAACGCTGGGCATTCACAGAGGAAATGCTCCGCAGAGTCAGCCTCTTCTAGACAGGATGAACAGAGGTCATCCTGTACAACACCTATTCGGTACATATGTCCTCCTAGGCAGTTGTGTCCAGTCAGAATACCTACCATGGCCCTGCAAACTTTCCTGCTCTTATTGAGCAAGAATCCCGCAGTCACATGGTTGGGTTCTGAAAGGAATACCTTCGTGTGCCTGGCCACACCGGCAGCCGTCCATCTATCTTTGTGAGCATCATCTACCCACTTTCGAATAATGGCACGTGCAGATGCGGTCGGCACACCCAAGGCGGGTTCAGGGCCCCGTAGCGGAAGTTCCGAACCTTGCTTCGCAATGACGTCAGCAATTTCATTCCCCTCAACACCACAGTGCCCCGGTACCCAGAGCAGATGCACCCTATTGAATCTGGCGACAGAGTTCAATCGTGCTCTGCACTCTTGGACAATTTTCGAGTTTGTCAGGGGTCTACGCAGCGCCATCAGTGCAGCTTGACTGTCACTGCAAATAGCAATGCTCTTTCCCCTCCATCTTTCCTCAATTGCCCAACAGGCAGCTCTCAGGATAGCAAACATTTCTGCTTGAAAAACCGAAGCGTGCTCTCCAAGAGAGAAAGCCCATCTGCCATTCGATGAATGTAGATAGACACCAGCTCCAGATCTACTATCTGACCTCGAGCCGTCCGTGAAGAAGATCTTCGAATATCCCCTCGTACACAGATCGGGATCATCCCAGCTACTTCTGCTTAAGAGGATTACTTCGTACCTTCTTCTGAAGTCGAGGAAGGGCACCCGAGCGTCCGAAGGCATCGCGAGAATCGGAGAGATCTCACACATCGACCTCCTAATAGAGCAGTGCCCCACATCGTCTTCACCTACCCATAAGCCAAGCTGAGCTAGTCTATGGGCAGAGCTCATCGCCACACTCTGAACTTGAATGTCGAGAGGAGGCAGATTGAGAAGCGCATCAAGGGCCGCACCCGGAGTAGTGCTCATGGCACCACAGATACCCAGGCACACCGTCCTTTGCAGCGTGGCTAACTTTTTCCGAGCATACAATAGCCTCACGATAGTCCACCACACCACCGATGCGTACGTGAACATCGGCCTAATTATTGCTGTGTAGATCCACATCACTACACGAGGCTTTAGACCCCATGTGGTAGCAAAAGCTCTCTTGCACTGCCCGAAAGCTTTTATAGCACGAGTAAGCTTCACTTCCACATGTTTCTTCCAGAGAAGTTTTTTGTCCAAGATTACTCCAAGATATTTGACTTCATCTGAAAGTTGAAGTGTTACACCCTTCATGATTGGAAGCACTAGTCCTCTCAGTTTTCTTTTCCTGGTAAACAAAACAAGTTTCGTCTTACCAGGATTCACTGTTAAGCCGTGCCTCGAACACCAGCTGCCAATCAGATCCAATGCACGCTGTGTATTTCTACATACCACATTCAGATCTTTACCGACAGCCAGTGCGGCCACGTCATCAGCATAAGCTTGTGCGTGCAGCCTTTCTTGTTGCAGTTCGTTAAGCAGGGAGTCGACTAGCATACTCCACAGGAGCGGTGATAGGACGCCCCCTTGAGGGCATCCATTTGTCGCCTCTGTTCTTAAGTAGCAATCGGATCCAGCTTCCGCCAGCAACCATCTCTGCGTCAGCATGGCATGAATCCACCTAACTAAGACATCATCCACGCCATGCACTTTCGCAGCATCACATAGTTCCACGAAGGGCGCGCAATCAAAGGCCCCTTCAATGTCCACAAACACCCCCAACGCATACTCACCATTGGAGATCGCTCCCTCAACTCTGGCCACCAAAGAATGAAGGGCCGACTCGCATGATTTTCCTCGCTGGTACGCATGTTGCTCATCATTCAAAGGGTTAAACCTAAGCGCCGTAGTACGTATGTGTCGTTCGACAAGTCTCTCTAGGCATTTCAACATAAACGAAGTTAAGCTGATCGGTCTAAAGTTCCTTGGATCGGAATAGTCATCTCTCCCCGGTTTAGGTATAAAAACTACCTTAACCTCTCGCCAAGGTGACGGAACATACCCCAAGGAAAGGCATGCCCAGAAGATTTCTCTCAGGTCTGCCCCCAAGTGGTCAATTCCCTCCCTAAGCATAACCGGATAGATACCATCCAGGCCCGGCGATTTGAAATTCTCAAAAGACATGATTGCATCCCTGACCTTTTCACTAGTGACCACAGATCTAGTTGTGTACCAGCACTTCCTACTGCTGCGAAGAGCAGGGATTTCGGTCACAGGCGCATTTGCCTTCTGCGACTCAATCACCGGGGCTCCCGGGAAGTGAGTCCCAAGTAAAGTCTGCAAAGACTCCTTTTTGGACTTGGTAAAATCACCATCCGAGCGTTTTAGAGAGTCTAGCTTAGCTGATTGATCCTTCTCTAGGACTTTGCAAAGCCTAGACGTCTCCCGTGCGCCTTCCAGTCTTTCACAGTAAGATCTAAATGATTCCCTCTTAGAGGTCCTCACCAGCTTCTTATACGTTCTCTGCGAAGATCTGTAGGCGATCCAGTCATCCTCATTGTTGCTCTTACAAGCTCTGTTGAGAATTTTCCTGGTACTTTTCCTTAGCTTCTGTAGTTCCCGATTCCACCAGGGAACCGTCTTGCCACATCTGCTCTTACTGATCGGGCAGGCCTCTTCATAGCTACTCATTAGGTCTCTATTCAGAGTGCTCAACCGGGATTCTATTGACTTTGGCGATCTTATCCTACCACTAGGACGCGCTTTGTCTGCAAGAAGCCGATTGAACGTAGGCCAATCAGTGTTTCTTGGGTTTCTTCTTTCCACCACGGGTGTTAGATCCGTGGCTAAAGAGAACACCAAGTAGCGATGATCAGAGAGTGAATCCTCATCTGATACATTCCATCCAGTCATTGATCCAACTATACCAGCTGAACATAGCGATACATCAATGACCGCCCTTCTGTTTGGGGTGACAAATGTGGGAGTAGTCCCAGTGTTTAAAATCATCAGCCCGGCAGAAGTTATAAAATCAAAGAGACTTTTACCCCTGGCGTTACATTTGTTGCTACCCCAGCTGGTATGCTGGGAGTTGGCATCGCAGCCCACCACAAGTTCAAGTCTCTCCGATTCAGCGTACAAAACCAGGTCCTTTAACTCCTGTATCGGCGGCGGGAGTAAGGAGTCAAAGGGAAAGTAAGCTGAGGCAACTATCGTGCGCTTAAGCCTACCATTTTCTCGGTGTTGTACGACGACCGCTGACAGGTCCGGGCTTGAAATCTGTCTGAGCATGGCGGCATCAAGCAGATTGGAAGCCAGAACACAAGTCCTCGGCCGTATTGACCTTTCATCATAAAAGATCTTGTTTTGAAAAGTTTTAGTTATATCAAAGACTAATCATATCAAAGAGTATCATCGCTTTATTGACATACTGTTATAAAACTTAGAAACATACCTTAGGAGTATCACTAAACTAGTGTCACGCTAAGAATCGAGTATTGTTACTGATCGAATCAAGTGTTTCAGTTTAAGTTATTTTAATTCCCGTGTAACATCGTTATACAGTTATTCCTGGCAAATGATGTAATTAAGATTAAGAAGATACAAACGAGAGATTTGGAGATTTTTTAACAAACGAGAGATTTAGAGATTTTTATTCTAATTAAATCCATACCCTTAAGTTTTCGGTTCTGTTACTTATTATTTACTATTTGGAGTAAAACCAGTATCAAGAATTGTAATCAAATTAAAAATGTTATTAGGAATCATCGATCACGGAAGCTGTTGAAAAACAACTCAGTGCTTCGCCATGTAATCTAACTCCACAGATGTGTAAAAAGTTTCAAGGAAACTCCAGTTTAGTGACTATGGATCAAATAAATACTCAACTTTCGGGTACGTAAAGGTTGATTATTATTGTTGCTTTCATATATGTTGTTATGTTTTTCAGACGCAATATCCCCAACGTTGTTTACTACATTTTCAAACCAAGCCAAATCGAAAGTACAGCTGCGGCGAACAACAAACAAACAAGGCAAACAAGCTCCAACTCCACCTAAGAGAACAAGGTAAATCAAAAGGAAAGGTTGTAATGTTAGCTCTTTAATTCTATACTTTTAGTCTCCTCTCCAGCAATAGAGATTCAACCTATCGTGATGATGATGCACGAAACTCAGATGAGCATATTTCGAACGGTACTTGATATTTTATTTAATTAGGCTAATCTATTCCTAGTTTATAATGAATATTTATGCACGTCGTTTCGGAGCTCTAATTCTTCAAAGTCGATTACAGTTCAATTTTAACTTTTTCGTTTTGACGCATTTTTTTTCAACGGGTGTTGAATGAATTTCTGGCGAAAGACGCAGGATTATGTGAGATTCTTACTCAATAAAAAATATTACCTCCGAGCAAGAACCGATTCGGCCCTGTCACTAGCACCTACCAAGTGCCTCCGCGTCTACTTTCGTCCTGCCAGGTGGAGTCTATAAGGCCACCTTCTTCTCCTTTCAGCCGCAATATCGTCTCTACATGTACTGAAATGCGTACCCAAGCGTCTTCTGAATGAAGCATCCCCTCCACAATCGTTTTCGGTGTCGCAGGGCGAATTGCGGACAACAGCCCTTCTCGTTCTCTTCTGAAGCGAAGGCACTTGAAGAAAGTGTGCAATGTATTTGCAGTACTCCGTCTGGACTTTGCCCATTCGGTGAAGGTAATTCCTAACGTAGGCATGACCTGATAGAAATTGGCAAAGGTAGAAATTTATTTCATCGTGACTAAGCCAAGGTTTTATGGCGCAGATTAGTCTAGTCGTCCGTGTTCCTGTTGTGCTCGTAGCCCAGAGTTCTTTCGAAAGTTCAAGCATTCGTGCTCGTGGTTAAGCAAATGCTACCCCTCTTCCCACTTCTGAGCTATTCAGAAAGACCTCCCTACGCTCGTTTGCGAATAAGTTGACTGGGATTACCCCTGGTGAAGGTAATTCCTAACGTAGGCATGACCTGATAGAAATTGGCAAAGGTAGAAATTTATTTCATCGTGACTAAGCCAAGGTTTTATGGCGCAGATTAGTGTAGTCGTCCGTGTTCCTGTTGTGCTCGTAGCCCAGAGTTCTTTCGAAAGCTCAAGCATTCGCGCTCGAGGCTAAGCAAATGCTACCCCTCTTCCCACTTCTGAGCTATTCAGAAAGACCTCCTTATGCTCGTTTGCGAATAAGTTGACTAGGATTACCCCTGCTATGACCAACATGGCGTTATCTGATACCGTACGGTAGGTAGTGGCGATTCGTAGCGCTCCTCTGCGTTGAACGCTCCCCATCCCAGTTCGATACTTTTCAAATTTTAAGGCGGTGGTTCATATCTTCGCACCATAAAGCATTGTTGAATGAGCTGCCATCATAAAAAGATTGCGTTTACTCCCACTAAGAACGCGAACGCATTACTTGATTTAATTTTCGCCTTCAACTTATTATAACGGAATGTGACGTTAGATCAAGTCGAACCTGTCCGAATTCAGTTATCTACGTCTTGGCATTGCTCTCCTGCATAACAATTGACTAAGTCTCGTTCTGATTCGACTCTTCGTTGGCTTGATTGGGTTTTGAGGTGTTTTGTTTTGACGAAGCAAAGCTATAGATTTCGGATACCTCGTCTTGGTATGCTTCAAACTGTTAGAATAGCTTAGCTACTCTGCTGACGTCACAATCTGTCATAACAAACTGAAGATGAGGACGAAAACGTGAATTCGGAAACGCCCCTAGTATCACTAATGGGCCATTTAGATAAGCATCCATGCGTCCACACGTCCATGCGATTTTAGATTAAACGAGTCAAGTCAACTCAAATCCAGTTTTTTGAAGGCGGGGCTAAGGCGAAAGTGGTCGAATACGGTGATTGATATATCATTGACTTAATTGTTTTACTTTCGCTCTTTGTCATTTCGAGATGATAAGTGGATGGATGGATTGATAAGAGGATGGATATTACACGCTTGCAACGATGGTTTTTTTTATTTTCATATTATTTGAATTATAATAATTATAATAATTAATATTTGAAAACAGACAATTGTATATATTTATCCATATGACTATATATACCTTCATATAAAATTGTTTGTGTCTAGATATTCGTATGCATTCTAATTTTTTCGTAATAGTCCTGCACGTAAGGATGCAAAAAAAATATTATCCGCATCATCATATAATAAAATAATCATCCACAAAACATATATTTAAATGATCATCAACGAATCATCCACACATGCCGCTGAGCGAAAGAAATCATTATAAAATCTATTGTACATGAATCAGCATACTCCACCTCCTTCGGTTTTGGTCCGCCTATATAAACAAAATCAAATTGACTCGTGTAAGCAAAACACGCTAGATCGCATGGACGCGTGGACGCATGGACGCTTGTCTGAATGGTCCATAAGTTATCAAAAACCTGTTCGTATAATATAACGCCTCAAAACAACAAGTTTTCGGTAGAATAACTCTATAGCTGATTAAACAGAGGCAACATGTTACATCACAGTGCTCATCAGCTAGTGTTGTAGGTATGAGACTGTGAAACTAATCACGACGATCGACATCATAGCCTAATCAGTCCGATATATAAAAATTGAATGTTGTACAGAGCACACTAATTATAAACATGCAATGCCGTTTTTGCTGAGTACTGTCTATAAGGTGATTTTCGCTACTCTATTAGCATTTGCTAAGAAATTAATTGGCCCATGTGAACGAACCTTCATTTCGTGTAGAAAAGGCTAGATTTTGTCTTTGCGGTAGCCATTGGAAAATCTTCTAGAATACGAGCTGAAGCGATTCGTTCGAAAAATTTCCTTCTTAACAAAAATGACCTGATGGAGGAAATACATATTGACCCAACCAAAACCAACACAGGCTGTGGCCAATATGTGTACACTTCCTTGTTGCGAGCTAGCCATGATTGGACGATGTTGGGCTTATCTAAATAGGTTTTTTTTGGGCACCAACATGCACTAACCAAACGAATTTGACAGGGAGGCGAACGTTATGCACATGGGTCCTCACCAACTCCTTCCATGGTGTGGACAGCTGCATTTGAACACTCTCGAACTGACCTGTGTTGGCCCGAGCTGGAGGTGGTCTAGGTTGGGCCAATATATATTTGAAGCATGAGAATGGTGTACAAACTCTAAACCTTCTCATTATTGCAATAGTCTGAATCAAAGTCTTGGAAAATAGCCAAGCAATACTTTCTTCTTCAAAGTCTTTGTCAAATTATAAAAGTAGTCGAAGTACTGGTCCGATGCGCTGTTAATTTGGTCAGAAATTAAATCAGCAATCTGTTAAAAAAAAGTTAAACGTTCAAACACTGGCTCAAATTATAAAATTATTGCTTGTCTCACAATACTGGAAGCCAGAAAATAATTGACATGCATGGTGCTACTTATTTGAGATTATTGACAAAAAGTAGCGAACGAATAGTTTTTTTTTTAAATATTTTTTTTAAACTGTACAAAGATAACTTAAGGAGTATTTAACCTAAAAAATCTTACATAGAGCGGCTATACTTTTTTGTCCAGATGGCTCTTTTTGCTTTCTAATTATTTAATTTTATTTCGTAAGCACCAATCTTATTAATTCGAACGTTTTTATTATTTTTTTCAGATGAAACACAAGACACGAAGATCATCGGAGGGAAAAACTTTGACTCGATGGACTTGAAGGAATACGTTGAGGTAGAGTTAAAACATTCCAGTCAACTTTTATCAAAAGCCGTTCAAAGAACGCAGCACAGTTCATTCAAACGGTCGACTCTAGGGAGCAAGGGTGTTGAGACTATCTGTAACAAAAGGTCTCATCTAACAAAGCCTGATGAGCCTAATTCAAAATCTTCTAAAACTCAAGAGGTTACGATAGGAGCTTTAGAAGCTGTGAACGTTAAAAGAGCTGCCAATCGGTACGGAACACTGCCGAAAGTTGCTCGTATTGGAGCGTTCTTGGATAGCTTAGAGCAATCAAATCGAGATCAAGGTCATGCCAACAACAATGTAAATAAACAGTTTTTACCATCGATGTCGGCATTTCCTATTGTACCAGATACTAATGGAGTTTCAAATATAAGTCAAAGTGCTCATCAAATACAGCCACAGATGATACGTAGCAATTCATCAGGTGGCGTAACAATGGTTAACAGTCCTATAGTAAACCACAATAAACTACAACGCCATAGAACGACCACAGATGGTACAATGATTACGTTTTCTTCTTTTCGCAATACAAGTCCAAGTCCTAAGCGATGTGCGCAAGTATCTCTGGCAGATCTTGAATTTCCACCGCCACCCATCGATTTTCCACCACTCAATGTTGATCCAGAGATGAAACCTCTGATCGAAAATTCAGATTCAATGAATGCGACTGGTAAAGATGTGTTGAACACCGCGCCAAGTGTAGAAGAAGCCAGTTCTAGATTTGGAGTGAACCTAAAAAAGCGAGATCCAGCTGTAGAGTCTTCTATCTCCTTTGAAACATCTCTTGAAACCTGTGATGTGAACAAACTGGAAAAAAAGCTTAGAGGTGAAGCTTCGGCAAATCATAAATTGCAAACCGAAAAGAAACTCGTTGACTTGACGAAAGAGCCAATTCTTGATCCTGTAGCTCAATTAGCAACAGCATTATCCGAGAATATCAATCTGTCCAAAGCGGGAAGAAACGAAAATGAAAAGAAGGAAATTTTCACAAACAGTTATATTTTCACCAAAAATAACTCTTCTAAAGTTGATTCGCAAAAAAATGGCACGAAAACTATCGATTTCAAATCTCGGTTACGTAAAGTGGAAGAAAAGAATGTTCACTCCCAAGAAAATAATGACGACGAGAAACATTCACTTGGGACGGGTAATCAGGTCTATAACATAACTAATAAGGAATGTAGTAAAAATAGTAAATTTAAAAGACATACGAACGAAAAGGAATATAAAAAGACTGAATTTATAAATGACGAAATGCTAGAAACGAAAACGGAAACGCCCGTTAGTTCGACTAAAGCTGAGCTATCAGAAGAAGATAAAAAACGCCGTAGTACAGGCAGTATAAATAGTTTGAAAAAACTATGGGAACTGAAAGACTCTTCTTCGGTGGAACCGCAGCATCAGCTGTCACCGAAACTGGGTCATAAAATCGTACATGGTAAAAGTATAAGCGACGACGCAAATAGTTTGCCGATCTCAAATACAGAAAATCATATTACAAATAGCAAAAAGCCAGCTGTTCCGATGAAGCCAATGAAACTGACTATTTATGCGACACCTGTAACTGACAAAAAAGAATCATCTGAAATTGTAACTGCTAAAACTACTCTGCAAACAACCTCAAATATATCTCAACCAAAATCTCCTAGTACTCGAGACGAAATATTAGAACTGGCAGATGCTTTGGAATCCAGTTTGAAAGCATCGGCAAACACCATCACTGCTTCACAGTGGGTACAATTAAGCGATCGTCTGAACGTTTTGCGTAATGCTTGCTCTATATTTGTTGAAAGGGAATCAATACCACCACACTTAAAGTTTCATTTTAAAGAACTTTTTGAGAGAGTTGAAAATCAATGCCAATGCTTGCGTTCGGCTGGAAACAAAAACAATCAAGATAATGCACAGTTAGTTTTAGAGGTTAGTCAGTCACTTAAACAAATATGCAACGCTCTTAATCGTTAAATCTTACTTTCACGAGCATTTTTTTTTGAAAATTGGTGATCCAATTTTTATCTAGTCAAGATTCGTTGTGCTTTCTAACGGCTATATCATTTTATTTATTGTTCCGAGAATATTCAGTTTTATAGAACTATATTTCAGTTTAGTGTATACTTGAAAAAAATTCCATGACAAATATTTGGTAGACAGAGTAAAACCTCGATGCAATAGATTTTATCGACACTATAGCTCTACAAAAAAACGTCACAATGTCAAAAGTGGAAAGTTTTATATCCGGCATTAGAAATGCATTATTTACCTATTCACATCTAACGAAGGAATAAGCAAGTTAAAAATGCGACTGCCCTTATATGCATAGTTTAGACAGGTTAAGTAAACACGATATTTCCCTCTAGGAATTTGGTGGCGTGACCAATCCTATAACAATAAGATCATAAGATGCTCTTGTAAGAGCATGGTAGGCATTAAGTTGCCAATGTCTAAATTTCCTGGTATCAGTAAGTTTCAATGGATCGTCGTAGTAAAACACTAAAATAGCTCATTATCAATTAACATATATTATCAAAATATTGTAAAAAGTATAAACGAATGATTTAAGTATAAAGTATAGAAAACCAGTTTTTAACACATACTCCTTTGGAAAAAGGTATTTCCAATCCCTGCAGCACGCATTCGCTCATTAATTTTTTGAGGTTACCCACAGTTCAGATATTCAAAATTACGTTTGATATTGTATTTCATCTACCTTTAATTATGGTTTTAAATAAGTTAATAAATGATTTTCTCACAGGGAAGTTAATTGTACGATTATGCTTACAAAATATACAAACGCACCTCAAGCTCATTTGTGAAACCTAGCATCACACGAGTTTCACTTACATTTACAACCAACAATTAAAAATGTGGTAGCGTTATAATCTGAACCGTTATATCGAGTATTCACTGTATTCATGTGCATGATATTTTGTATCTAATTATTTTAATCATAAACTCACAAAAGCATGAGTTTTAGTTGTCATTTACATGACACTCCATAAATATTTAATCACATAAAAGCTTTGAAAATACTGATATTTACTTATTAAAATATTTTGAATCGAATCTTAACTGTATAGCATGTAACAAAAACTATGATTAAGGTACACGCAGTTCTGCGATATTAGTATGTATTTAAAATTTTCAAACAAGACGTAAATATAAGTCGCTTAATGAAATAATCTACAAACTCATGTGTATTTTTGATCATTTTTAAGCATACTTTCATTTGGTTAAGAAAATCATGCGAATAGGTTTTAATTATGCATGGATTTTATATAATAAAATCCAAAACGAACTGCAAAATTATGACATAAATATATGATGCCAGCAATTTTTGTTTTTCCACAAACTTAAATACTATTGCGCTAATTAAAAATATCTCCATTTATAGGAAATCAACTCTAGTTGATTGGAAACAGACGTTTCTTAGTTAAATCCATAGCTAGTTTCGACATATTATTATGTAACTACTTATGGCAGCATGATATAAAACACTCAAATTAATACTTTCAAAAACCAAACATTCTCATATAAAGCACTCAAAATTTTGTTTAAATAAATGCGCACAAAGCAATTGAAATATCGTCATAAGCTGCGTAATGGCAAGACTTATGTATCAATAATAGTTATTGCTGGTTTGCTATTGCTAAGCGTATGTCATACATAAAATATCCGCCACTGCATATTTTTGGGTAGCAACAATTTTTTTTAGGGAAATGTGTCCGGCTTTCATACGAATATTGCACAGGCAACTTTTTTCTTCGCGCTTATATGATTAAACTCCATTTGACAATTTGCAGGAAAGCGTACGAGCTCAATCTGGTAATCTTGTGGTGCAAAAGGTCTGTAATCCAACTTCTCGGGTTAAAATTTACTTCAGTGGTTGAAGGAAATTTGCCGAAAACCAGAAAAATAAAGCTTAGTGAAAAACATTTTTAAAAAATCAATATGAAATTGAATCAAACCCTCCCAATAATAGCAGTCAAATTATGGGCGCAGAGAAAATGAATACAACTCACCACAGTGGTGCATTTGTGTACTAAAATTAATGTGACGGCCGTCAATAAATATTTTGCCAAGTTCGGATATTCACAAAATTAATATTTATGCCAACTATTTTCACCAGACAAGAAAAGATAGTGCTTTAAACTGTAAAGTTTACACAAAAACAGATGGTGAGAGTTGGTGTCACTGTAACTAAATTTCAAGCTTGTCCGTCCATTTTAATTGAAGAAAAAGCTTGAAATTTAGTTAGATTGAAACAACCTGTTAAAATACCTGTGTGCTATTTTTACTATTTAGTACTTGCGAGTACTTCTGGCTACTATAAACTACACATGCTCTGGTTCCCGGGTAGTTCGTTTGTAACATAGTTACGCATTCTTTCGCCGTGAAGGGTCTATTCATTGTCAATGGGTGGATTTGGTTTTTGAAAGCTATGTTAAATGTTTTGGAAATTAGAAAATTGTAAAAAGGTCTCACAATGCTTAGAAAGTTAAAAGAGACAATTTCCTGTGAGTTGCTTTAATTTTTTCTATCGGTTGTAGCAATTTTTACTCGCCATTTCTCCTTTAATTTTTAACTTTTTTACATTTGAAAACGGCATGTAACTGGAATGATTAGTGTCAGCTCATATTAAGTACAATGGCATCCTTTTTGTTATACACTGTCAAATACTTGGGAGCACTAATTATTTGCATTGGAACACGGCAAATAATGGTGAGGTTTACATGGCGCGTTCTATTACAATCCATAATTATAAGTTTTTCCTCGAATATCCGTATTGATTTGGCAAAATCGCTTTTGATTTATCTTAACCTTCAAGTGGGCGCGCAGCGTCGAATCGACCGCACATGTTACATTATTGTTTATAACTTCGAGTGTTTTCGTCACAAATATTTCTCGTTTCAAGTACCCTCTTCTTAGTTCAATATAAATAAAAAAAACTATATACGGCCATTCTCCGCAGGTCCCGTGTTGAATAAATACCTTTTGTTTCAAACGTGTCGTAGGCGTCGATAAGACTACACGCGCCCGTAGTCCAAAAGGTTACGCGCGACTCTATTTGCGCAAAGTATTTTTTCTTGTGTTTTGAGCTAAGTTCGTGTTTTATAGATATTGATAGTAAAAAATGGCTCGTAGACTCCTCAGTAATTCCCAGATAATTATGCCATTAATGGAAGAAGACATAGAGAGTGAATCTATGCTCAGTGATGGGGTTTCAGAGGTTTCCAACCACATTTCTGAAGTAGAAAGTGACGAAGAAATTGAACCCATAGCAGAATCAAGCAGCTCAAGTTTAGACGAAGATGTGCCTTTATCAGAGAGAAGTAGTTTTTACACAGGTCGTGACAAGGTGACAAAACGGAAAAAATCTAGTAACAACAGAGTAAGACGTCAAATACAAAATATTCTTACGGAAGATTCTGGCGTTCGTACAAACGGTGTAGGGGTGACAACATTTGATAAAGCTTGGAATTTATTTATAAGTGAAAATATTACTGAAGAGATTGTTATTCGTACGAATGAGTTTATACAAAAAAAAGTTCCAATGTACAACCGACCCCGCGATTGCAAAACTACTGATGCTGTTGAAATCCGAGCAGTATTTGGTCTGCTGTACATCGCAGGGGCTATGCGTACGTCACATACAAATTTAGAAGATTCATATGCTACTGATGGCACAGGTGTATCTAAATTTCCAACAACCATGTTGCTAAAAAGAATAAGATTTCTACTCAACTCGTTGCGATTCGATGATTCAACTACACGAGCGTCTCAACGTGCTCAGGATAAAGCTGCACCATTAAGGGATATTTTGGAAAAATTCACTACGAACTGTTTGTTGACTTATTCAGTAAAGCAAGACGTTGTAATTGATGAAATGATGACAGGTTTCCGAGGTAAATGTCCTTTCAGACAGTATATGAAATCAAAACCTGATAAATATGGTATCAAACTTTATGGTATCAAACTTTTTATGTTTTGAATTTAAAGCTTAATGCTGGTAAGCAGCCGGATGGCCCCTATCAGATGAGTAATGCTGCAATGAACGTGGTAAACAGATTAATTATACCAATTTCAGGTACTGGACGGAATTTGACAATTGATAATTGGTACACCAGCATCCCTTTGGTAGAAGATTTGGCCGCAAATCACAAGATATCAGTTGTGGGTACCTTGGGCAAAAATAAGAAAGAAATACCGCCATGCTTCATATATAAAGGTAGACCTGAACATTCATGTCAGTTTGGATTTTCTGATACAGCAACACTTGTCTCATATGTGCAAAAAAAACAGATCTGTAGTACTAATATCATCACTACATTGTGGAAATAATAAAAATGAAAAGCGGAAGCCAAGCATCATAACTTTTTATAACAAAACCAAAGGCGATGTCGATGAAGTCGATAAAAAAGCAAAGACTATTCCACTTCTAGGAAAAATAATAGACGGCCATTGACACTCTTCTTCCGTCTTTTGGATTTTGCTGGAATAAATGCCATGGTTATCTTGAGGGGAAACGGAGAGGTTATAAAAAAAAGGTGAATGTACCTACGAGCATTATGGATAGAACTGACAAAAGAGTACGTATGGAGAAGAGCTACAATGGTCAACCTCCCGAGAAAACTGAAAAGAAATATTAGAGAGCATTTGAACATTAGTACTGAAGACAGAAGCAATGAACCAAGCACAAGTTCCAATACAAGCAGAGGAAGCTGCAAAATATGTCCAGCTAAAAAAGTAGGCAATCTAAGACAATATGCACATATTGTCTAAGAAATATTTGCAGGGATCATACTGCATTTGTTTGCAACGAATGTTACCATGAAAAAGAGACTGATGAGGAAAATAACTAACAATATACCAGATTTTTTATATCTAATAATAATTTTGATCTATAAAAATAATAAGAATTTGGTTTGCAAAATTGTTTTATAATCCAATGATTATGTGTAGAAGTTTTTTATTTTTCTTTCTTAATATTGATTGTTTTCTAATTATAATTCATGCATTGCTGATTTGTTTTGTAAGGGTTTAAAGATTTTTATTTTTATTTATTTTGATATCAATGAGTAAGATTTATGAACTAAAATTGAAACCCAACCCAAAGATAGGATACATTTACTTTAAATATCAATTTAATGGCAATTACTAGAATTAAAATAATGTTCTACATCTAAATACATTCCTAATTGAAAGAGAATTGTTTTAGTTATAAAAAAATAAATGATTATTTAACTATTTGTGGTTTTAGATCCCTAAAATCTCCATACGTCTTTTAGGTTACGCGCGACTACTGCCGTTCTAAAAGGCCACGCGCCTACTTGAAGGTTAAATAAAATTTATATAGAAATTAGTATTTTACAAACAATGTTAAATTAATCAGCTGTGGGACTAAATTGTCGGAAACATTTTGCCAAAAATCGCTAGCAGGAGAAGTTCGAGTAAATTCTTGTAAAAGCGGAAGCGATAACGCCTGCAAAATGTATAATATTTCTCAATAGTTCCCTAACTCGGTTTGCAGACAAGAGGTATGTTCGCGTACCTGAATCTATTATAATATATTACAATAGATTCGCAGCAAGACGTTTTTGTACTCTTGCTGCAAGCAAAATTTTGCCACAAAAAGAAGTCTTAAGGAAAATTCAACGCGTGTGCCAACATCTTGGTGTTAAGATCCACTGATAACTGAGTGATATTTTAGATGTATTTGACAGTTCTCAGTACCGGACATTCTTTCAGCTGTAGAAAAAATAAATTGTCCGTACGGGCTAACAATTGCTCCTTAAATTCGCCATTTTGAGGGTTAATTACTTTTGCGGCCGGTTTGGTCTAGGGGGCCTCAATCGAAGTTATAAAAAACTTACATACTTAAAACTAGTTTCGGGTTATTAGTCAGTTTGTACTATCTTCTATGTGTAGACGTAAATAGTTTAAATATTTTTATGTCGTTTTGAATCATACTCGAAGGTGAAAAGTAAATAAAATAAAACGATGGAGACGATGGAATTAACAGATTTCTGGAGCAACAAATTTTCGGTTCGACGGCTCAAAATAGGTTAACGAACGAACCATGTCGTTTTTACGATATAAATATTACTGCAATTCTTTACAAAAAGTAAAAGTAAGTATATGTAGCCAAGTGGGTAGAGTACCGGTTGGTTGCACGATGTTCGTGCTCCATTTTCAATGCAACCCATAGATTTTTTATTAAATCAAAATTTTATTACAATATATTATACAGAATTTATGAAACATGTTGAATTCATGTTTATTTATTCGGTACTGAACTTAACTAAAGGCCTTTTTAGACATGCGTCCATATATTTTACATTTACACGGACCAACTCAAGTTTTTAGAAAGTAGGGCTGAAGTGGAAATAGCTGGGTACGTTGGTACAAGTACTACCATGGACTTTATGATCCTTTATTTATGTACCGTGAACTTAATTGTTATTTTTGGTTGAAAAAAATTTTAACTGATTTGTAATTATACTACAATTTCCAATTATACTTAGGTGAGCTCACGGTTAAGATGTAAAGTATATTTTTGAATGTTCTAAAGCACAAAATGAAAACTTGTTAATCGAAGTATGGATAGTAAGTGCATGCATGTAGATTGAGTGACGCAAATATGTGCATATAAATGTAGTATTGGTCCATGTTTGTGAAATTTCATACTGCAATGGCTTGTTTTACGTAGCCGCACAATTAAGTACGGACCCGTTGATGGGCAGACGAAAACGGTGACGCTGTTATCCTCCAGGAACTTTGTTTTTTTGCCTTCCCGTATGTTTAGGATCGTTGTCGAACTGGATCTTTCATATAATAGGAAGATTTTCCTTAGGCCATATTAACATCTTATTTCAGATTGGCTGATAAGATTGGCTGTTAGCACCAGTCATTTTGCCGTTATTTTACCATGGGATGCGACCAATAAATATCCATACGATAAACGCCTTATAACGGATACAATCAGTAACTGTTTTAATTTTTTAAGTATTGAAATTTTCGCTAGTTGTGATATCTAAAGTCTTTCGGCCCCTATAGCTTCCGAAGCAGTCTTGGGCACTAAAAATTAGTGACTAAATTGTTTGTGCCTAAGACTGCGCAGTGATTAATGGTATCATTAAAGTTTCATGTGCATTATATTTGGTGTGATGATTCGGTCGTGAGTACTAAATATTGATTTAATCAACATGAAGCACAATATGAAGCAAAATCTATACATTTCTCCTGCTTTTGTTCGAACATGTTGTGGAGTGTTTTCAACAGAATTGATATAGTATGAATGAATTCATTTACTATTGCTTTATCCACCAAGGAGTATTAAAGTATTAACCCCATTCATTTTAGTAAATCAATCATTCATGAACATAAATATGTCGTGGCTTTAATGATTGACCATCAAAAAGAATGAATGAATCACAGTGTACTTTAGTTGTAATGCTAACATTAAATATCGGCAAGATATCTACTCATATTATCAAATAATAAAACTACTTGTTATCTATGAACATGCTTGAGCTTTTTAATCATAATAAATTATTGTTTTATAGTTGATACTGTCATTATTGCTTAAAACCAGATTTATTTCGAATTTTTCGATATTCAATCCATATTATCGTTATCCTTTTGCTGGAGCACTATGCGCTGAGCAAGGTGTGCATGCACATGACAATGGAGTTCGGATCTAAAACAAATTCATAAAACGTGTAGCTCAAGAAAATAATAGGACACTTTGGTACGATACCTGTTTTTGAATAACGTATTCATCTTCACATTTCAAGGAGACATTCAGTGTATCATAGCCTTCTGGTTTGCAGCATTGACAGAAGCTTTGGTGCTCGAAAGTCACTATAAATAATCAAGAATAAGTGTTATAGCATCCATTTCATAATTCAAAGAATGTACCTGGATTCAACTTAGATCCTGAAGAGCAGAGCCCTTGACATTCTTTCATGCCTGCTATTATAGCTTCGTTTCTACAAACACCATGAATTTCGTGATGCACTTCAATCATTCCGACTGTCGACTCCTCATCAGTTGCATGCGCTTGACAATTATCTGTTGAGTATTATACAGTATTGAGCCAAAATGTAGTGTAATGATATAACATCACGTGCATGAAATAAATCAAAGCAAAACAAACAAGTCAAAACAAAACACCATGTAGTTCATTCATATCGTCTACGTAATAGCAGACCACACAATGTTATACAACTGACCATATCATCATGACCATATCAGGTTTCCGAGTAGCGACCGTGAATATCCATGCCATATGGTATATTCAAATGTAGTACGAGGTCATATTGCGAACGATAATGAATTATGTGTCACCAAGGCACGCGACCCAAATATGTTATGGTTACAGTGTGAATAAGCGCATAGGGCAATAAATCCTATATGTGTTGATAGAATGGCGCTAGAAATGTTGGTCAAGTGTAGCGTGTGAAAGTTGAACACATGTGATTCATGTAGATTATTGTGTCATGGGAAATATACATGTTATTGATTTATTTCAGGGCATGCTGAGTTTAGACAATAAAATAGGTTAAGTTATGTTCATAATGTTTTGTAAAAATCATATATAAGGAGTAGTAAGAATATTGAGAAAATAGATTCATTTGAGTAAGCGTGGAATACACAGTTTTATTTCTGTTGAATCTCTGCTAGCGAGGTTATTCTTGCGGAGCATTATCTAAGCACGGCAAATGTCCAAGGTTAGCTTTGACATGGTGCCAGCACTAACTGCGGCCTCGCCGCTTTGGTAGGTTGGATAGTGGTACAATCCACTCTCTGCTTTTGGGTTAGTCTAAACTCTATTCCTCTATAGCAAGGACTCTGCGTCGAAGCAAACAGAGGGAGAAATATCTCAGGACCCAACAACAAACTTATCCCGTGACGACCCAATCATATTTCAAGGCAACCCTTGCATATTTCATGACGATCCTTGCTTATTTCAGTAGTCTTAAAATATATGTATGTATTGCTTACGTTTTGATTCTGATACAATTTTGCATCGTGAGCAGCAATCGTCCTTGTACCTATTCTCAGGGGGACAGCTAGATATATCTGGACACGTTTGCTCTTGTGATAGTATGAAGAAATTTTCTCCATTCTAAGAATGAAATCAATCAATTAAGTTTACTTGAATGAAATCTATTAGGCAAATTCACCATTATATCGCAAGAGTACGTCGTACAATTATCATCACTGTACCACTTTTCTCCGGGATGGTAGAATGTCTCATTGAAGTTGCACATACTTTGAATGCATTCCCCACAGCATTTATCTTTATTGATTTTGTATGCGAATCCTTCTTTGCACGATGTATTGCACGCTTCCTCTTCATCGAGTATAACTGGAAGTTTATTAGTTCCGTATGTGCAAAGGTGTGAAAGGCATAGATTTTCTACTGACGGCCATTTGTCTCCAAGATTCTTCAGTTGTATTTTCCCGTCGACATATACCAAGCAAGTATTTTCCGGAGGTTCTGAAAGAGATAAAATGAGATTGTATGCTGTTTGAAATCCGACCATTACCGCATGCGAATTCTGGACAACATTCTTCGTCTGAATTTTTAGTCACTTCGACGAATGGTTCCTCGCATTTATTAGTTTTTTCCGGACACGTTGTTTTATCGCACTCAATATACAATTCAGGGCAACATCCCAAAGTCTTGTTGACAACTTTTTCTCCAGCACGTAGCTCACGAAGATCCTTTGTAGGTGGACATTCCGTAAGTGGAATACATTCTTTATGAAACGAATAAAAGAAAATAGAGGGTGAAATACTGCTTAACTTCTAAATGAACTTTTAAATTGCAGAAAATTATATAAAAATTATAAGAATTACATACAACTTGCCAGGCGTTTAAGCAATCTTGAGACGTATTTCTTTAGTCTCGTCTCATATACTATTTTGGAAGTAATCTGCATACTCTATGTTTTGTGACACTGATCAGAAGATGAGTAGTTAGGGAGTATTGAGTTAGGGAATATATTGAGTGGCAGTAGAACCAAAGTCATGCTAAAAGTAATATTTTCATTGTTCCACATATATCTGTAACAATTATATAATATAGGCAGCAAGCCAGCAAATATGTGCGCACCGTATCTATTCGATATGCTGAAAGTGTGATCAAAACATTCTCGTGGTGGCTGCTGGAAACAAACTTTCCTGAAAGAAAGCTTGGCTAATATGATCTTGCTAGTCTTTTGGCAACACACCGATATTCAACAGAACAATTTGAATGATTCCATGTTAGAGTCCTCGCCAAATTTTTAAGCGATCCAGTCATTTTCAGTACTGCTTTAAAAAGCTCGATTGAGGAGTTTCCTGATATTTCTCTTGGGCTTTTACAGTTCTCGGTTCCAAATGCAAACCGTTTTACTGCATCTACTCTTACAGATCGGGCAGGCCTCTTCATAGCTGTTCAAAGTACTATACAAAGTACTAAACAGGGATTCTATTGACTTTGGTACATTTATTCTACCACCAGGACGTGCTTCGTTTGCAAGAAGTCAATTGAACTAAGTCGTATCATTCTTAATAAAATGAAAAGTCGAACTCGTTTCCTTTATTTCTACCAATTTATTTTTCAAAAATCCGTATACCAGTATTTCGGCTATCACTTATAGCCTTCTTCAGCGATGTTTCTTCGACAGTCGAAGAAACATCGCTGAAGAAGGCTATAAGTGATAGCCGAAATACTGGTATACGGATTTTTGAAAAATAAATTGGTAGAAATAAAGGAAACGAGTTCGACTTTTCATTTTATTGTATAATTTCTACCTAAACGCTCGCCAAACAATTTTTTGTTTGATTATATTTGTTCGTATCATTCTTATTTCTCTCTGACATGGGTGTTGCATCCGTAGCTAAAGCTAACACCAAGTAGCGATAATCAGAGAAATAATTTTTATCCCGTGAGCGCCATCCCGTTATTGATTTAACTATTCCAGATGAACATAGTGATATATCAATAACCTCATTTATGTTAGGAATGAAAAAAAGGTGGAAGAAATTCTAGTATTTAAAGTCATAAGTCCGACAAAAGCTATATCGTCAAAGAATGTGAGCGCTCAGGCGTTAAATTTGTTACTGCTCCAGCTGGTATGCTGGGAGTTAGCATTGCAGTTCACCAGAAGTTTCAGTCTCTGAAACTGAACTAGGTCCTTCACCTCCTGAGGAAGCTTGTTGTTTTGCAAATTTTTCACTCAAAAGAAAGGACGAAGCATTGACATGCTGCAACTTGATCTGAACAAACTGCATACCTTTTTCATATAAATGTCCGGAAATCCTGTCTGCGGACCCAATTTCAGGGACCCTTCGAAAAAATCCGCGAGACATGAGTGAAAGAAACTTTATAGGAGAGAAATATCCCTAGATCTTTGGGTTTTGCTCTGGAGATATATCCATTGCCATATATCCATAGCCATGGTTCGAGACTATCTGAAGAACCGTCGCCTTACATATGAGACGAAGCAGGGAAATATCCCGAATAATATTACCGGAGCAGCACAAAGGTCTATTCTTGGGTCAGATCTTTGAAATGCTGCGTACGACGGGTTCCTGTGATATGTTGATATGTCAGAAGATATGCTCTTGGTAGGTTGGGCTGATGATGTAGCAGCTGTCATTACCTCCAGAAACCCCCACCTTGCTCAGCTCAAATTAAATCCAGTGATGAGAAGAGTTGAAGGCTGGATGGAAAACCATGGTCTCCAGCTGGTGATCTCGAAAACTGAGATTGTCATACTGACGAAATGAAGGATACCAACCGTCATACCCTTGACAGTCGGCTCCGAAGTAGTCGAGGCCAAAATATCTGCGAAGTATTTTGGAGTGACTCCTGACTCCAAGTTGACTTATGGGGAGCATATCCAGAAAGCATGCGACTGTAATCTCACGAACACAACGGGAGCATGGGCGACTAGGCTGATTCACGCCATAAAACCTCGGCTTAGTCGTGAACAGGGTGAAATAAATTTTTACCTGTGCCAATTTCTATCAGGCCATGGCTACTTTGGGAATTACCTTCATCGAATAAGGAAAGTTAGGACGGAATGTGCAAATACTGCACTAAAGAAATTGATGATGCATTGCATACTTTCTTCAAGTGCCTGCGCTTCAGACTAGAATGGAAAGCGCTGTAGTCTGCAATCGGCCCTGCGAAGCCGGAGACGATTGTCGAGGCGGTGCTGCATTCAGAAGACGCTTGGGTACGTGTCTCAGTACATGAAGAGAGCTGAAAAGAGAAGAGGGTTGCCTAACGGAATCCTCCGGACAGAACGCAAATAGTCGTGGGGGCACCTGATAGCACAGTCGAGTAGAAGTAATGCGAAAGTGATTCCTACTCAGATTCTTGCGGTCAGCGGGTGATGTTTTTAAGAGAGTGGAATCTCGGATAATCCTGCATCTTTTGCAAAATACCTTTGAAGGTTTTTCGACACCCAGTCAAAAAAAAAAGACCAAGTAAATTGTCACAAAAGTTTATCAATACGTCAACTTACCACAAAAATACTGGATACAGCTGTCAGCACCTATTTTAGACTTTCGAACCTGATCGGGAGTACAATTTGGTATCAGAGGTGCTAGGCATTCCGTTGCCGGTAACACTGTTGGCTTTGGAACTAATATTGTTTTATTAGATAAATGACATGCAACAATATTTTCAAAATTTACCACAAATGAATTTCGGGCAACATTCGTCGTTTCTCGGGATCTCTATTGGAGTAAAATCTTCTTCGCATATTTGCTCAACAATTGGACACTCTTTCTTTGTACAGATAATGCTACCATCAGATTCGCATTTACATGTTGTGCATTTATCAACAAGCCAAGTGTCGCCATAAAAATGTCCATTTTCACATTGAATGCAATGTTCTTCCGGAATACATTTGTCATCTTTCCAAACTTGTCCGTCAGGACAATTACAGACGTCGATCTGATCAGTGACACAGCTCTCGCGCAAAGAATTGGTTCTCGTTGAATTAATTCCATCACATGTCCTTAAACATTGGCATGGAGTGTAAATTAAATTTTGCGGACATTTATGGGAACAAAAATCTGGTCTTCTCCAATTTATGCATATACCATGTCGAAGACAATCTTTCGTATAGGTATGCACAGTATTACATACGATTTGATCATCTTGATTGTTTTCGCATAAGTCCTTTTCACACGACTGTATATACATTGTTGGGTCAACCAGTATATGACATTGCCCAAAAATATCTTGATCTAATATTTTCATGCAAGATTTCTTGCTCGATGAAGGTAGTTTGCACTCGTCGACAGTATCCTTTACCATACAGCTTTTTGAATCATCTTCTTGCCAACTTTGTATTATTTGCTCCAAAGAACTATCAGCTGTTACTAAATCCGGTAGTTTTGGATTGGGTCTCAGTTCGTTTTCTATATCTCCGTCACAATTACCGCACAGGCCTTCTAGTTTTGAGTTGTATGTTATACTTGGCACGAGAATCTAAAGAGATATTAAAATTGACCATCAAACTCAAAAAACAATTGCACAGTTTAGTTATTTACACTAAAATCCATATTGGAATGCGATATTTTTATTTGCATTGTTGCTCCAACAAGCTCAAATACTACTTCATCCTCTTTTTTTGTTAATTTAATCCAATCTGAATCGATTTTTCTGTACTTAATTAGCATATTATCGATACTTATGATGTTTTTATTTTGGGTTGGTTTTTCTGCTACAACGGTGTGATTTTTATAATTAATACGCAAAGCTTGAATGCAGGATGATAAATTTGTCACTTGCTGCGACTTGGTTTTTCCTTTAAATAATCGTTTCTTGTTTGCAAACCCGCAGTTTCCGAGAGTCACATGTACCTAAAAGACACCAAAATTAAAAAAAATTCGTAAACAAATGAAAGGAAAAGTGAATATTTAAAGTTGATTTTACGATTTGCGATCTATACTTGTAATACGGTCGTAGCATTGAAAACAAAACAACTAACCGAAAAAATACAAGTGTTATTTACGAGCTTACGGAAAACGATAAAACTTTAGTTTTAATAATATTTTTGAATTCAGTAAGTGCCTGCGGGAAAAAACCAAGATCAATGTTGTTATGGTTTTCCAGCATGTGCAAAAGTGGTGAATAAAATTATGCATCCGTCCGCGCGAAAGGGACATTAAAAATTTTGATGTCACACTAAGAGTGCCTGGCAAGCATGAAGATGAATCCTAAGGAAATCATCTCTGCAAGTGGCAGCCAGACTGAGTTTGGGGCCATTCTCCAGGCCCAACTTCATGTATGACTGCAATGGAGAACTCTGGTTGCAGTGGAAGCTCACAGCTTACCATCGTGGAACATTCTATGGCCAGAAAGTTTTCGAACTTGCTGATAGCATCCCCTTTGGTCAAATGGTCCGGAAACACGAGTAGAGCGTCAGCTGGAAGTATGACTATGGCCGTATCAGGGGAAAAGGTGTTTATTTCCGAATTCTCACAAAAGAGGAAGTTCCTGTGAACTCTAGAAACATGTGGAGGCTTTCAGTTACAGGCAACGTTAGAGTCTGTGCAAAAGGGCCAAGCTGCCGGTGAAGGTGGTCAAGCAGACCAATGGACCAGTTTACAACATCACGCAAGCGAAGTTTGTAGACGGTCACCTCCAAGTCGTCTGCTCCAACCAAACATCTAAGGAGTGGTTCACTCAAATCGTTCCGAAACTGGTTACTGACAGTCGACCCAAATTCACCATTTTGGGCTCCGGTTTTGCCAAGCTGTATCATGTGTTCGGTAAGCTGAATGTAAAACACTGGACATCAGGTACATGAATCCCACCACCGGTGAAGATGATTTCAACCTGGTGATCGTACTTGACCAGAGAAGTTTCGCGACGCTCAGGAATAGATACCGTATGGTGCTGAGATATTTTCTGTAAGCGGTTAAATTTAACCAAATCAAGAAGTGGTGAAGCACCAACTCTTGTGAGACAGTCTATGGATAGGTCTGCAGAATAAAACGCAGAGATCCAGTGAAAATTCTCTTCTACCGAGTTTCTATCACTGAGGTCACGCGGACATTGTCTAAGAGTTTCTGCAAAGGGATCCAAAGACATCAATTCCGGACATTTCTATGCCTGAAGGTTTAAGATTCTTTCAGATCAACTTGCAGCATGCCAAGGCATCGTCTTAGCTTTCGAGTGAAAAATTGGCAAAACTGCAAGCTTTCCTCTACTTTGCACTTGTACAGGAACCGTAGCTTCGGGGCAGCAGGATGTGCGGCATCAGTTCAATCACGAGGGCAAAGATCTTTTATGACCTCAGTCAGCTTGATGCCACCATGCTCAGATAGTTTTCAAGGCGGGACCAGTCAGCAGTCGTCGTGTAACACCGGGAAAATGGCAGGTCGAAACGCACGATATCCCCTCAACTTAATTTCCCTTTGATTCCTTACTCTCGCCGCCAATATAGGAGTTAAAGGACCTGCTCCACTATGCTGAATTTGAGAGACTGGGCTGCGATGTTGTTGTTGATTTTAAACACTGGGATTTCCCCGACATTTGTCACTCCAAACAGAGGGGTGGTTATTGATGTATCACTATGCTCATCTGGAATAGTTAGATTAATGAATGACTGGATGGCATGTATCGGAAGAGGTTTCATGGACCCATCACCCGTGCCTTCAGCCACAGACCTAACACCCGTGGGCGAAGGAAGAAATCAAAGCAACATTGATTGGGCTGAGTCAAGAGCAGCTCGTTGTTGGACGCAAAGGAAGCAGTGCTTCCTTTGCTTAAGATTCCTTACAAAAGGAAAACATAATTTAGCAAATTTAAAGCAAATTATTTAATTTTATAAGATAAATATTCAAAATCAACAAAAAATCTTTAAAAACTTCATTATATAATGCTTTAACGGTAACTTTACAGCAACGCAATTGAAACTCAACCATTTTAGTCAAAACCTTAAGTATCTCCTACCATTCTAAATCAGAACGCAAGTTCATTCCAGAGTATTGAAATATGCTTAAAAAACACTGAAGTGATCTTGCCTCAATGCACGTTTTAATGATGTGTGCATGGAAGCTATAGCACGCATTACACAATGGATAAGTTTTGTGATGTTGAAAATGCTATATTTAACGTAATGGAATTAAAATATAGGTCAAAACTAATAAATCACTGAAATAATTATTGAAATCCATCAATAAATGACTGAGAAATTGATTATTTAAATTCACGTATTTTACCGTGGGACTTGTGGTCTCTGATTCGCCTGTGACGTCATCTGACCTATCCTAGATCATCGCTCAATGAATATTCAGCTAATATGAGCCACGCCGTTTAGGTCGCGTGACGTCACACACTCAAGCGCAGCGTGTAACAAAATTATTCTTTCATAACTTTTTTATTTCTAGAGATATTTTAAAGATGCTTTTACATTTGTGTTACTAAAATTTTTATGATTCATCCATTTAAAAAATTGGAAACTTCTCCATTGATGGTCATAAAAAGTTTGCAATGAATGTTTCCAAATAGCAGCGCGGACGCTGCTCAGCTCACCGAATGAATGAAAAACAAAGGTGACTCCATAGCCGGAAAATACTTTGCGTTAATTGTAGAAGCCATCAAAGAAAGATGGAGAGGAAAATTAACCAAAAGTGTCCTACTTCTAATTATTATCTTTTCCTAAAATTGAAAAAAGAACTTCGTGTGAACAGGACTTCAAACGAGGAAGATGTGGACGCTGTTTCGGCTTACTTTTCCAACAAAGACACAACATTTTTTTAGAAGGTATACATAAACCAGTTGAATGATCCGAAAAATGTATAAGAGTAGTAGGCGAGTGCAATGAAAAAGAAAAATAAATTTGCATTTTTTTGCACTTTTTACTCTCCCCATTTCGCGAACTTATTGGACCCATTCTCGTACTTGTCAAATTAATTGCTACGTTACATAGGCCTTGTTTACACCGAGTCACCGAAATCTGACCTGACCTATGCTATAGCGATATTCAAGCTGACGTCATAGCGCTTGAAAGGAGGAGTCAAATACTTTACTTACCTCGAAATTACTATACGGTTTGGGTAATGTACTGCGCGACAACAAGTAAGTACAGTTTCCATTAAATGTAAAATTTTGTCCATCGTATGTGACAAATCTAGTTTTGCCATTGCCATCACATACACAATCCATGCAATCTTTAGGATAAACACAAGTATTATTTTTCCGGACCATCCCATCCGGACAGTAGCATCCCACAAAACAAGTGTCTTGTATGATGGGACACTTCTCACTTTTGAAATTTTCGCAAGATGGTTCACATTTACGTCTATAACATTCATTATAGACCAAAGGACTCGGGCACGATATTTCTGAAATGAAGATATTTAAGATGATTCACGAAACTTGGTAAACTTAGACTCTTTGATCAAAAAATACTTACTGCAATCATAAAGTGTTCGCCAGTTGGACACATCTACTTCTGGTTTCATAGCGATGCAATCTTTTATAAAGTTTTGTAGGAAGTCACATTTACACTGTTCTTCCATGCCTTTTTTGTCCGAAGATGTGATGCAATCGCACATTGAATCCATGCAAGCTGAAATAAATCGGTTGTACTCGTACCCGACAGGGCATGCTTCCGGTATCTTGTCCCTGTCAATATATCACACGTTTAGTAAGAAGTACATGAAGATAACATTTTCATTACTTAATTGAGTTGCATATTTCCCAAGCGACTTCTTGTATTTCTTGATCACATTTTCTTGGTATGCACAAAAGTGGGTCTGTATAGCCCCAAGCGTCAGCGAATTCGGCAGTACTCCTGGCAGGTTTACCATCTGGCATTCGTTTATCATCCTCAGCAATATCATTGTAAAAACCACATAAACCTTCAACAGTGCCGGAGTTTGTGGACGAAACACCTATTTTTGTGTTACCGAAAGCGTCAAAAGATACCCAAAAGGCATATTTTACAGATATAACAAGAACGGAGTTTCCAGGCTGCGATATTTTAAATGTTGAAGCAAGATGTGGTGAATTTTCCAGCTGGCGCACGCTGTACTGATATCCATTTAATAAAGCGGTGAAATTGGTGTACAATACAAGAGTTATATTTTTTTCAATCTCAGATATGATTAGTCTTTTTTCACAGTAAGAATCTTCCCCGTTACAGGTTCTGTCCCCTGAAAAAATGAATAAGTTAGACAAGCAAATTTTCTCGTAGATATTTCAACAAACATTTTATTGACCACTCATTATTCGTCAAATCCTTTGCAAGGATATGGTTACAAATATCATGTTTGAAATCAACTCCGTCAAATGTGTTTACTGATCGACCATTAACGGTGCATACCGCATCTTTCGAAGGAGGTGCAACGCACTTATAGGTGGTACATTCTCGAGCTTTATTTGATGGTACAGAGAGTTTTTCCATGGTGTATCCATCGGGGCATTCGACACGAGGACACTGGGTCTCTTGGTTTATTACTTTAGAAATATTGAAGCGTGATATTGGGACACATGTGAATTCGACGCATTGATTATCACGAGGTAGTTTTTCGGATAAATTCTTTTCTTTTTTAAACTCCCTTCCCTTCTTTGACGATTGATACTTTGCTTTTGTGAAGATATCTTTTCGAGAAGTCTTTGACCTATGAAATATTCAAACATTATTTTCCAGTTGAACGTGAAAAACAAATTCGAAGAACTTACATCGATTTTAAATTGCTTGATGTTCTGGCTTTCTTCAAAACTGCATTCAAACTAAAATAATATTATTTGATTAAATATGTGTGAAGTGAGCCAAATAAGAATAAATAGTTCTATGGGTGAATAAATTTTAAGAGCGGGGAAGGGTAGGTAGGAGTACCTGTTTAAGGAAAAAGAAAATGCACATACATCCTGCGGAGTTGAGGAGGTAAAGCCATTTGAATTAACATGGTTCGGGATTGAAGTATTTTTCTTCAGAGAACAAATGTATGACCAAAAAAAGGTTTAGTGTTGCAAGAAGAAGTAGATGACTCCAAATTTGTGCACTGCTTGCTTCATTATCACTTTATCCGAAGAACGTAGGGTCCGAAATATGGCCAGATCAGAGGCAAAGCTCGACCTTCGAATCTTTTTCCGAACAAAAATTTTCAGTTAGATCAGAAACTCGTACGGTGAACCAAGGGAGATCTGTAGGCTTACGAGTGTGAAAGGTAGATGTATTATAGATAAAATCATTGAGATAGGAATGAAATCTGAAAAGTGCATGATCAATATTTACCAATGAAAGAACGAAAACCAGTTAACTTTTTCAAATTTTGACGCCATTCCTGGGTAATTATCCTTGTGGAGATTATTGCGAGAAGTAACTGAGATTATTTTCTTTGAATTTCACGGTTTCAAAGAAATTATTTGAAAATGTAGGCAACCTTGTGCAAGAAGTGCTATTTTGAAAAATTGCTGAGAAAAATAAAAGATTTTACCCTATAACTTGCGATGCTGTCATAAGATTTTAACGGAGTTCACATAGTAGGTGCACCTTAATGTAAGCCAGTTTTGGCAGAATTTAGGTTGAAAAATTAAAATAAAGCTGTCAGTTCTGGTCGTTTTTTTTGCATTTCTTTCACTAACAGATGCTACCATCAAAAGTCCAAATGATAATTATCTTTTAAATAAAAATTTTGAGCTTAATATCGATCCGCGTTCCCTCCTTACTGCTCCCTCTTCCTTCAAACCCAGTCATCGGATCAAAACGAAATTGACAGAGTAAGTCGACTTTAATGTGAAGCGAATTTGGTTTACTTTTGGCAGAGGTGTTGGCAAAGGGTTGTCAGAAACAGATGTTACCATTGAATTTTCATATCAAAAGCATCTACGATGAAAATAAGAAACAAATGTTTGAATTTCCCAAGTGTTGACCCAAAAATCTTTCTATCCGTATAGCTTCGCAAGCAGTCATCGGATAAAAACGAAATTCACAAGGTGTCTTGACCTTGACTTGGAGCGGTCAATGACGGTAAAGAGGTGTTGACCTTTTGTCGTTATTTTTATACTGTTGTACTAATCAGATTTTCGTTTGATAAGCATGCTAAGATGAAAATAAGTATCAAATTGTTTAACTTTCCTAACTTCTGAAGCTCTCGGGAATGGTAGCCTTGCAACTTTTCTACCCTATGGTTTCCTATACAGTCATCGGATCAAAGTGGTCTATGACCTTTGATTCACGTTGAAGAACATTTTGTAGAACATGTATTGTTTACACATACACATGTATACACAATTTCTCTAGTTTTATTCGAAAATTAGTGTCTCCTCAAGTGGTTTTCATGCACTAGATTTTTTTCAATTTGTGTACACTCTAGCTCAAAAAGTTTTTAATTTATAATTTTGCAAAGTGATAGTTGTTTTTTTGAACATAGTTTCATCTAATAATGACCTGAAGCTAGAAGAATCTCATTATTTATAGTACATTTTTTTGCTGCAAAAAGGTTATTAAAAGGCCTAGAACATCTCTGCATGTCCAGAAAAGTCATAATCATAAGATATTAAATGAAAAATTATGGGGGCCTAAAAAATCCCGGCAGGTCCAGCAAACATCATGCAATGTGAGGATAAAATCATTAGAATGAAGTCGAAAATCATAACGGGCCTGCGAAATAACAAGAAGGCAAAAATAGTCACTAAATCTAGAAAAAAATCACAGGATTCTTGGATAAAATCACTAAATAGTAGAAAAAATCAGGGAGGTAAAGAAAATATGACAAGATCGTAGAAGAAAGTCATGAAGACTGTAAAATATCAGGAAGGCCTAAAAATTCTAGAATAAAATCGTAGTAGAAAATCAGGGAAAGTCATGGGGGTCTAACAATATCAGAGAGGCTTGGAAAATCCCAGCAGGTCCTGAAAAAATTGTAAAAGAATATTTTGGGGGCTTAAATAAAATCGGGGAGGCCAAGAAAACTCCGTTAGGTTCAGAAAAAAATCAGGGAGGCTCAGGAAAAAATCCTGGCGTCCTAGAATCATTAGTCTTTAGAGCTCCTTCTTGAGCCATGCGCTTTAACTTCCATAAAGCTGACTTCGTTGGTGTGATGACTGAAATTAACTCGATAAACTGGTTCTTCTTTTCCCGCGGCCTCACTATCAATGAGCTTATCATACAATTCCACAACTTCCTATCCCACCTTATCTCTCGTTTCACTCCTTCCAGACGCCCTCGCAAGCCTAATGACGATCCTTGGTTTCGTCGTGATGTGGCGTCTGTCCTGGAAGCTAAGAATGTCGCTTGAGCTAGATTTAAACATACAGGCTCTTATGATGACTTCCTCGAATTTTCGAGCTTACGATCTTCTGCCAAAATTGCCGTCAATCAAGCTATCCGAGATTACTTTTCCAACATTGAGTCCTCTATCTGTTCTAATCATCAAAAACCCTTTTGGCCTTATGTCCGTTCCCTCAAAAACTCCCATCGTATCCCCGATTCCATGTTCCTCGATAGTGCCATTGCATTTAATCCACGTGAAATTTGCGACCTCATCGCAAAATATTTTTCTTCCTTCTTTTCTCTACATAATCATATCTTACCTTGTGAAATTTCCCATTTTACTTCATCTTCCCTATCTTCCATTTACACCAATCCTCTTGAAATTGAATCCTTACTCGAGTGTCTTGATGTCAATGTCGGTTGTGGTTCTGATGGTATCCCTAACCTGTTGGCCAAATCACTATCATCGTCCTTATGTGTTCCTTTGCCTATTATATTTAACCTCAGCCTCTGCTCCGGCCCCTTCTCCGCCAGTTGGAAATCTGCTTATATTTCCCCCATCCACAAGTCTGGAGACCCAAGCGGTGTTTCCAAGTACCGTCCAATTTTCCTGCTTCCTTGTTTTGGAAAAGTGCTTGAAAGAGTGGTTGCTTCCTCTCCTCCATTTCTTCCTTGCTCCGGAACAGCATGGTTTTGTTAAGGGTAGATCCCCCACCTCTAATCTTATATCTTTTGCTAACTTGGTTGCTTCTGCCTTAGACCAACGCAAACAAGTGAATGTGGTATATACTGACTTTTCTAAAGCATTTTATTCTGTTGATCACAGTATTCTTCTTGCAAAGCTTCGAAGTTATGGGGAGTTGGATCTTCTTTTGTCTTGGTTTTCATCCTATGTTTTTGGTCGCTCTTGTGTTGTATCTGCGCAGTCCTCCACCTCTACCCCTTTCTTTCCGCTTTCTGGAGTTCTTCAGGGCTCCATTCTCGGTCCATTATTATTCCTAGTCGTTATTAATGATCTTCCTTCCTTCATTCGTTCTTCCTGCCTCTTGTTTGCCGATGACTTCAAAGTTTTCAAGGTAACTGAATCTACCAACGACTGCCTCCAACTCCAAAATGATCTCTGTACTCTGTGCGACTGGTCCTCTAAAAATTCATTTATTTTGAACATATTCAAATTTCATCAGATGTCCTATACGTATAAAATGTCACCCTTAATATATTCCTATACTCTGTACGGATCTTCCATTACGACTGTTGATAACTTTAAGGATCTTGGTGTGTACTTTGATCCAAAGCTCAAATTTGACCTGCACATTGCCTATATAACCGCCAAGGCCTCTCGTCTGTCCGGTTTCATCTTTAGATGCTCTGCTCCTTTTAATAGCATCGCTACCTCTTTCCATCTGTTTTTTTGACTTGTTCGTAGCATCCTAGAGTATTGTTGTCAAGTGTGGTCTCTCCGTCGTAAATATCTCAATGAGGCAGTGGAATACGTTCAGCGTAGGTTTACTCGCTCACTGTTGTTTAAATTCAACATTCCTTACTGTGGTTATAGTGATCGTCTTTCCTTATTCCAATTTCCTTCATTAGATTCCCGACGAGTGTTCCTTGACGAGTGATTGCTTTTCAAGCTACTCCATTGCCTTATGCTCTCCGATCCTAGTTGTATGCTGCCTTTACGTAACGTCAATCGATCAGATAGATCTCAATTAATGTTTTCTCTTCCCTTCGTGCGATCTGAAGCTTATATTAACTCTCCGCTAGTGCGTATCCCCAGGAAGCACAACGATCTTGAGCTTGGTCCTTTTCCGCTACCGTTCTCTCAATTTAAGTCGCAAATTAAAGATAGCTCCTTATAATGTTTGATTTTCTTTCTAACTTTTTTACCGTTTTTGCAATGTTTTTCAATGTTTACTTGTATATTGGCTTTAATTTGTTGAAGTTTCAAATATGTATATATCTAATATTTTCAATTATTTGTTAATTTTTTCTCTATTTTAAAATCTTTTTTTTATGGCTTTTTCTAATATGTCTATTTTTGTAACTGGGTAGTAGCCTGTTGAAATAGATTTAAATAAATAAATATCACAACATCGTAAAATAAAGCTGTGGGGGCTTGGAAAAATAACAGAGGCCCAGAAATGGGATTATAGGAAAATATTACTAGATCGTAGTTGCATATTTCCAGAGAAAACACTTTAAAACAACTGTTTTAAGTATTCGCAAAGTTTGCATAAACTTTTTTGTACTTTCTTTGTCAAAAAGTCATAAAAATCAATAAAATAACGTAACATCATCAAATTCAGCACATGCTTCATTTTGCTCGTCTAGTCAAGGTTTACAAGAAATACTTTCAAAATGAAGAGCTAAGTGTCAAGACTACCCTGCGTCACAGTTGCAGCTGGAGTGTCGATACTGCTTGCTATTTTTTCAATTGAAATATTCTTTCTAATTAACATTTTCCAATGTGTTCCATAAAACTAGAAACGAATAAGTAAATGACGCATCATGAAAAGCCATTACCAAACGGAGGTAATACAGATTTACAGCAGCGATTAGAGTATGAAATGGTCTTCTATTAAAAATTTGAAGTAACCTATTTGAAAGTAACGAACTTATGTGAATAATTTTAATATAATTTACCTTGATTCAAAAATCTGTGATAATTTCCTTCGAGATTTTTCAAGCCGAATTTCCATCCCTGGCGGACAGTGTGGCTCGGCACACTTTTCAAGATCACCTGTTAAAGACTTTTGTTAAATACTTATTTGGACCTTTAAAACTTCAGAAATTCATCTTCCTCAGAACTGATTTAAAGCAGGATGATTTTAATGGACCATTTTAGGCCAAATCACGTTACTGCAGATGCATAGTGTTCATTGGATCTGTACTAATTTGTTAAGTGCGAATTATGAAGAAATTAATCTTAGCATGTTCTAGTTTTTCAATTGCCGAAATGTAAATTACTTGGACCTACTCTCTACTCTTTGTTCAATTGTCATTTGTTGCTTAACCAGCTCAGTAACATAGTGTTGGATCACTAAGTTTGATATTTCTCGAATAATACGCCCAATCAATTCAATGAAATATTTACTTACGTATTTGTTTTGCTGGTTTAATGGATTCAATAGCCGTGGGTGTTTTTATGGTGCAATTTCTTTCATCGTCAGAGCAGTCTTCAATGCCATTGCACCACAGCTCTTCAAAAATACAGTCGCCACTAGATGGACACAGTTTTTGAAATTCAGGGCATGGCTCACATGCGCACCCACAATTAATGAGCTTGACTGGCCTAAGTTCATCTTTACAAGGAGGACATACGTGTGGTTTACAATGTGACACACCACCCAAAACACAAACGCATTGCATACATTCGTCGGACTCGTATTGCGCGCCTACTTCGTACCTGTCAGGAGTTTAGATTTAGAAAATACAATAGGATCTTTGATCGTAACATTTACTGAATTGAACCAACAACGCAAGGGCACAAACTCCGATCGACACAGGTTGACCCATTCCAATATTTAGGTGATTGGCATTCGCAATCTATAGCATTAGATACATATGTATTTTTTTCAATTCCTGGGCAAAAGAGGCATGTTTCTCCTATTGGTCCAGTTTCAGTTGTCACAATTTCCGCAGGTTCGGTTGTTTCGACATCGTCTTTGGCTGAAGTTAAAAGAGCTCTTAAATTTTGCATTTGAAATTTTAGTAGACTTACTATATGGGATGAAGCAACCAAGCGGCTCTATTCTCATATCAATCGTGTTTTCCCATTTTGTTGGTAATATTTTCAAATAGCGTGCTTGGACGGCATTTTTCAGAAGAATTAATTTAACATCTTTAGCATTAGTGTTAGCAAGAAACATTTTTGGGTTTCCTTTAGAAGAAAGAATTGTATTCCAGATGTACCCGTTATGAGAATAAGCAACATTCAGGGCACGCACCCATCCAAGTTGTCCTCCTTTTATTTGAATACCGGTTAAGTTCCTCATTTCCAAGAAATCGAACTAAGGGAACCAATAAATCAGTATAGCTAGTATGTCTTGCAGATATTCTTACCAAAACAAATTCATTTAAGGCGTCTATGATAGGTTGCCATCCCGTTGAAGAGCTTAGTTTCAACATTTGTAGAAGGTTAAGTCCACCATTGTTTACATTTGACCGAATACTGCTCGCCGATACCTTTAAAGTATAGCATTAATTATAAATTGAGCCAAAAAGTATTTCATTAATTATAGTTTAAACAATAAATTTTACCTGTTTCGGCGACATCTGGTCATTTTCAATGCCCATTGGGTCATCACATAGTGGCTCAATATATTCTTGAGGTACTGCTTTAATGATGTGCTTAATACGTATCTAAACGACCAAAAAAAGAAAAGGAATATGAAATGAATGCTGTGTCCATTTCTTAGTAAGCAAATTATGAATCGACAATAAGGTTTTAATATTTTCGCTTCTTAATTTAGATTCATGTCAGATATTTATTTGTTCGAATGTTTAATACAACAGATTAACATACAATTATAGCTTAGAAAATATTAATAAAAGGAAAATAGTCCATGAAAAAGATTATTTAGTATAAGAACACAGTAAAAACATATTTATAAATTTATTTTTAACAATTTTGAAAAATTCAAAAGCTAATAATTAAACATATTTACAAACAAAAGCGATAAATTAACACTAAGTCTGTTTTTTTACTTTTCGGGTAATAACTTTTTGGGTAAAAAGTTACTTCCGTAGTGAGAGAAAAGTTGCCGAAAACCAGAAAAGTAAAGAAACAGTTTTTGGGTAAAAGCTAGCAAAACAAGAAGAAGAGCCACAAATGATGTCTCGTTTTATATCTCTGTTTTCGTAATTCTTACATAAACAACGTCAACTGATCAGCTTTGGGACTACTTAACTGTCGGGACCACATTGCAGGAAAACGCCGGCAGAAAAAAACTCGGGTAAATTTTTGCAAAAGGGGTATTTACCCCTTACCGAAAAATGACGTTATTTTTAAGGTTGAATATTAGGAACGCATTTTGGGTAAGTTTGTGTGCTCGCGGGGGCATAATTTTACTCGAAACCGAGTGAGAGAGGTCATTTAGAGTAAACACGCTGGCAGTGGACCAGTGGTTTAACGCAGAGAGATCATTTTGCAACTGATCTTCATCATCGTGGCACTACAGCCCGAAACCAACATTAGCCTTCTTAATGCTCCACCTCCATTTGTTCACTTCAGTGACCGCGTCCTCCAGTTCAGTGCTCCCAAAAGCGACGCGCTGTCAGCATTTATCGAATTCTCCCAACGCTTGCGTAGCTTAACGACTGGCTTGGCTTCGCTCGCTCGCCCCTTGAGAGGCCGCTTGGGGACTCGATTGGCCAGCCCATTAAAATTTTTGTAGTCGTATGACGGTAGAGACTTCCGGCTCCTCATATATGGTGCACAGCTCGTTGTTGTATTCATTTTCGTCCCGTATTGGACCGAGGATTCTTCGAACGTATTTAAGGCTTTTTCAGACGTCTGGGTCAGTGTCCAGGTTTCGCTTCCGTAGCATAACACAGGTCTGATTATTGTTTTGTAGATGCGAAGATTCATTTTTCTGTGTATGCATCGAGATTTCAAAGTGGGAAGCACCGAAAAGAATGTCTTGTTGGCTAATTGAATCCCTCGTTTGATTTTGTCATACTCATTCCCATCCTTCGAGAGGCTCGTCACTAGGTACACGAAGGTTCGTCGCTAGGTACACGTTTTCAAGGTTATATACCCTGATCGTTATGTTTTGTCTTACGGGTGTCCTTGTGACCAACTTCTTTAGCGGTTTCGTCAAATACTTCCTTGGCATCGTTGAACGAACGTGACATAATATTGATGTCATCAGCGTAAGCTACTAGCTGTGTTGACTTAAATAAAAGAGTTCCTCTCGTGGCGATGGGAATTTGTCTGATGACATATTCAAGTGCGAAGAAGTGCTTGCTGTTACGGGGAAAAGAGGATCAGGTAGAAAATCTAGAAGTATAGACAAGGACTTAGCGAAGAAAATTGTCAAGAAGATCGAGACCAAACTTAACATTTCTGTTCGAGATATGACAGGAGTTGCCGGTACATCGAAGCCCTTCAGACAATTCCTGGCCATTAATTACACACTGCTTGAGCAAAAAATGTGGTAAAAGAAGTATTTAAGTCGAAAAAAAACCAGTGAAAACTCCCAAGCCGAACAATTTATCAATGTGGTCTAAGAAGCAATATTTTTATAGCGAAAGCCATAATCAATGCCCAGATTTACATTGAGGAATGTGTGCAGAAGCGATTGTTGCTTTTATTTATAGGCATGAGGGATCCGTGTTGTTTTCGTCAGACCTAGTATCAGGTCATTATTCTAAGAAAACGCTGGAGTGGTATGAAAGTAGGCATATGATTTTTGTCCAAGAGGAGGCCAACTCGCCAAATTGTCCTGAACTTAAGGGGTTAGTCCACTGTTAAACTGCTCAAAATGAACTTTTTTTTTAAACAGCTACCAACAAAAAACTATTCAAGATATCGATTTGAAATTTTACATGCATCTTAATTGAAGTTAAGAGTTAACATTTTCATTGGAAAAAATTATTAAAAATCACAATGGTGGCCGCCCCAATGGATCGCCGCAGCACCGCTGAAAAAAAAAGCAAATTGCGCCTCGTAAATTCCTGGACAAAATAAGCGTCTGTGAACAAATTACCAAAAAGATTTCATTAGTTTTGAGTATAAAGGACTGCACGGGCCTAAATTTAGAACAAAAAAAATTTTTTTGACGATCTGGGAAACATTTTTTTGATTAAAAAATTTTTTTTTATTAATTTTTTTGATTCAAAAGTATACCACATTTTTTTTAATCGCTTTAGGGCTCTAAATTTAGGCCCGTGCAGTCCTTTATACTCAAAACTAATGAAATATTTTTGATAATTTGTTCACAGATGCTTATTTTGTCCAGGAATTTACGAGGCGCAATTTGCTTTTTTTTTCGGCGGTGCTGCGGCGATCCATTGGGGCGGCCGCCATTTTGTTTTCTAATAATTTTTTCCAATGAAAATGTTAACTCTTAACTTCAATAAAGATGCATGTAAAATTTCAAATCGATATCTTGAATAGTTTTTTTTTGGTAGCTGTTTAAAAAAAAAGTTCATTTGGAGCAGTTTAACAGTGGACTAACCCCTTAAACCAATAGAACGATACTGGACTTAAATAAAACGAGTATTGAAGGAAAGCAATATGAGAGCTAAAAATTTATCTGGCTTTTTAAAAAAAATGAGAAAAGCATATGAAATCGTTAATGAGACCTCTGTAAAAAAAACTTAATGTCGGGTCTAAACTTTACAAATGTAGTTTGTGTATGTATATTTTCAGGAGGTAAGGTATATAAGAAATAGCCCCATTTTATGTGAATTTTATCCGATAACCATAGAGTAGCATTGCCTTTTATAATTCATGATAATTACTGATATAGTTAACAATGCTTGATTATCAATGATTCAATAAAGCAAATTTTGAAGGTTTTTCTGGTAATGCTGATTCGAACAACTAAAAGATGAGTATTTTTTAATTTAAACCAATTTTTCCTTTAGAAGCTAGATTTATTTTTATTTTGACATATATCGATATTTCGAGGGTAATCTGCCCTCTTCTTCAGTGTCTTTTGGACCAAAAGACACTGAAGAAGAGGGCAGATTACCCTCGAAATATCGATATATGTCAAAATAAAAATAAATCTAGCTTCTAAAGGAAAAATTGGTTTAAATTAAAAAATATTTTTACAAGCTAGGAAAAAATTGGTACACAATAAAAACAATTTAAAAGATGAGGTTAAAATAGCTTCATATTTAAGATTGAACCACAATGTAATTGAACCATTGGCTTAAGTAATTGCTGAAATCGAACAGAAAATCACGCTGCTTCTGGTTGATTTTGGAGCCTTGATTTGTTATGAGTTTGTGTAAAAAATATCTTTTTATTCTCATGAGTAGCATGTACAATAAAAAGAGGAAATATATGATTATTAAAAGTGTTTTATGTCAGGTTTAAGCCTGAGCTTACCGTTGTTGTTTTTCTGCTCTGCACTTGTTCAAATGAGCACCCAAGTAACTCCACTCTTAACGATATACCACCATGCCATTCCATTGGACATATACGTATTATCTTTGCCTCTACGGGTACGGCAAACATTGTCTGCATGGGTGTCTTAGGATCGATTGGTCCATTGCATATTTGCGGAGCTTCAAATTTATTATTAACGTAATGAAAAGCTACTCCATCTAAACTATAAAGAACCTGAAAAGTATTTTGATAGATGTAAGTGGAAAGCATTGAAAATTAAATATTTAATTAGTGAAGTGTACTTAGTTGCATATAAATAATTCGTATTATATGTATTATTATAAGGGAAGAAAGTAACTAACTATTACTTAGAGCTTTTTACCGGTTGATAGATTTTCTTAAATAAAAACAACATGGCGCCGAGGGAAATTTATTTGGTAAGTTAACTTACTTTGAAAGTTGTTACATACTGATCGAATAGTGGACTTCCTTGCATTACTATACCATGCACTGGCGTAGGTTTGTCAAATGCAATTTGCAAATATTGATTTTGATCGTTGAACATCGGAGACCAGCTTCCACTTGCATCTTCGGTGGGTCTACCGTTAATTTTGCAATATTGCGGCAAAAAACTTGAGCCAAGGGAACTACTTGACGTAAATGCTGAATCTGGCAGAGGTGTTTCGCCTTCAATCAAAGGTATGAGGCTGAAAACAAATCAAAGTCAAACTGTTTCCCATAATACATAACAACGTACTTTTCATTTTCACATTGTTTGGGAGGTGAGACAACATCTGGAATAATAATGATTTTCTTCACTCTTGTCTTGCTTAAAATCCGTTTAATTGGCTTTCTAGTTGCAGTCTAGACAATAAATGGTGGTGAATCTGAAAAGTCGTAAATAAAAGGTACACTTACCTGCATCTCTATCTCTTTGTGGCATTCTGACTTCGAGCACACATAGGTATTGTCTAAACATTGGCATGTCATGCAATCAGATTCTTGAAAAACTTGATTTGGCTGGAAATGTTAAAGTTTATTAAATTCAAAGAAACTATGTATATGCGACATAACATTTGTTTTATGTATTCAAATACCCAAAATTTTATAAATTTAATGTTCTTGAAAGATATAACTTTCTGAACATTGTACTTAAAAGTATTTCAGCAAAACGGACAGCGTGAAATTGGCTTAGCTGCAGAAAAGAATCCTAGACCTCGCGATTTTACGCTGAAGTTACCCAGCTTGTTATTATCAGCATTTCTTCGGGATCTTTGGTATTGGGCCGAGAACTGGATGACAGGGGTTTGAAAGCAAACCTAGATCAGAATGTCGCTTTCCGCCTACGGTTCACAAGCCGCAATATAAATAAATAGCTCTTAAACAAGAAGGAAATTTAAAAAATGGTTTAGAGTGTTTTCTACGAAAGTCTCAATAGCATCGCAGAGACTATCGGGATACAGAAAGCTCTATCCAAAGGTCAGAAAGTGCATACAGGACTACTCAGAACTCCAGATGGAAAGACTATGACCACCTTTGCAAAATTGGGAGCAGCGGTGACGCTGAGGAAGTAAAGGAAGGCTTTGCTCGGACACGTCACTCAGCTCTGATTACACAAATCATCACGTATGAAAAATTTGAATGGGAAAAAAATTCCATCAACTCTTTAAATCAGCAAGACCAGACGGAATCTGCTCAATTCTGCTACAAAAAGCAACGGGGAAAAAATTAAAAACCATTCTGGTACGCATATTTAGAGCAAGCTTGGCACTCAGCTTCATACCAAAATTTTGGAGACAGGTTCAGGTTGTGTTCATCCCTAAGGATGGCATCAAACCGGCCGACTTGCCAAAATCATACAATCCAATTAGCCACACATATTTCATATTGAAGACCATAGAGAAGCTGATTAGCTTAGTGATCATCTGGTAAAGATGCAGCTTCACACATTTAAATTTGGCTACCAAAAGTGCGAATCAACTATATCAGCTACACATAAGCTGGTACAAATAATAAAGGAGGCATTGAATGGCAATGAAATCAGACTATGCACCTTCATGAACATAAAAGGAGCCTTTGATAATGCAAGACATGACTCGCTGTATCACGCTCTCTGGAGAAGGTATGCCCCTCAAAAAGTAGCAAAATATTAAGGTATCGAGGTGAGCTTATGAAGCTCGACGAGGCGAGGTGGGCAATAAGGGTGGACAATAGGTGGCGATGTCCACTGTGAAGCGTATTATCCTCTTGGTATGGTTCCTACTAGCTGGTGACCTTCTCATGATCCTCAATAGTAAGCGACATCAGAAGATATACGGTAACAACATCCTATTACCATAAAACTGGCCTACAGGTACAAGTCAGACGACCTAAAAGGCCACCCTAAAATCCTGGAGGACATCAGGCCGATGATGAAAACGTTGAATTTCAGCGATCAAATAAACATCAAAGCAGCTTTCGCGAAGGGATTTAACCTCACAGTTCCATCAAAGAACAAATGGGGAGGAATACGGCTCCTCTCGTACAAAGGAGCGTAAATGTAATATACGGATGGCTCAAAGTTGGATTGTGGATTAGGAGCAAGGATCATAGATTCCGAGTACGAAATACATTCCCCTCTCCAAAAGGGAAGACTCCATATATCAAGCAGAACTATCTGCCATACTTAGAGTCTAACATATAATAAAGATATGGAGCATTAAAAGGGTCAGAATCAAGATTCTATCGGATAAGGCTGCCAATCGTGACCAAACAAATTCAGTTATGCTCTTGGAGGTAAGAGAGGCAGGCCCTAAATGAAATAGGGGCACAGAACAGCCTCGAGTTCATATGAGACCCCGGTCATGAGAGGCACCAAGGAAACAAAGAAGCTGATACCAAAGTCAAAGGAAGAATAAAGATGTCGTTTACAGGTCCATCTTTGCACCAGAACTTTACAAAGGCAGGCCCAGGCAAGGAAAATAAAAGATGGAGCAAAAAAAAAAGACCGAAAGCTACTGCTTTGATCTCGAGGGTTTTAAAACTTTCAAAAATATAACTTGACTCCAATAACAAGAGCAAAAGGAGCAAGGACTCTCTGCAAAAGTATGCGGAGCACTCCACAATAACTCCGCAAAATAGGTAAGGGGGGGGGGGGGGTTGACTGCAGTAGATACTGTGCCAATACGGCAGGGGGAATAGAAATTCTTCTCACACACTGGCCGGCACTAGCGAGACGAAGATTAGAGCTGCTTGAGCGATATGACAAATGTCCCGCCAAGGGAAATTTCCAGTTTCATAAGAAGCTTGGACATCCTATAAAATATCACGCTAAGGAGGCATAATAAACCCAAAAGGTCGTAGTGTTAGGGGTTTTCTGATCATGCTATTGATCAATCAAGAATGAGAAAGTATAAAGTAATTAACAGGATGCCATCCATGAGCATAGCGAAAATTACATAGGAATTGATACATATAACACGAAATCCCGTTCACGCTCTAGGTTGGTAGCTTTGCTCGCTAAAGTGTCAGTCCAGAGAAGCAATCTACTGGCCGCAGGTCTGAATCCCGCCGTATGCTCGTGGTTTTATTTGTTCGTCTTGTGTTGTCTTAATAGCCGGCGACTGGGCATAATTAATTAAGTTTCTCATCATAGCTTTGGTGACGACCTGTCAAAATACTGACGCCTCAGAAAATAAGGAAAATGTCTCACTTAAAAAAGAATAATGGAATGATTGATATTAGCTTCTTCCATATGTGTCTCCCTACTGCCATAGCTAAGCATTTGCTTAAAAAGTTAGTCCCCTGAGCTTTGACTATCAGGAGATGAGTTTATAAGCAGTAAAAAGCGAACTATTTCAGGCCTTTTGCGTTGGCTTATTCATATTATAGCTGGCTGTCAGATGGTTTACGTTGTGACCTAAGAATGTATAATTAATGCAACTTATAAGTGCTGTAGTACGTTTGGATCCAAGCGGTCCTGAATAAAATCTGATTTTCCTTGACAAGTGTTCTTTTATCAATAAGAAACGATTTCAATAAGAAACACAAATAACTATTTTGAAGCTATAATTAAATAACTTACTTTTACAAACTTTCCAGAAAAGCTCAAGCAAGGGCAATCAGATGGCTCAACGCACGTCCTTTTATCTCTCCACAACTGGTCACTACTGCAATTTACCGCAAACTTATCGTCTACACAGCCTTCTTTGCAGGGTTCGCTGTACGGCTTACAAAGCTGTTTTTTATACAATCGCTGCAATGAAAATCAATTTTGAATTTTAGAGTCATAAAAGTCAAGGCCGATAGAAATCTATATGAGCATTTACTTTACCTTTTCATAATAATGACAAGCCCTTCCGCAGGGTATGGCACAGCTTGAAAACCGTTGACCTTCCGGACAATGATCAACTTCAGGCTTTTCGGGCTCACCAGTTCCACACTGAGGTTTTATTTCAAGGACATTTTTTATAAAATCGCATACATTATTTACTGGATTAAACATCATTGAAGGCCCACATGTTTTATCAACATAGGCCCAAGTCAAGTCAGATTGCTGTGCACATTGGCGGAAATCGAAGCAATTTTGTGGATGTTCGGCATACGGGATTTCAGGATCGCATTCTCTCGTGAAGCTCTCTGTGGACGTTTCTGCCGGTAAATCTGTACTTGATTCAATATCAATAGATACATTAGCACAATCCGGCTTAATCATCTCAACGGACGTTATTGAATCGCATTGGCTTGTGAGTGGGTTGAACATTTGAAAAGGCTCACAAATCTTTTGCTCGTAGTCCCAAGAACCGTCCGGCTGTTGGACACATTCTAAAAATTTAAAACAGTCGCCATTGTATTCAATGCGTGGTTTGTTATCATCACATATCGGTGGCTTGGATTGCAGTTGATCAAACTTTTCAACTTCGTCTTTTACACCAGTGCAGTCGCAGTAGACGCGAATTTCGTAGTCGTTACAAGTACCGATGCAAATTAAGCCTTTCTCTAGAGTACAGAAGGAATTGTCATCAGTTTCATTGTGGTAAAGATTCGAAGATACAACTCGGCATTGAATTTCTTTCATAAATTCTGGTTGACACGATCCATAGCCAAATGATGTAAAAATGTTGAGGAGCTTGGGAATTCGTTCTATGTCATTTTCTTTCAAACTGCCAACTGTGTCTGCTTGGTCTGTATTACTCCAATCAGTCCAGCCTTGGACGCAAGAAGATTCTTCAGTTGAGTATGGACGTTCTGTAATCGATGATAGTTCTTCATCTTTTTGAGAGCATGGCGCTCCACTACATATTTCTTTCTGACGAGAGCAACGGCAAGTATGACAGTCATCTGAATGCGTAATTTCACCTTCGTAAAATATTTTGCCATCTTTTTCTAAACAAACAGGTTTGCAATCCTTAACAGCGATGCATTCGCTAAACGTCTCATTAGTGTAAATATAGCCTTCTTGACACGGCTCAATACTGCATCCTTCAACACAGCTCTCGGTGCTGCATATTTTCTGGAGAAGGTTTCGTTCCAAAAAGCTATCACACGTATCTAAGGGACAAGTTGGCATACAGGCTTCGTATACTGAATTGACAGTGTTACATTGCATAGCTAAAAATATGTATGCATTTCAATAAGACATTCAAATGTTAATGGCGCCAATACTCACGACAAAGGTCTGGTGTCCTCCATTTGATAGGAGCTCCTTTCATTGAGCATTCATAAGCGTATGCAGCAAGTGCTGTGCAAAGACATTCACAATCTCCTCCGCTATCACAAGCACATGTATCAAATAGACATCGGTCGTAGAACTTGTCAACAGGAACTTCCGAATGGCATGCCTATGAAAGAAGTTATCATTGTATGTATAAAACCAATCAAAAATTTAATAAGAGACTTTGAAAACTATTTTATCCCTACTGTTCGTTTTTATTATAAAATACAAAGCAGCAAAACCAATTTTAAAATTTGGATTCATTTAGGATTTAAACATAAAACTTAAGACTGAATTATAATGTAGTTCAGGGTAAAGCAAGTAAAGTTAAAAAGGACATTAAAAACACTTTTGCGGTCGCAATTAATAAAATTTTTATTGCGTTTCGAAGAAAAGTCGTGTATTATCCCGACAATAAAAATTAAATTTATAATGGGTTTCGCTTTCTGCCTGACTATCAGGACATATGTCTGCTCTTTTTTATAATTTTTGATTTGGAACTATAATACATTGCTTGGAACTGCTAATATTTCTCTATATGTAGTTGTAATCAATCGAAATACGATCTTTAAGATACTAACAAGTTGGTGTTAGACATCCGTGTATAAATGTATGCACTTTAGCTCACAAAATTATTCGCACATATATAAGTTTAAGAAAAGCATAAATAATAGAAGCATTCAAAAATATTTGCACAGCACTTGCTGCAAAAAATTAATCTGGAATTTGAATAGTATATATATATTTAAGACAAAATTTGAAATAAGGAGTCCTATATCAACTAGAAGAAGTGGAATTTCCAAACCAGTTTGATTTGCAAGCTAGTTGAAAAACATTAATCACAGAGATGCAAAAATACGTCTAGTTGAGTATGGAACATAAGGATGAGATTTGGGCTTTGCAAATCGGGTGGGTCCAAATCGGAAATTGCTTGGCAAGCAGGATGCAGCGAAGAGGTAGCTCGTAGTTTAGTTAAAAGAAACAAAAAACTGGTAGCTTTGAACAAGAAAAAGGCAGTGGAAGGAAGCGAGGTAACACGCAAAGAGATGAAGACCATTTGAAGTTCCTGGCTCTGGAAGATCAAATCGAATCAGCGTCGAAGTTGCGAGCAGAGATAAGGAAGTCAATGGATAAGCCTTGCAGTATCAGGACAATCCAAAGGAGCCGCCCTACGAAAAAGCTGCTTTTGAAAAAGCGGATGTGCAAAGTATAAAATGCAAAGAACGAAAAAACTAGACTTTTGAGGATTGGAAACGAGTCATGTTCTAGAATGAATCGAAATTTAATCTAATTGGACCAGATGGAGCATTGCGGTGAACGACATTCGCACGAATGTATGCCGGCGACTCTTAGGAGTTGTCTTTATGTGATGGTTTGGGATAAGCCCTGCATAATGGCTTAAGGCCTATTAATCTTCTTGAAAGATCTGTTTCTGTTGGGAAATACAAAATAAAAAAAAAATGTGGAAGAATGTGTAGTTCCAGCAATTGAGGATCTAACGGCCGATATGTCTAACCCTTTGCTCCAAGACGATTTGGCTCCTGCACATCGAGCTCGCTCTGTAAGTTATTTTGGCATTGAACATTTTTTTTTGTTATTAATGAGCTTTCTAATCGTTTCTGTTTTCAAAGTCACACAAATGAAGAAGTGGATAGTAATAAGTCGCTGCCATGGCCAGGAAAGATTCCCAACATGAATCCCATTGAAAACATTTGGCAGGTAATGGGATCAAAAAATAAGAGGAAGCGAGCCGAAAACTGTAGAAAATTTGAAGAGTGCAATAAAAAAGCGTGGGAAGTACAAAATAATGAATATTTGCAAAAGCATTTGTATGACAGTATGGTAAGGCGAGTGAAGTCTGTCATCCAGGCTAAAGGCAAATCGATCAATTATTGAAAAATTTTAAATATGTAAGAAATTATCAATTTTCTTTAATATTAACTTCTTCGTAGTTATTATAATGTGCTAGTTTTTTTTTACCTACATGATGGAAAACAATTGACGAAAAAGTTTTTTTTTATCAAATACAAATTTTGCGACTTTTTTTGAAAAAAGTACCAGTATCTATTTTTTAATGAATCAATCTCCTTGAAAAATGTCCCAATGTTGTGGTGTTTATTTAAGAAACATATTTTAATAAAGTAAATATTTCTAGAAATAGAATGAAATATGTAGTAATTTCCCTGAAATTGTGATCTCGTAATTTTTTTTTGTCGTTAGGTGTACATTGTCTATGCTATTATAGACAAGAAGGAAAAAAGCTATCGCAATTAAATACTTTTATGAATAAATTCTTGCAAAACTTCATGATATAATAGTAATTTATTGAACCTAATTTAGCCTCTATAACAGTCTGCAGTCTTTTGCGCATACAACTCATCAAATTTCGTTGTTGATTCGGCTCCGATTATTTCCCGTTCCTCGCGAAGTACTTGTTTAAGCTGAGATTTACTTGAAATATAATATTCCGTTTTCATTTTTTCAAGTACCGATCACAAGTGCTCAAAGGGGTTGATGTGCGGTGATTGTAGGGATCTATGCCATTGAGCAGCTACGGCTTAACCTTTAACTTATTTGGCTATCATCTCTACTATTATTATTGCGTTAATATCGTCATCGTTTCTCTCACTTTCCTCCCTCGCACAACCTAACAACATATCAAAACCTATCAATATAATTATGGTCCTTTTATTCAATCTTTCAAAATCATCTCTGTCATCAAGTACGACTCTCTTTCCCTATGTGCCATCCCCATCATCTTTCCCTTATCCTTGAAATTTTTGCTATTAATGATATGAGGAACGAAATCCCGACCTTAGTAATTTCCAACTTTCACAAAGCTGATTTCACTGGCATGGCGATTGAAATAAATAGGATTGATAGGTTCTCTTTCCTTCGTGGTCTTGACATTCATGATGTTTTGCGCAAATTTTATATTTTCCTCTCGAGCCTCATTTCGCAATTCACACCAACTGATCAGTTTAAAAATTGAAAGATTCTTCTTACTTTTGCAGTGATGTTGCAGTAGCACTCGAAGCCAAAAACGCAGTTTGTAATTTATATAAAAGATCAGGCTAACTTGCTGATCTACTTTTGTATAAAACAACTACGCTCTAAGATGAAAAATGCTGCCAGACAAGCGATGCGCACCTACATTGCTGGCATTGAAGCATCAATCAGAGCCAACCAACCGAAATACATTTGGTTAATTATCCATTCCTTAAAAAAACTTTCCTAGTATTCCCAATGGTATGCATTTGGACGATACAGCTGCTTTGACTCAATATGATGCGTGTGATTTGTTCGCTTCTTACTTTTCCTTTTTCTCTTCACACTATGCCCTCCTCCTTCCCAATACTTTTCTCCACGTTTCCTCCTGAATTACATTTGCTACAAATAAACCCATTAGAAATTGAACTTTTAATGAAGTCTTCTTCTCTTTCATCATCTCTTTGCGTCACTCTTTTAATCTTGTTCAACATAAGTATATCTTGTGGCTCTTTTTCTTCTCTCTGGAAAATTGCCAACATTTTTCCAATACATAAAGCCGGTGATTGTACATGCATTTTAAATTACCGTCCCATTTCGCTTCTTCCTTGTTTTAGCAAGATCTTTGAAAAAGTGGTCTACAAGCGAGTCTACATCTTTATCCAGCCTGCCAGTATGGTTTTGTCAAAGATAAATCCACTTTAACCAACCTTCTTTCGTTCTTGACCATCAAAAGCAGGTCAACGAGCTATGTACTTCTCCAAAGCCTTTTACTGCGTCAACTATAAACTCCTTCTTCAAAAGCTGAGGAACGACATCATAGCTGGTCCTCTTCTTTCCTGGTTTACGTCTTAGATCTTTGGTCGTACCTGTATTCTAATTCCCCTTTATTTTGCATCAGGTGTTCCGCAAGGGTCTACTCGTAGTCCTCTTCTTTTTCTATTTTAATCCGATCTTTTTGTCTCTTATATGCTGATGATTTTCAAGATGTTACGAAGGATCGAGCCGCAGGATGACTGTACGCTTTTATAAAACGATTTCAGTAACTTACATACTTGGTGCCCTGCCGAATGTCACAAAATGTCTTTTACTTGTAAAACGTCACCATTGATGCTCTCATATTCTGTTTCTGGCTCTCCTCTTAATGTTGTTGATAACATTAAAGATTTTGTTGTAATATTTAATTGAAGCATATTTCATACATTACTGCCAAGGCCTCTAAAATATTGGGCTTCATAATTGGACCTCTAACGCCTTTGTTAAATGTTCCACTTCTTTCTTTCATTTGTACATAGTGTCCTTGAATATTGCTGTCAAGTTTGGTGGTAGTAAAGAGGATTGCCGGGTACGCGGTTAGCATTAAGCCGCCAATTTGGGCCCATTAACCACACTCCGCTAGCTTGTTAGAGATGCCAAGTGACCGCTTCGCCAAACTGAATCAGCTGCGTCAACGTGATGGTACTAGCCACCTCTGCTAAGTCTTGAAAGTGGTAAGAACAAAAAATCTTGAGGCGTTTATTATTTAGGGCCGGACAAAAGCAGAGATTGTGTTCGATGGTGTCCTGTACCATCTCACACTTCTTGCATAAATTGCTGGATGTCAGTCCCATTTCGTTCGCATGAGATGCGGTAAGGCAGTGCCCTGTGAACAAGCCCACCGTCGCTCTCAAGCAGTTTATGCTGAGCTTGAACAGTTTGCTGCTTTTGCTTGGATCAGGTGATTGCCATAATGTCCTGGCCACCCTGCAGTCCATCCTGTTTTTCAATTCGGACTTTAGTTCGGCCCATATGGCAGCATCTAGTTTGCTTCTGGTGTCATCAATAGACAGTGGTACAGTGATGCAGGGGCTATTACTAGTTCCTGAATCTGTCCTCACTAGTTCATCGGTTTTTTCGTTGCCTTTGACCCCAATTATTGTTCAGAAGTCAATGCTTCTTAGAAATCGTACAAAAAATATTTCTGTTAATTTTTTTCGCTTATTTTAAGTAATTTAATTCTGCTTCGGAGGCTTATTCCGCAAAACGATCGAGTTTCCCGTATCAATTATTCCCTGGTTTGATAAGCTTTAGAGACGATATACGTTGTCTATGCTGATTTATAGACAAGAAGGGAACCATGATCACAATTCAATAACCTTTACATGTAAATTATTTCGATGGATATAAGTCGGAGATGTTAAAATTTGTCACAACTAGCATAAATAAAAAATTAATGATTTCCAACTGCAAGTGGTCACATCAGTCAAGTATGCACTGTGTGCTGGTGTCTGATGAGAAGCAGTGTATACTTTCGAAACCACTTTGTCAAATAACATTTTCAATGTATATAAAAAAAAATTTCAATTTTAATCATCCCGCAAAAACAATTTCAATTTAACATATATGTTTGAAATATGCTTGTGCGAATAATTTTGTGAGCAAGCGTATATTGCACTTTTTCAGCAAATTAAAATTTTCGGGTCACGCTGTACAAAGAGTATACTCCTGATTTGTATATGCTTCGATTTAAAATTTTTTAAAAGTTATAATGTGTTCAAAATGAGTAAAAATCGTAAACTACTTTTGACCACTTACGAAGGTTCTCATGTAAACGTTCCAACAGTATATTAATTGAATTTTACCTGAAACACGCGTGATTTCAAAACTCCACATTTCGTATGAGCCCACATCTTTCTTTCGGGATGTTCGACGCAAGCTTCAGTAGGACTGGTTGGCTCAGTGCAAAATTCGTGCAGTCTCCAAGAATGACCAAAGAGCAGAGCACTGCTTTCAATACCTTTTGAAGGATTCTGCATATCATCTTTCGGGTCACCATTATTATTGCCGCACAAACCGCTGGTTTTTCCATACCAACGATCGCTTAATTTTAAATAAATTCTTGTACCGTGGTCCCACTTTATTTGAAGGCCAAGCTCTGTCACTTCGATCGTTGTCAGTGTACCAGATTTGTAAATAGCATATCCTTTTCGCTTGGTATTCAATATTTTTGTATGCTCTGATGAAAGTGATTAAAGTGATTTTATTACAAGACAATCAACAACTTACCTTCCACATCAGGCGTATTAGAGGATAGCACTATTGAATCAGTGATTTGACCGAAGAGAGATATTTTCAGAGACTTGGAGCAGGTCACGCCAGTAGTGCCGCAAAGGACGTTTTGAACTATAATACTGAATCCATCACCTTCGAACAGAGTTCCTTTTGCAAAGACATAATCACAAGCTCCTTGAAAATCGAAATTAAGTTTGTCAAATGTTGTGAAATGCGAATCACCCCATACGCTGCACTGAGACGGACATTTTTTAGAACTACAGTTCCATTTTCCAGCTTTGCATACACTAGAATAAAAAAAATATAGTTTTAAGGTACTCTAGAGAAACGCGCTCAAGGATAGTAAGCTAACAGTTGTAACTATGTATACAAATACATAGGCGCCTATAATTATAAAATCTGATTAAATATGGAATACCGTTATAATACTGATTTAACATTGTAAGCACTATTTAATATTTTTAACGGATTTCAAACTTACCATGTGTTGCAGTCAATATTGTAGCTTTCTCCATCAGTAAAGCTTTTGCCAGCGTGATGGCAAGAGCAATTTTCTGGCTTTACGCAGGTATGAGTGACGGTGTCCAAAACAAACTCAGGCATGCAAATACAGCCAGGTTTACAGTCGTCACCATATTGTTCTTCGTAATTGTGCATATTTTTGCAGGTCTTGAGTTGCTTCGGTACACATTTTGTAAATTCAGCGTACTGTTTTTGAGCACATTGTGTTTTCATTGAAGACGCTGGCGGATATAGCTCTCGATCACGAGGATTCGCTACGTCACAGTCCCATCGCCCACCTTGGCATTCGCTAGAATATGAGCAGTAAATTGATTATGTTAAAAAAAGGTTAGCAAAACACTTATCAAGTGCAGTATGGTCGAAAATTTGCAGTTGTAAAGCTATGTTCAATAGCTTGTGAAGTAAACAATTTTGATTACTTGGCCAGTATTTATATAATTTTTCGAGAAAATTTTTCTGATTAAATTTATTTCAAGCGAAAACCTTAAGCCTAGTATTATACTTTTGGCGACGCGAAATAAACGTCGAATCCCATGCAGAAAGAGCTTTTCATTCGAAAATTTCGTCGGCCGTGGAATGCTATAGTCTAAAGGACGAAATTGAAGGCGCTAGCCGTAAATCGAAAATGCTTACAGATACCACTAAATAGTCGTTCGCTGCTTTTCAATGGGTCCGATCCCTTTACAGTCAGCGAAACAAGTGACTTTTGTATACTTAGTGGAGAGGCGTCAGAGGCGCATAATATCTTCCTTGATCGATTTAAAATGTTCGAATATGAAAAATTGGAAGCTATACAAATCAACCAGCAAATGAAAAAAAAAATTGGAAGCTATTTCGAATCAACCCGCAAATGAAAAAAAAATCTAGCGCCCCAGAACCGCAAGAAACACTAATTTTCAATGAGCAGTAGAGGAATCACCCAGATTTGGAGTGTGAATTCTACCAGCTTTATTACAGCCAGCTCGTTTCGAAGGCTTGTACCTCTTCGATCATAAAAATGAAACCTATAGGGTGGAGAAGTTTTCAAGGTTACGACTTTCATGAATTTTAAAACAGCATATCTTGCTACGTAAATGAAGAAAATGTTGTGGCCAGCACTGCAACTAAAAGTTTACCACAACTGCTTAATATCATAATCAACCTAGCCTATGAATCTTGTTTTCATCCGATGACTTCATCGAAAGTTACAGGTATAGAAAGATATTTGGGGTTACCATCCGAAAAATTGAAAGATCTTGGAGTATTAAAACATTGGTTACTTATTTTCATTGAAGATTCTCGTCACATGAATAACGAATGTTCGCATTTACTGATACAAAAATGACAAAAAACTCCTCGTGCTGGTAGCCCTTTGCTAGCACCGAAGCCAAAAATATATCAAAAATCTATCTGCTTCACTTCGGAGTGAACCTACCCAAAAATTTTTTTTTTGGAGCCAATAACTGCGATGGAAGTTATAGAGGTACAACGAAATTGAGTGATACCATGTTCAAAAATTTTCAAATTCTCGAAATCTTAATATTTGTTGTTAGTTGTCACTACAAGATCATTATCATTTGAAAATTTCATGAATAAATCGCTTATTAAAGATATTGCAACAAATCCATAAACAACAATAGCTGCTAACCCTATTATGGTATTTAGCCAGATTCATACTGAATATTGCTTACAATAAAGTCAATTTACCATACGAATTTCGTGTTGATTTTATGACTGCAGTGGAAGTTATAAGGCAAAATGCTTTATTTTTGCTGAGTGAAAAAAAGACACCAAAATTACCATAGCTGGCAGCCCCAAACCGATTTTCAACCGGATTTTTACCAAATTTGTCTATGTGAATTTCGTCAAAATTTGGTGACTGAATCAGAATTTATGTGGCAAAAACCAGTTTTGTTTAAGTAATTTTTCAGGATGGCACCACTAGCACAAGAGTTTCTATGTGTACATTTGAAAATCATTTCTATCAGATCTGTTCCTACTTAAAAACAATACATTCTGTGAGTTGTATCAGACTATTGGGCCGGTTGTATCTGATTATTGGGTCGTGAGTTCTCGTGCACAGAAGTTTCTGATGCTAAAAATATAGATAAATTAGGGATGGGCCACCGTTTTTGCCCGATATGAAAAGTTAAATGCCTTACTTTAGATAAAACACAGGATTTGCATATGAAGTATTTTTTTCTAAAAAGCGAATATTTTTTTTAGGAGACCTGCCGTAGCTACTGTGCTACCAGCACGTTCACAAAGAAACTACATAGGTCTGCAATTTAGTAACATTAATATGTGTTGTAAGTTTCATAAAGATCTGAAAGTTATATCAAGAGTTATCGCAATTTAAAAACTTTCAAATTTTATCGATTTTATTTTAGGCTCCTAGCACACATATCCGATGGGTCTATCTAGTTTGGCTCATCCTATATGAAGAAGTGGTGGCAAGAATTGTGGCAAAGAGTATTCACCATGACCAGACTTGGGACAAACGTCTCCAGTTTGTGAGGCGGAGTGTCTCGAATTAAAAACTAAAGGAGAATTCTGAACTTCTACACTGGCAGATTTTACAACCCAGTAGCTAATAATTGGTCGAATAACTTTCTTTCGTATCAGGAAGCAGGACAAACATCACTTAGAAAAGGGATTGCAAAATTATCGACTAGATTTTACGGACATATAAATGGACTGATTCGCCCAATCGGGCACACGGGTGACACCTGTTCGAAATTGATACGCCCTGGAGAGGCAAGATTTAAGCATTAGGTAGCTGCTCATTTCAAGAAACCATAGATATATACAAGAAACGTACACCTAAATCTTGAGCTCTATCAGGCAAACTTTTTTCTAATTTGGTATAAGTTAGATTTTATTTTTGGTTAAGTAATTGCTTTCATGATAATCCCAGCTTATGTTTAAAACTTATTAGAAGAAAAAAATTAGATAAAAAAACCTATTACAAATAGAATTTGAGCCCCGATATCGTGGAAATTTTCGCAAAACTCAGACCCGGCTCTCGTCCAATTAAACATTTCCTGTCTGCCTAAAGATCATCAGTTTTCCCTCTATTACCAAAATGCTCATGAACTGAGGACCAAATTGGTGCAAATCAGGCTATTCTTTATAATAGCTTCTGATTTTGTCTGTTTGACAGAAACTTGGCTTTCTGCTGATATTCTTAGCGATGATTCCTTCCCCTGCATAATTTCTTCAGATGTAGAGGTGGGACTAATATATTCATATTAGTTAAGATATTACTAATATTTGAATATATTAGGTAATAGTAATATTTTATTGTGACGTATTATAATATATAAATATTAGTTTCGCGTGAAATTTTTTTATTCTTATTTTTCTATTATCAATCAATTTGTTCGCAATGCCATGTCTTTTTACTAAATCAAGCATTGAAAAACAAAAATGTGCATAGAAATTGCCGCCATTAGTTGCATGCGGCTGTAATCGAAACCTTTGACTATTAAAACGAGGTCATTGTATGAGGATGCATATTAAATGTACCCATGTATATGTTTTACATTCACATTTTCATGGATGTACATAATTGCATGGAGGTACCTCATTTGCACCCTCATGCCGACTTTAATTATCTTCTTTATTTGTGAGTCAACGGTTCTTAGTACAGCCGAAGCATGTTCCCATTAAATTAACGGCGGCATTTAAGTGATTAATTTTGTAGAAAGGACCGGCACTGGGGACAAATTTTATGACATTGGACTACCACTAATAGGTAACGAACCGACCCAACGCAATGAAAAAAATAAGATAATAGGCAACAGGAATGTTTTTATAGCATATTCAAATAGATTCGCAGCATGTCGTTTTTGTACTCTTGCTGCAAACCAAATTTTGCCACAAAAAGAAGCTAGCTACAAAAATAGGTTGCTGCTGCAGTACGCGAACCGAGCTAATATCTACACATTATTACTAGAGTTGGGTCGTACTCGCATTTTCACATACTAGGTATTCCTAGTGCGAGTACAAAAAAATACCTGTTCCAAATACCTGTTCCAAAAATACTAGCTAGCATTTTTTGAAGTATGTACTCGTACATATATATGACTACATACAAGTACATACGATTTGCAGTGGTGTAACAAAACGGTGTGATATGCCCTCCCCCACCCACCAGACACAAAGTTCCCAGGCTAGAATGGTGATGGTGCAGATGACCATGAAAGGATGCTGAGTTATTAGTTCGTGCAGCTTGTCCGTAACTTTCCAATGGTCGGTCACTTATTTGGCAAGTCTTTCTCCAATCTAGGAACCATCTAAGGGAAATCAACCGATTTAATTTGATTTTCATTTTGATATATGCATAAAAAACCTCCTGTATTCTTTCAAATTACCAATGTCGAAACATTTAGTAAGATAGGACCAACTAATCCTGTTGTCATCTATATGACTTTTCATCAATCGATTTCTGACACCAAACTTTTCCTGGCTAATCTAAAACTGTCGGTTTTCCACTTCGCCTCACTGAAGCATGAAGTTTATCGAAAATTTTATAAAGAAATGTTTTTAAAAAACTTTCGTCTATTAAACATACACCCACTAGGGGGCCAACCTCTTCGGTAAGGCTGGATATGGGTCACAACCTCGGTAGGGTTGGAGTGCAGTCACGAGGAGGACTTCAGCACAGCCGGAGAAGCCAACTGTCGAGCCAAAAAGGATCTGAACAGTTACTTTCAGTTTTTGCGGACGGTTTTCCGGCAGATTTCATTTTGCCGTATCTTAGAAACTAACTTTCCCGGATTTGTATGGAAATTTCGCCCAAAACAACTCAGGAAGGTCCCTGAATTCATGCTGAACAAAAAAAACATTTTTTGGAAAATATGGACGTTTTTGCCCAAATTCCCCTATCAACATTTTTTTCGCCCTTAATATTTAACTATTATATTCCCCGACCACTTTCAATTATCGAAAGCTCCGTCAAGGCAGTTTTTGGCAAACTATGGCCAAAAAACCCCTCACTCCCCTACAAAATCGAAATTTTTGTATCACAGCAACAGGTCTTGGCCCGTTATGTCCAAAACCACTCTAACCCAAAATTGGCCGATTTCAGCTACTTTTGCCCTAAAAACTTTATGAATAATTGAATAAAATACTTGCCCAATTTGTCCCATCAACATTTTTTTCGCCTTTAAAATATCACTAATATACTCCCCGACCACTTTCAATCATAGAAAGCGCTGTAAAGGCAGTTTTTGACAAATGATGGCCAAAAAACCCCTTCCTCCCTTACAAAACCTAAATTTTTGTATCACAGCAGTAGGTCTTGGCCCGTTATGTCCCAAACAACTCTAACCCAAACTTGGCCGATTTTGCCCGATTTCAGCTACTTTTGCCCTAAAAACCTAAATCTAAAGTCCCAAAATACTCGCAAACACGAAAATACTCTATACAAATATACGCGATACGAAAATACTTGCAAGTTCCAAAATACTTGATACGAGTATATACTCGTATCGAGTATTTTCGTACTTTCAAGTATTTTCGTCTCCATTAATTCATTCAGTCTCCAATACTTCACTCAAAAGAACAAGATCCGTTTATTGATTCACCCAAACATACGTACGAACATACATATATCGACAAAACTTACCTCCAAATCAACTCATTAAATTTGCCTGATTCACATTTGCGCTCATACATACATCATTATATGAGCGATCTTACACTATCCTAGCCATAACATATATCCTGTCAGTAGTTAAATAACTTTACGAAACGTTCATCAGCATCACTAATACGATATATTCACTAACCCCTGGACTAATGCCTTAAAAGCATTCACTAATGCCTTAACTAACGTCAAATATTAGTTTAGGCATTCACTATTAGTTTAGAGTCTAAACTAATATAATATATTAGTTTAGAGTCTAAACTAATATAGAGTCTAAACTAATATAATATATTAGTTTAGAGTCTAAACTAATATAATATATTAGTTAGAGTCTAAACTAATATAATATATTAGTTTAGAGTCTAAACTAATATAATATATTAGTTTAGAGTCTAAACTAATATAATATATTAGTTAGAGTCTAAACTAATATAATATATTAGTTTAGAGTGTAAACTAATATAATATATTAGTTAGAGTCTAAACTAATATAATATATTAGTTTAGAGTCTAAACTAATATTAGTTAAGGCATTAGTGAATACCTTAACTAATATTTGGCATTAGTTAAGGCATTAGTGAATGTCTAAACTAATATTTGACGTTAGTTAAGGCATTAGTGAATGCTTTTAAGGCATTAGTCCAGGGGTTAGTGAATATATCGTATTAGTGATGCTGATGAACGTTTCGTAAAGTTATTTAACTATTGACAGGATATATGTTATGGCTAGGATAGTGTATGATCGCTCATATAATGATATATGTATGAGCGCAAATGCGAATCAGGCAAGTTTAATGAGTTTATTTGGAGGTAAGTTTTGTCGATATATGTATGTTCGTACGTATGTTTGGGTGAATCAAAAAACTGATATTGTTCTTGAGTGAAGTAATACAATCAAGGGAGTAATTTGCAAATTCTATGATTCGAAACGAAGAATAGTTTTCGGATGCAGGCATCTTGCTAAACTGAAGAATGAGAATATTTTCAGCAAAAGTTTGGCGACTATTAATAATTAATGGTAACCGATGGTGATGTAATTATGTGCACATACTCTTTTCGAGTACTGGAGCAGCAACCTATTTTTGTAGCTGGCTTCTTTTTGTGGCAAAATTTTGCTTGCAGCAAGAGTACAAAAACGACTTGTTGCGAATCTATTTTAATATATTTTAGAAGATTCAGGTACGCGAACAGGCCTATTATCTTGTTTTTTTATTGTGGTGGGTCGGTTCGTTACCTACTAGTGGCAATCCAATGTCATAAAATCTATTCCCAGTGCCAGTCCTTTCTACAAAACTAATCACTGAAATGCCGCCGTTAATTTAATGTGAACATGCTTCGGTTGTACTAAGAACCTTTGACTCATAAATAAAGCAGATAATTAGAGTCGGCATGAGGGTGCAAATGAGGTACATCCATGCAATTATGTATATCGATGCAAATGTAAATGACGGGATTTAAGATGCAACGGATCAAAAAGCGGAGTAGGAAAAATATTCAAACTATCGTTTGGTGTTAGGGAATATATCGTTTTAGTGATGTTAACGATTATATTCATTAATTATTTGGCATTAGATTATAACTTGGCGCATAATGATGGAACATTCAATACGATTGCGCATATCTGCTCAATGTTGTGTTGCTAAAATAGTGTATGATAGTTGCTAGAATGACATATGTATCACACGTAGGACAAGTCAAATGAATTAAGTATGAGGCAAGTTTAATGAGTTAATTCGGAGCTAAGTTTTTCCGATATATGTGTGTTAAATGGGTGTATGTTTAAATGGAGTAAAATAAGAAGTAAAATATTCTGTTGATTAATGGATTTTGTGAACGCACCTAGGTTTGAATAAATTGATGCGTGGATGGAAATAGTGTTTATGAATTCATACGGATCGTAAGGGAGAGCCGTTTTTGCATTCGCGATTTTTCTTGAACTAAAAATTTGAATATGTTTAATAAAATGTTTGTCGAATATTAGTTGATGGAGTTATATAAAGGTGATAATAAATAGGTTTTTCACAGCAGGATGTATTTATTTGGGATTTGAAATGATAATAGAAGAAAATTGATCGTAGTTCTCATATAGTAAACAATTATGAACGGACAATTTGCAGTATGAAATACACAATAGGTGAAGTGAATGTTCAAATGTGATGAGCATATTGAAGGGTTCATGGGCTACGTTACTAGTGGGAACGAGACGAAAGCTTGGAAGTAGGCAAATAGAAATTGATGTTTTTGAGTAATATAAAATTTTCACTATTCCAATTATTACTATTGCAATTGAAGGGGTGGCAGGTGCATAATATCTTTTTGGTACCTATTCTAGTCGAAATCTTTCATTTATGCTCATGAAATCAAAATACACACATAATGCCGCGCTACGAGAAATTATTAGAACCAAATATTAGTAATATTTTAATATTAGTTAAGATATTATAATATCGTGTCACTAATATATTCGTATTAGGTAATATCACGAAATATTAGTATAAGCCCATCTCTATTCAGATGTGATCGCAGTCGTGATTTAACAAATAAAGCAGACGGTAGTGGAATCTTAATTGACATTCGCAAATTTCTTTCTAGTAGACTCTTGGCAAGATTCGTGGTGTCTCACCCTGTTGAGTGCGTTGCTGTCTATATTTCCTCTGACACATAAAGCTTGTTTATTATTTGTATCTATATATGTGCCTTGTAGTACATAACATTACACGTAGCAATGTTATTTATTGAGCTATCAGGCTTTATTATGTCTTACTATCACCATTCTCCTGTTGTTGTATGTGGTGATTTCAACTTGCCTTCTGTTCAGTAGGATCTTTCATCTTTAACCATTTTTTCTTCAAATGCCCTTTCCATTTCCCTCTGATCCTTTGTCTCTTTTTGTTCCTTATCCCAGTTTTATTGCATTGCCATTTTTTCTAACTTTCCTTCTTCCAATCTAGTTCTTTCTCTTCATCCTTTCCTTGCATCGATCACCTCATCATATCCTCATCATCCACTTCTTTTCATCGACTTTTGGATATTGGATAATTGGATAATTTATTGGATAAATCAAGCAGAGCTTTGCCATTTTTCAACTTTTTTAAAGCTGATTATGCATAAAATGCTGCTGAACTCCTTGCTATCAACTGGTTTTCTTTCTTTCGTGGGCTTGAAATCAATTAAGCTCTTTCTTCGTTTTACTCTCTCTTTAATTTCTCTGTATCTAGTTTTATTCCTGTGTCTCATACTCATCGTGGTGCTTCTGTGGTAGTCTATAAATCTTTGCGTGAGAATCATAAGGCCCGAAGTGAAAAAAAATGACAATGAAACTACTGCTTCTATTTCTCACCACGTTTGTGATTTGTTTGCGAAATTCTTTGCTTCTTCCTTTTTTTCTCCTAAAATTTCTTCAGGGAACTCTGCTTCAACTGTGTCTTATCATGAGAGTATTGTGATGACTAATCCTCTGGAGCTGGAAATCTTAATATCTTCGTTGAATCTCTCAGCGAACAGCGGCTCTGATGGTATTCCCAATGTGTTTGTTAAGTCAATCGCATCTTTTTTATGTGTCTCTTTGTCTATTTTATTTAAATTGAGTTTGTTTGTTGGTATTTTTCCTTCCGGCAGGAAAGTTGCCAATCTTTGTCCGATTTTTAAAGTCGGGAGACAATGGTAATATTGCCAACTACCGTCTTACATACCTCTTCTCTTGTTCTCATAAGTTGCTTCGTTCATGAAAGAATGTATAGTGTCTTAGTCACTTATTATTTAAAGAGCAACATGGTTTCATTAAGGGACGTTCTGTGACTGCTAATTCAGTGGAATTCACTAACTTTTTTCCCTTGCTCTTAAGTATTTCATGTTGTGTTTTTCCAACAAAGCTTATCTCATTTCCTTTGAAAACTTTTTTCTGTTAGTCTTTTGAAGCATGTAGATCAACATAAGGATCTTGGCATCATTTTTGATCCGAAGTAAAAATTTTTTCTGCCTGTTTCTTTTATAGTTTCTAAATCATCAAATGTTGCTGGTTTTGTTCTGTGCTGCTCGCGCTTTGCAACTGATATCAGCACATGTGCTCGTCTGTTTATTTCTCTTGTTCGTAGCATTGTTGACTATTGCTCCCGAGTGTGGTCTCTTCGTTTCGTTTACCTGTCTAATGCTGTTGAATCCGTTCAGCGTAAGTTTACTCGGTGCTTTTTGTACAAGTTTAATGTTGCTTATCGTCCTTATGATGACCGTCTGTTTTTCTTAAATCTCCTCATAGTATTCCTTAATGAATGTCTTCTTTATAAGCTTTATCATAGTTTCATTTCCTCCAACATTTGTGTATCTCATTTTTTATGTATCTCCCGGTAAGAACTTATTCGCTTGTACTCTATACTTAGAAGCCATGCTGAGCATCAGTTTGGTTCTCTGTCCATGTCTTTTCAATCTTTTAAAAAGCATGTTTTTGATTTGTTAACGTAGCTTTTTCTTCTATATTCTTTCATATTTTTTTTGCTTTATCTTAATGATTTTGAAGTAGATTTTTCTCATAAAAAGTTACGTTTGGTAGAAATGCGGTAAATTTAGTTTTTATTTCCTTGATTATATTTTCTGAAGTTTTACATATAATATGCTGTCCTTTGTATTATACATATTTGTATTCATATATTCGAAGATAAATAAATTTAAAAGCAAGCCAATAGGTTATGTAACGAAAGATGAAAATTATTTTGAAATGAACTTGAAAACTAATTCAAATAATTTCAATATAAATCACTCACCACAGCTCCAAAAACCGCCGTCCAGGGCGAACCTCTTTATATCCAGTATTAAAATAAAGCCCTTCGAACAAACATTGACATTGATTCTCTGCAACACACTCATTATTTTCGTTTAAGTATTGACCGTTTGGACAACGACAGCCTTCAACACATTGACCGCGACATACATCGCTTGAGGCAATGTCTCCACAGGTTCTCAGACAGCTATTTCCGCATGCGTCATATATTTGCCCCGCGGGACATTCAACACCTATTTAAAATTAAATATCTTTGCGTTAAGTGATCGAGTGGTCCTTGTTTACTAATATTTACCGCATTCTTTAATAAAATGTCTCCAATTCAGAACTATGCCTTGGCTATTGCATTCCATTTGATAAGCAGCAAGTATCGGACAGTAACATAATTTTGGATCGCCTTCACATGCGCACACATCGTACATACAGTCTTCGAAGAAAGGTGCCGGATCTACTGCCCAATGACATCCTAAAAAAAATTTAACTCCAAAAATATGATTTTTCTGCTTATGCTTTTTCATTACCTTCGAAAATATCACTCAATAGTCTACTGCAGAGTCTTTCCGCACTTTCTTTCCTTTCAATATTAGTTCGGCACGAGTGCGGAGGTGACTCGATCTCTTGTGAAAATTCGCAGACGTCTTTAGTTCTCCATTTTTCCGCGAATAGCTCTGCACTCTCCTCAATGTCTCCATCAAGTGTAAGGAAATCGTCTTGAACATTGGAATTGAAAGTCCCACATAGGCCCTGTGTTTTGTCTCTATATGTGCTTGGGACATCTATGTAGACGCGGCTTATACCATCCCACCATATTCTCATGCCATCCGAGAATTCGACTTTGGAAAAAAATATTGAAATTTATTTCAGATTGCATTTGTTCACTATGTATTCGAATTCTATGCCTCAATTATTTGTGTATATTCACTAGAAATTATCAAATATATACTAATTAAGGTTTTTTCATTTGACTGACAGGAATTTCAAAATGGACACTAAAGAATTAAGACAATGAAATACCTTGACAAGAATTATGCATTCGAAACATGCATTTTTATGTGAAAATTCAAACGTTAAAAGCGCTCAAGCTGATGATGGTAAACTTATTTCAACAAACCCAATTTAAATTGAGTTTGAAACATATCCGTTCGTTTGCCACAATTGTATTAACATTTTTAATTGATAGATGTCGAAATAAAATTCGAAAGAATATATACTATACTCACTTGAAAGGATCAGAGAACTTGCATATCTTATAGTTAGTATTCCATCTCCAACAAACTTCGGATATTCTGTGACCTCTTTATCATTTATAAACGTAATAAGTCCTTGATCTAGTTTAATTTTTGTTGGTGTTCCTTCAATCTGTACATTAATGGTAACCGATCTAGTGCACGAGGGCGATCCTTGTGTATTTACTGGCTTGTAGTTAAGAGCCTCCGAAATTTTTCCAGAACACTTTACGTTTTCCGCTTCGATTGATACATTATCCATTTTAATTAAATAATATGAGCATTTCCCCATAAAATCATATTTTTTTCCATCAAATGTTGTATAATGAGGATCACCAATAGCTGCACATCGAGCTCCACAGTCAGTGTCGGTACAATTCCAAACTCCACTCTCGCATTTACTTTAAGAGAAACTTGATGAAATTTCCAAAATTATGTGAAATTCAAAACATACCATGTGTTACAATCTCTTTTTATTATACTGCCGCCTTCAAAATCTTTGTTACGCAGTCGGCAGGGGCATTCTTCGCGGGCGATACAATTACCGTTGTACCGAACTAGTCCTTTGGAACAGAAACATCCTTCCTGACATCCATATTCACCAATGTTTTCAACCGAGAGCCCACAAGACGTTTCTATTCCCGGTCCACAGGACATGTATTCTTGATTTTCAGGACATTCCATAGCTAGAAATGAAATAAATTATTAATAGGTTCTTATTGAATTATAATTCATTTCATACGGCATAGGTCAGGACGTCGCCAACCTTTCTTCAAACTTGTTCCCATGCGTTGACATTCTGCAGCTAAGACGGACATTGTTTCGCAATTACATTTGAGCGAAAGCTTTTCGCCATTGCAGTTACAATAGTCTTCAATACACTTTTTTGCAAGAGTTGTTTTATCGAAATTCTGAAATTAATAAAAGCCAAATTTTTACGTTCACATTTTTACAAAGTCAAATATTTACAAACAAGACTGAATGTATTAGTTGCAATAATATTGCTTTCATGTAAAATACATTCTGCAATTAAATGCAAACACTCAGTCCAGTGGAAAAATTTATCCAGAAGGAAGCATAAGAACTTGAGCGGATACGATACGCACCCTCATTTTGAGGATTAGGACAGCTCATGGCATTATGAATTATAAGAAGTAACAGATTCGTCCAAAAATGATAGCTACGGGGTTCATTTTTTACTCAAAACGTAGACTTTTGCCCATTACAATTGTACTGTTTTAATTATGAAGTTTAAAAAAATGCAAAAATTACCATATCTTAATTCGATACAACTACTTATCAATCTTACCTGAAAACATTCTTGCATCTCTGCACTATTCAACAGTTTTTCACATTCGTGGGTGGCCACGTCTGTTGAACATTTCGGTGTAGCCAGAAACTGTTGTTGTTCATCAATCGGACAGCCTTCATTTTCATCGAATACTTTCCACGAATCAACGAAAAATTTACTAGTGGAAAGAATATTTCCCTCTTTAGACATGAAGTCGTTTTCATGATTTGAATCTAGAGTTCCACATAAGCCAGACGTAGTGTTCCAAAGATCTGACCTTGCTTCAACAGATATGAACTTTTCTCTATCCCACATAATTACGACTCCAACGGTGTCTAAATCGATTTTTAAAAACTGGGCTGAATGTGTTATTTTCACTCCCATCAATTGAACGGGGATCGGGAGAACTTTTTTTAGAGTGAATAATTTCACCGATCCACCTTAAAGAAGAATATTTGACTTTTGTTTCCATATTGTTTGCATTGAGTCTTACCTTCATTTGATAGTGAATACTTAAGATCTTGAATAAAGATATTTAAAGAAGTTGTACAGTTTGACTCGGTTGGTGGACAGGTCCTTAAGATGACTGTAAACATTTCACTATTTTTATCTTTGATCAATATATGGCTACATTGAAGTGGCACTCTAAATAAGAACAGAAATAAAATGGCTTCGGGTATCGAATAAGATTGGCATAAAGTAATTCATACTGATAAAGGACTCCGTCAAATGTTTTGACATTATTTCCACCCCAAGTGAAGCAGGTTCCAGATACTGGAAGTCGTGTTTTTAAAGCGTCCATTGTTTTCGGGTGCAAGGGATGTGTTCCAAAGCTGGTTTGTAGATTATTAGAGCTCTAAAATAAAATAAAAAATTACATAAATCATGTTTGCATGCTTGCAATACATTTTTAATTTAAGTTTTTCTTAAAAGTAGCATCATATAAAGATATCATGCTTGACATACTTTATAAAATACTTTACAAAATATCTATCATACTGGATATTTATATGATTTTAAAGTCTGAGTAGGCGAATGGGAGAACATCAACTGATACCATTTGTGGTCCCGGACTCGAATTCAGCCTAGATCTCATACCGGGCGTTGTATTAATTTACCTATGAACAGGTACCTAAGATAAATCAGGGTTACAGTTCGTTATCACTCTTATCACCCCACATTCATACATTTTGATTATGTATGATGTTTCTACCGCAAAAGTCGGGGCTATTATGTAATTGAATAGTGGGAAAATATCCTACTCCATCCTGAGTGCTTTATAACTAACAGACTTATTGACAAAATTAAGCTGTTTGTTTTAACAATTCAATCAGAAATGAAATAATTTCAACGTCATAAAATTTACCTTTTCTTCTTTGCTGCTTATAAATTGGCTGAGTATTTCGGCCCAATTCTGAATATTTTCATCTTTATTCAAAACTGTACTCTTTCTGTCACTCGTAATACTTTGAGTTTTTCTGTAAGCTTCTAGCACTACCTGATTTTTCCCGTCTGCTGTGAAATTGATCGTCAGTGAAATATTGTTGCTTGATTTAGATTTGGTTAGTTTTGTCTTACCATATTTGCATTGCGGCACATTTTCTGGCTTGAAATAGCCTTCTGAATATTCACATTCATAAAGTGTTGCAGGTGCGAATTCGAATTCAACATTTTTGGGGCAATAAAGCTGACAACTTATTCTATCACCGTCTCCATGACAATTATAGCCACCATTGAATTTTAGCTTTTTAGGCGAACAGCGATCAGTTGCTGAATGGAAATATATTTTTTAATAAAAAAAAGTATGAAGAAAAGGATGAAAAGTATACCATATTGGCATTGAGGACCTCTAAAGTTTTCCAAGCATTCACAAGTATTAAGTGATACACAAGTGCCTCCATTTGAACAAGGTGGATTACAAGTAGCTGAAACGAGTAATATGTCCATGAAACGTAAACGAATTTCATTTTGAGAAAAGGATTTATTTGCAAAAAACAATAAATATTTATTTATTTGTAAATATATCTGGGTTAAGCAAGGGGTTTTTTAGTTTTCTCTACCCAGGAAGACGCGGTGAGCTGAGCAGCGTCCGCGCTGCTATTTGGGAACATTCATTGCAAAGTTTTTATGACCTTCAATTGTGTAATGATCGCTATTATGCTGCGTCCTCATTGTGAGCCATCTCGGCCACTGCAATGGTCACAATGATGTGCAGCATCACTAAGTTGCCTCCACACACTGGACCACTAGATGGGCCAGTGATGATTTTTCGGTTGCGCATGATAGCCCGCTTTGATATGTGTGAAAAACCGCTCCGAAAGCCATCCTCGACCATCGCCTTTTCTATGCTCTGCCATTGTCGGCCACTGCAAGCCATCGCCTGTCTACAAAATTATTTTATTGCCATTTTGTTGCCATTTTCGGAGTAAGGAACTTTAAAGGACTCATTTAAATCATAAGGAACTCACAGAAAACACCAAAGCGCATTGTTTGTCGATTTCGTGCTGGTTACGTTGTGACTACTTATAGCCACAATAACATACGCATACGATTGCTTTCACACACGTTCATATCAGCAGATCATTTCTTTCTCCTCCGATACAGCTCTTTATGGCTCAAATTAGCGATATAGGCAATATCTATACTGCCCATGCGACTTTTGACTTACTGGGGACTCAATTTAATGAAAACCCCGTGAACTTGTGAATAGCTAACTAAAATCGTCGCCGAATCGAAATAAATTCAAAAACGATCTTATGAAGCACTTCTCCATAATTAGATTTTTAAACTTCAATTAAATTTTTAGTTTTAAGATGAAATCAAATCCGAAGAAATTCCAGATGGAATTCTACGTTCTTCTTTCATAAGTTAATTTTGATAATGCTAAGCAGTTTTCACAATTTCATTGTATCATATTTTGTATACTTTTCTTAAACCTATATGCGTTTTAACGCTTATATTTTTCAGATCAATATTTGCTTGGTTTAATTCTTACGATAACAATCCGGAATAGTGCTATAATCTTGTCTCGCTGGTACCCAATTTCCTCCGTCACATTTCATATTTGTTATAGTTGTGCCGTCTGGAAACGTATAGCCTTTAATGCATGTGAAAGAGCAAAACCTATGAAAAGATAAGCATATTATTCGTTTACTCACAGTTCTAATTGTCAATCATTATGCAATTATTATGCATTATAATGCAAGAAAGAATGAATGGATAATTGACTGATCAATTTAGATAATTTTTTTTTATAGAAAACAACAATTTATAAAATATAAACCAGGAAGCTATAAGTTTTTTTTTTTTTTTGAGTTTTACATAAAAAAAAATATTTTTATTCACTTACAACTTATTTGTAGAAAATAAAAAAAAAATCTTACACAGAATTGCAGCTCATCCTTGAATTTTTCGGCACCAATGGTTTGTTTAGACAAACTTGTCTTTTCTTTTGACAACTCGACCCATAGTAGTTTTCCGCGCATTGACACTTGTCAGGAGCTAAACAAATTCCATTATTTTGACAAGGTGGGTCGCATATTGCTATAAGAAGAAAGTAACACGCATAGTAATTATAATTGTTTCGGGACATGTTTTTTTAGGTAACAAGCGTTGATCTAATATTTTTGCCATTTTTACCATGCATAGAAAGTGCAATAGAGTTCTATTTGGAAAGGGGATGAGACATGTTTTTATTTATTTACGAGAAAGCAACTTTATACAAAGGCTACTCATTATGAGCAAACTGTAAACTTCTTGGCACATTCTTTCTCCAAGTTTTATTGCATTCACTGTAAAAACGGCTGTATATTATAATGTGCATACTAAGCTCCTCTGATATTAAGCCTGAGGCTGCAAACGTGAAAACCAGTACATAACGCTTTGAAATTTTGTAAAATTATAATTTAAGCATCAAATTTAAGTATCAGATGAATTTTCTCTTTGTTTATATTAATAATAAATAAGTTTTATCGCGGAAACCTATTTGTTTATAATTAGTTTTAACTGGCGCCCAACGTGGGTGTGATGGACGGCCGCAAAAACCCTTAACGGTCTTTAGGGATACAGACGCTTGCGGTCCTCGTATCGAAGTTTAAAAGTCCATACCCATGGCGTACTTATCTCCATCGGAGCAGCAGCCCAATTAGGGAAACCAAACTATCCAAAAAATAAAATATGTATGTTAAAACTGCTCATAACTTTTGTTGTTTTCCACTGAGTACACTCCATAAGATTCAAAACATCGTTGTCTGTGCTGCTATGACACAGTATAGTTCGTTCGATGACATCCACACTTGGGTAGTTAGTACTTTGTCTGCTAATCTAGTCTATTGGTATGCCTTACCATTTCTGATAGTGGATCCAAGGGTTCGAGCTAATGTCCGAGTGGTGAACTAATTGAACGTCAAAGGCGAATTTTAAATAATAAGTCATTTTTTCGCGTTGACATATGCTAGTTTTTATTGGTTGTAATTATTTTTTTTCGATTTCGAGCAGACTATTTTAGCTACTCACACATTTTATGCAAAAGTGAATTGGTTTTCAATTGAACCATTGTTGATTGGGTGAAACATTCCAGAATCTTGTATCTCCCTTAGCCCTTACCGAAGATCGGTTCTGATTTTACGTATGCTGGTCAACCAAAGATCATAATTACAATGTAGCACGCATTAAGTCTATGAAAAACATATGATACACAGCACATCAGATGATGTTGATTAATCATAGTCATGAAAGATTTTAGGTAGATAAATTTGTAAGTTGGATGTTTGTTCTTCAAACTTTTTAATTTATCCTTAGTCTTATGCAATTCTATAAATGCATTTGTCATAGGATAAATTAATATATACAGAAACCCATTAGAGGCCCGTTGTGATACCATGGATATACTCACCCTCAGCCACTGTACTCTGGGCACTATTTACTTCCTTTGATGAGCTGTGCAATAGTCAGTCAGACCTGAGAGGAAGATCACGCGAAAAGAGGCCATTCTATTCCCTGCAAGTACCGGACACAGACACATGAGATGGATAACGGACTCCTATTCATCCTCTGAGTCGAACCCCCTGCCCGACTTTGTTAAAGGTTGGGCAGTATGAATATGAGTATGAAGCAATGGCTCGTGAGGATGGCTACAAAACACTGGAGAGCACAACGGGCTCAAGGAATTGAAGTAAATTGAAGTGAAAGCTTAGCTATTGCGGTAGGGAGACACATATGGGAGAAGCCGATATCAATTATTCTATTATTTATTTATGTGCCACATTTTTTTAAGTGTCACATTTTTTTCTTATTTTCTGAAGCGCTAGTGTTATTTCTATTTAGTCACCACTTAAAGCAGTAATGTGAAAATTAATGGAGCGCTGGTATTCTGCCCAATCACCGGCTGTTAAGACAACTCAAGGCGAACAAATACAACCATTATTTCAAGGAAATGTTGACAGAAGTCATGAAAACTATCCATTTTTTCCAAGCGTGGTAGATGTTGAAACATGTAAAAACATGTTCGCGTTGTAGGCATAATTTACTAAATTCGAGGAAAATTACTTGCTTGAAATAAGTTAAAATAAAAATTGTATTCCGTTGAATGTAAGAAACTTTTACACAATATTTATACAAATTACTGACATCAAATAAAAGTTTATTTGTTTTGTGGGATTTCACATCTTTTAAACACGTAAATACTTTCTTTGATTCTAGGAAACATATTTTTCTGAGTGTAGATGTCCAAATATGTCTTGTAATCGCACAGGATGATTCTTCAGCTTAGGACTTCTTAGTGTGCTCAAGGTGTTTTTGTTTAATGGCCAGTTTGACCAATTACATCGGTGCACATATACTGAAAGGTTAAGAGACCTCCGGTAACAAGGTGCCAATTCATCGGCCACGCATTTGCCCTGAACACCCCTATGTCCAGTTACCCACATCAATTACACTGACGATTGTTTCGGCATCTCTTTAAGAGATGCACGACATTCTAAGAACTGTACAAGGACCAGCAAGGGAGGTGATAGGTGCTTGGCTTTCTGTGAAAATGCATATATTTTCTCCCAATATTTGATTACATAGAAGCCAGTTGATAGCCTGATAAATAGCAACTGCTTGAAAGTCATTACACTAGTCCGGGAGGCGGAAGGGCAGCCTTCAATTCAGCGCAACCGAGCATATACCGCTGCCAACTTTATTGTTCAGTTGTAATATAAATAGGTCCATAATCGAAGGTGATACCATCAATCTATTCTCGAGGTCTAGTAGAGTGTCTGGAATTATGTAGTCTACTTCCCCTGGTGCAGGAACTCTCTCTAATAAGATTCTAGTATGGCCACGCTCAGTTCTAGTTCATGCCGAGATGTAGTGATAAGATAAGCTTGCTGCAAGGTTAATAAATTGGTTGGCGATCAGTGAAGCAGCACGAAAAGTGTCTAAATGGGAGTGATACTGAAGTGCAGCCAACTTTCGCACTTTTTCAAACAGTCCCTGGTTGGTGATTTTTCAGCGCAGCCTGCCACCAAAACACCACTCCATACAGTAGTATCGGCTCAACAACAGTAGTAAAGCCATGTGATGCTGCAAACCCCAACTCGCCCCTATGGCATTATTGCAGTAGTAAAGTGCGCCAAAAGCCTTTCGTGCTCTCTCTGCTATGTTGTCGTTCCATAGGAGCTTCAAGTCAAGGACCAGCCCCAAATATTTAACTTTTAATAACAAGTTTTAAGCAAGTTTTGAATGCTACCAAACTAACCAGAACTCGATAGAGGTGTAAAAAATCCGACTATTTTGCAAATTTCTAGCAAATTACATCTGCTAAACTAATTGCCAAAGAAGTATTTTATATGCTAAGTTTCAACACAGGTTGCATAGAATGCGAATTACAGTTGTCGTATTAAAAGAGCATTAATGCTGAAACTCTTTTGATTCGTCTGTAGAGTTTATCTGGTTTCTATCAAAAATTTGACTCTGGATATTCGTTAGGCGAAATATAAACGTTATGGAATGTAACTAATTCGTAGAATATGAAAAAATAGCACTGAAATATGTCATATTGTTTGAACTATACGATGTTGACTTCTTATTTGAAAGTCAAAATGTTAAAATCATAAATATTAGCAGCAAAAATAGTATACACATACTAAGAACCAAAAAGGTGGGCAGGATATCTTAATTTTCTCTCGTTGTCAGCTAGCTTAAATGGCTTAAATTTCTTTTTAGAGAAGCTAATATTATTTGTCATACTTACGTTGACAGTCAGTAATGTCATTGACCTTTGAGTTTTGAGCAACCCACTTATAATTTACACAAACAGCTTCCAAATATGTTACACCATCAGCAAAGTTGAATCCTTTGAAACAATGCACTTTGCAAATTCCATTGGCACATTTCACTTTAGCATTATTCACATATAGTAATCCATTCGTACAGTCTCTATCGGTTTTGTCATTTATTTTTCTACAATACATTTAATGAAGGGTCAAGGAATTAACAGTCTATAGTAATTGAAGCACTTTACCTTGAATGAAAATTTGGTACGGAATCTTTCCTCCAAGATTTTACTCCTACGTACCTAAAAAAAACAACAGAAGAAATGTTATGTACATGCAATTTAATTTAATGTCTGAAAAATACATATTTTGGAATGTTGTTGGCATGTTGAATCAGCGTGATGCTGTGAATTACTCTTATGAGCAGCTCTTTTAGCAGCTGAGCTGCTTTTTGTATTTACGATACATGCGAATCACATAATAAATATTTTAATGCAGTGAGCAGATGCTTTATAATCTAGTAGTTAACAATTAAATGAGTAACTAGAAACCAGAAGGTACGGTTAACTAGATTCAAAAATGTAGTTATTATAGCTCGGTTCAAAGACAATGTGTTCATGGATTTGAGCACTCTTCTCATGCGGGGAAATTTTTTTTTCAAAAATAAAACAAATTCAAGATAACCCATTTTTGGCATTAGAGACTTTTAATAAAAAAACCGATTTTTCCTTTAGAAGCTAGATATATTGAATTTTGTGACAAATATCGATATTTCGAGGGTAATCTGCCCTCTTCTTCAGTGTCTATCAGTCTAATCTTAATCTAACTTATGTATGCTACTTATAGAGCTTACTTTTAAAGTATTGACTTATACTAATTACCAACTAATTGTCTATTAATGGACTTTATACTAATTACCAACTAATTGCCTATTAATTACTTTATTATCCATATTAATTAAATTATCCTCCTCACTATGAAATGAATGTTCAAATTAGCCTGAACAGTGGTGATGCACAGTTTCCTTGGTCTGTGTTTAGTCTTCTATGCATAGGGGTTTTCCATATGTGCAGGCTTTCGTACGCATCCAGTTTTCGCACCTGCTGTACCTCCTTGATCACCTCCACGTTGTCCCAAGTTATGTTGTGATCCTCCTCCAATATGTGCTTTGCTACTGCTGAACGTACTAATGTTGTATTCTTTTTCCTCGCTGAAGCTGCTTCCCGTTTATGTTCCGTTAGTCTAACACCAACTAACCGTTTCGTTTGCCCGATGTATATTTTGTCGCATTCTGGGCAGGTAATTTTATAAACTCCACATTTTTCCTTTTTATCCTTTTTGTCTTTGACGTGACATAGTATAGTACCTAATTTTTTAGTTTTACTGGTTGGAACTGCTTTAATATCAAAGCGTTCAAGAAGTACCCGAACTTTTTTGAATACTGATGAATAAATAATTGGAACTCCTATGGTCGTTTCTTGTTTTTCCTGCGTAAAAAGCGTCGTAAAAAGATCACGCTGTATTCTATACTTTTTCTTTTTGACAAGATTTCCAATTATCCTCTCGTCAAATCCATTTTTTCTCGCCGTATCTTCAATATATTTAACTTCTGAGTTAAAACTATCCTGATCCATGGGCACTGTTAATAGCCGGTGAATCATCGAATTAAAGGGGGCCATTTTTTGGGAATGCCAATGATCAGACGTTGATGGTGTTGTCCTCTGAGTGTGTGTGGGCTTCCGGTAGATATTGAAACTAAGAAGACCTTCTTTTCTTATGATCATTAAATCCAAGAAGGGTAGTTTCTCATTCTTTTCGACTTCCATTGAAAATTGGATGTCCTTATGTGCTTGGTTCAACTTCTCCAACGTTTCTCCCAAAGCATCTTTTTTAACTATAGCTAGAATATCGTCTACATATCTCAGCCAAACCCGCGGAAGCGAACCTTCTTCATAAAGTTTCTTCTCTAGTCTATCCATAAATATTTCACTCATAAGTGGGGATAAAGGATTTCCCATTGCTACACCTTTCATCGCTTTGAAGTATTTCCCCCTGAAAGTAAAATAACTTTCATTCATGCAAACCGTAGCGAGTTTCAAAAAGTCTTTAGCCCTCTTCCTCCCCTCCGGTGAGCTATTCCTCTCTAATAGCCAGTCCTCAAAGAACGTGAGTGCTTGTTTTACTGGCACGCTTGGGAACAGAGCCTTGACATCAAATGATACAACCAGCTCATCTTCCCCTATTGTTGCCACTCTTCCAAGCCGCTCTATTACCTCGTCTCGATTCTTAACTGTTCTATCGCTAATCTTCCCTAAGGCCCTACACTCGTCTACAATCCACTTTGCGATTTTCCTTGTTGGAGCGCTTGTAGCGGTGACAATTTCCCTAAGTTCACTTCCTTCCTTATGTATCTTTGGAAGGCACCTAATTCTTGGCAATGACGGGTTTGAGACCCGCAGCTTGTTCACCTCTCCAATCGTCCCTTTGCACTCTTTCAAGACTCTTTCAACTCGTTTGATAGAGTCTGGTAAGGGGTCTTTCCTAAGCTCATGGTAATCCCCGTTGTTGAGTTTTTCCATAACTAATCGGTCATATTCGTCTTTGTCCATTACGACCACGGCATTTCCTTTGTCAGCTTTGGTATAAAAGACCGGTTTAGCAGCCAACTCTCTGAGCACTCTTTGTGCATTCCCAGTGTTCCCCCTCTTACGATTTTCCCTCCTGATGAGTTTAGCCACATTGCCTCTAATCTGTGCTTTCTCCTCTTCGGGCAGGGTTTTAACCGCTGCTTCGATGTCTACTACCAAGTCTTCTGTTGGGAATGTTTTTCCCTTGACAGCAAAATTCAGACCTTGGTTAAGTAGCTTCATTTGCTCTCCTGTGAATTGAACCGTGGACTTATTCACCACATAGTTGGGGATAGTCTCTACGGCATTCTTTTTCTTTTCAATGGTGTCCTTTCCTATCGTCAGCTCCTTCAGTTTTTTTGTGAGAATTTTCCTCTTTCTATCTTTCTCACATTCAAAGGCCCTGTTTGCTTTCCCTATTATATCTACAATATCTCCTTTCCTACCTAAAGACTCACTTGCCATTTTAAGATGCAAGGAATAAACTTTCAGTGTGAGATCCCCTAATCTCTTATAAAGCCTATTTACGGAATCTCTAATCAGATTTCTTTCGGCCAGGGCAATTTGTTTCCCTACTCAAACAAAAAGGATAAAAAGGAAAAATGTGGAGTTTATAAAATTACCTGCCCAGAATGCGACAAAATATACATCGGGCAAACGAAACGGTTAGTTGGTGTTAGACTAACGGAACATAAACGGGAAGCAGCTTCAGCGAGGAAAAAGAATACAACATTAGTACGTTCAGCAGTAGCAAAGCACATATTGGAGGAGGATCACAACATAACTTGGGACAACGTGGAGGTGATCAAGGAGGTACAGCAGGTGCGAAAACTGGATGCGTACGAAAGCCTGCACATATGGAAAACCCCTATGCATAGAAGACTAAACACAGACCAAGGAAACTGTGCATCACCACTGTTCAGGCTAATTTGAACATTCATTTCATAGTGAGGAGGATAATTTAATTAATATGGATAATAAAGTAATTAATAGGCAATTAGTTGGTAATTAGTATAAAGTCCATTAATAGACAATTAGTTGGTAATTAGTATAAGTCAATACTTTAAAAGTAAGCTCTATAAGTAGCATACATAAGTTAGATTAAGATTAGACTGATAGACACTGAAGAAGAGGGCAGATTACCCTCGAAATATCGATATTTGTCACAAAATTCAATATATCTAGCTTCTAAAGGAAAAATCGGTTTTTTTATTAAAATATTTTTTTGAGCTAGGAAAAAATTGGTACACATTAAATACAATTAGAGACTTATTAAAAGTTTTGTTCTATTTGGTTTTGTAGATTAGGGGATAAATTTGTGAGCAACGTGAATGTTGACTCAAATTTTATATTTCCTGAATTTCGGAATACGCTAACGAAAAAAGGTATCCAGAAGAGAGGCCAAAAAGAGGTAGCAAGACAAGGATCTACACTGAGAAAACACATGGCGCCAGACGCCATAATTTATAGACTTCTGGCGCCATGTACATAGTCGATTTAGGAATTGTGATAAAATATAGCGCCACACGCCATAATACATGGCGAAAAGTACATAGGCCTACACGCCATGTACTATAGTCCTCCACGCCATGTACATGACGTGGAGGACTATAGCACATGGCGTGGAGAACTATAGTGCATGGCGTGGAGGACTATACTGTATGGCGTGGAGGACTATAGTAAATAGCGTGGAGGGCTATAAGCATAGCGTCTGCTCCTATGTACTATGGCGTGTGGCGCTATATTTTATCACAAATCTACCGAAATCGACTATGTACATGGCGCCAGAAGTCTATAAATTATGGCGTTTGGCGCTATGTGTTTTTTCAGTGCATCTGAGGATAATCCAAATTGTATCCAAAAAAAAGGCCACGAACCTTCTCCGGAGCATCTGGAGGTAGAGCACTTGCTGTTAGGTTAGGTGATGGAATTTTATCAAAGAAATTCCCGAGGGATTAATGAAATCAATGATCATATCCTCTCCTATATTCAAGAAGCTTGCTGATATTTATACATCTCCTCACACAGCATGGCTGTGAGTTATAATTGTAGTGCCATGAGCCATATTATATGGCTCATGGCACTATGTAATATGGCGTATGGGACCATAATTTCTGCGCCATGTAATTATGGCGCTAGGAGCTATACTGTATGGCTCAGGGTACTATGTACATAGCGTGTGGCACCATAAATGCTGCGCCATGTAGCATGGGACCACGCGCTATGTAGATTCTGACATTATGGCGCTGGGAGCCATATTGCGTGGCTCAGAATACTATGTACATGGCGTATGGGGCCATAAATAATGCGCTATGTTACATGGCTCTGGGCGCTATGTGGATTTTTTTCAGTGTGGTAGCAAGAATAAAAAACCTGAAATCCCCCCTTGTTAAATCCATGGTGGCTGCCTTCGAAATAATTGAAACTATTAAAAAAGACAAGAGAAACATCAGCGGCCTAATATGCACGTGTACTTGAGATTTGGAAGGAGCTCTAGGATACGTTCTGAATGAGTCATTTTCACTATAAACTATTCCGGATTCTCGAGGCCAACGTTTAATTTTTATGTAGATAAGAATTTCAAATAATCTTGCATCTTTTGCACAAAATTTTATAAATGTTTTGCGACATCTCTTCTACCTACCTCTTTTCCACCCCTTCTATTTGCACCAGCAGTAACATAGCCATAATAGTAGAAATAATGAACCGATATTTATAATAAATAATTAGCTTTCAATCAAAAACATTTCATATCCTCAAGTTGTTGATAAAACACAAAACAGGCAGGTGTAATGTATCACTCATAGGTACATTAAACTCATTGAACACTTATTGAACTGGTACTTCAGCGTGTGGCGTTAACGACAACATCTTTGATTAGAAAATCAATCCGACTTATATTTCTTTTGTTTCATTTGTTGCGACAGCAAGTAATTCCCAAACTTTACGAATATAGTGCATCTTGTTCAGGTTATGAATTCTTATGACCTTCTTGTAAATTGAAAGACATTGAATTAAAGCTTCATTTTTATGACTCAAAAGAAGAGTTTACATAAACTTTTTGAAGCAACTTGTGATTTTTTAATGCAACCAAGAAAATTAGTCGCGCTTAATTGAAATAATTTCACTTCTGAAACGGGTTGTTACATCAACTCATTTTATTTATTAAAAATAATACTACATATTGTAACATTTTACATTTTTCATTTGCATTTAAAATTAATTATGAAAATGAGAAATACGTAATTAATACTCACGATTCAGGATCCAGCAGCCTTTCGGAAAATCCACTGGATAAACTTAAAACTAACACAACGCAAGCAAGTAGTCGCATTTTAACATCACTCAACTTGACTCGAACAGAATCGTTTGCAGTCTTTCAGAATTGTGTTAATGAAAAACTGAAAACACAATTTGCTAGATTGCAAATGTTAAATTGAATATTTTTATCAATAGAATTCTTTATCATTATATGCATATGCCCACGCACTAAATTTTTCCTTGGTCAAGCTTGTTACAAACCGTAAAGCAATTTATCATGTTTAACTACAAAATGCAATGTTTTCAGGACGTTTTTTTATATAATTAAATTCGCTCCGGAACTGTGATTAGACAGTGATAAGAACAGCCAGATCTCCGAAAACGTTTTGTATTGGATGCGATTTTTCGCGGGGCTGCTTTTGGTTTATAGTTTGCATGTCTGTATTCAATTTCTTTTGGTTAAAGGCTGCTAAGAGTGTCTGAAAGTTGAAAGCATAGTGTCATTGATCCCTGCAGACAATACGAATACTATTATGATACTGTGGTTTTTTTCATAATTGTTGAATGCAGATAATACATATGCAATAACTAAATTTTGTATGCCCATACAAATATTTGTTTCGTGACTCCCTGACCGTTTGTAGTAAAACTTATTTTCATTCACACAAATAAGATTTCTACTGTTGATTGTTATTGCTGAATAGAATGACACATATTCAGATACAAACTGAAATGCATATATTTATTGCCACATAGAATAAGACACATTTTATTTTTTTTAGAAAAGATAAGATACTTCTAGTATGTTATTCATTTTTTCTTCGTTGTTGCTTCTTTCACATTAAATTTAGGAGCGTTACATTGCTTTTTGACTGCTAATTGAGCATCGTTAGAGGATGTATTATTCATAATTGTATCAACCCGTTTACTGATGATCCCCATAACTAAATCTATATTTTGAGATAGTGAGTAACCTTTCCAGTTGAGAACGTTTAGTATGGGTACTACTTCAAAGTGTGATAGTCTGAAATAAAATATGAGTCTAAAAAATGATTTTGTAAGTTTATGAAAACCTACTTGAATATTTTCTCAACTCCCTGCACAATTTCATCGTATTTTCCATTACAAATTTTTTTTTCGTTCTGAGAAATTCGATGATGTTTTTCTTGCAATTCTTTTTCAATCGTTAAACTCTTAATGGATGTTGTGTCGCCTTTAGAAGATGTGGCCCTTTTTCTATCCGACTCGTGCTCTAAGAAGAAAATACGGTATTCAGTGGATAAGAAAGATAGCATATGTATTATTTATTGTTTAAGTGATTGAGGAAAAAACCCTTAGACAGTCTTTTATATAAACATTCGCAGTTGAGCTTTTGACAAAATTAAGGTCTAAATGCAGTAATACTCGTATATCACAAGAAATATGATTTGCTATTATTACCTATTTCACTGATGTATTTATTGACTATATCAGTCAATGTTTCCACTTCTGCATTAAGCTCGTTAACATAATTGAATATTGCAAAATTTTCCTCTTCTTGTCGATTATATTGATAAGACAATGCCTTCGTATTACTTTCACCCGAGAGTTCCTGAGAAAAAAATATTATTTCTAGTTGAAACTTGAATTGGGGTATGAAAGATAAAAAGATAAAAAAAAGTCTAGCGCATCAGAACCGCTAGAAAACTAATTTTCGAAGAAGTTATCTTTGAGGGATTTAAAAATGTGTGAAGACGTTATACACTTCTTTGTAGTATCATATCAACCATTTCTTACTCAAAGGAACAAATATCATTTTCTGACAGCATTTCCCATAACACAAATGATGAAAATGTTCAGTGCTGGCAACATTTGTCCATCACAGCAGCAATAAATCTACCATAATAGCCCGTCCAGACTACGGATACTTAAGTATCCGCATACATAAGTATCTGCCAAAAGATGGTCCACACTGCAGCGACATTTGCAGATACATTTTACCCTTGCCATGAAAATGAATGAAAAGTATGCGCTAATTGTAGATACATTTTCGAGCAATAGCGGATACAATTGTATCCGGATACATAAGTATCTGGAAACAACGGTCCACACTTGAAATTAGCTCACACTGTTGTATGCAGATACAAAACTATGTGAAAATTACTAGTGTGGACCGTTGTTTCCGTATACTTATGTATCCGGATACATAAGTAGGCGCTGTTGGAAAATGAATGCGGATACTTCTTCGATTGAGCGATTATTGATTCGGAAGCGAGAAACACTTTGCGATGCAGTGCACGCATTGTAATGCACTTGAAAGCAATGCTGTGTTCTCACAATTAATGCCAAATTAATTTGTGGAAGTTACAAGATCAGGCTTTGATCTATGAAAAAATCGTAAATAAAACAACACTAATTTTCTTCAATGTTACTTGTTGCGCCGAGGACAAACTTCTGAGCACCAAGTCTGCTCGCTCTCGAGTATTTATAAGATGTTTCTTATACGTAACTTACATTAGTTTTATGGCCACTGCTTAATCTATGTGAACCCTAAAATACATTGCCGTATCTTATCTGCATATTTACAACCCTTGCAGATGGGCTTCGCACATTGTAGGGATTTACGTTGCTTATTGCTGTCGTAAATCCATCCTTACATTTTCTATTTGATGTTCCGAACAAGGAAAAATAATATTGTTCCATGTTCGGTAAGGAAAAAATGTTGTACACGGATGTGTGGGAACGTCGTTAGGTAGTGGCGACGTAACTCCTCCCATCCATGTTTTGAATCTGTCCTCAGATTTTGCTTTCTTTAATGCGTATTTCAAATGAACTTATTTTTTTGTATGATTCAAACGAACGTAACTTATATTTTCTAATTTTGCTTATAATTTAACACATGAATACGTAAGATTATTTCATATATATTTTTGAGGATCAGGATACCGTTTACTTTTGTTTTTTGCATATCATGATTGAGTTTTTCTTATATATAAGATTACTTTGTTTCATTTTTCGCTAGGAATTTATATAAAGATGTTTTCGTTCATTTTATTGTTAAAATTTATTGCTAAATAGTGTACATGCATATTCAAGGGTAGTGTACTATCAACGGTAGTTTATACGATAGTGAAAAAGGTTGAACAATCGATATTCGTTCTGTTTGTTTTATTTTTGAACAGGTTTTTAAATTTACATGGCTAATTCATTTTTGTCAATCAGGACGTCAGATTTAATATTTGTCGTATTAAGTTATGTTTGAGCTTGCTAAGTTAGCATTTTGAAACTAATTGTTGGGTTGGTTGTTACCTGGAGCATCGTTTTTCCCATTGTCTTTGAAGTGATAAATTTTACGATTTCTTTTGAACCTTTGTGGGTGAATATTATTCGCTTGATTTGCTCTAGAGAATCTAGGCTCTAGCTTAGTTGGATGTGGATTCTGAACGAAGTTTTTGTTAATGTCACAACCGGGCCTATTAACATTTAGTTTGTTTATATATTTTTCTTTGTATTGCTTTAATCTTTCATAAATAGTTTTGTTGTCTGTTCTACATTCGTTGAAAAATATGTCCGCAGGCTTTTCTTTATGCGCAGAGTGCTTTATGTTATTATATACCTTTAGGCATTCTTCTATAGGATTTAGATCTCTTAAATCCTTGTCTTCCATCTTTTGACGTAGGTAGAATGTCCTTATATTCTCATTTAAGGTCCGATGCGCAACTTCAATGTCCCCATTTCCTGTTTTATGGTGTGGCGAACAGAAATGTATTTCTACATTCTCTTTGAGCAACCAATCTTTGGTTTTAGCGGAATTAAGTGCTCCTTCGTTATCTGTAACAATTTTTTTTGGTTTGCCTATTCTATTAAATATCCTCCGTAGAGCTTGTATGACCGTGTCCCATTGCCTATTTTTCAGTGGCGAAATTGTCATAAATTTGGAAAACTTATCTATACAAGTAAGATAAGGAGAGTATTTATTTTTGAACCAGATGTCTATATGATAAATGTCACGTATATTTTCCGGAGTTTCAGTCATTTTAAAAGGGATTTTTATTGGGTTTCTTTCGTACTTACTTTGAGTACATATTTCGCATTTATTAATGTAATTTGAAATTCGCTCTTTCAAGCGCGGGTAAAAGAATTTGTTTGAAATTATTTCATAAGTTTTAATAATTCCTGCATGGTTATTATTTCTGTGTTCTTTGGCGATTTGTTCCTCGATCTCAGTTTTGGTACAGTCCCAAAGTAATTTGTTAGCCTGAACCACTGAACCTTTTGGGTTGTTTATCCTCCATTGGTTATAGTGTTTCTGAAACAGTAATAAAATTGTTTTGTTTGGGAATTTTACTCCCGTAGTACCCGTCTGTGGTATATGATTTTTCAATATGTATTCGACTGTTTTGTCGTTGTATTCTTTATAAGTGAAAGTTATTTGTTTACGATTATTGAAACTATTCTTTTTGACGCTATTGATTTTACCTATTTTTAATATGATTTGGTTTTTATAGCAGTTTATGGGTTTTTCAGATATATGTATGTAGTTGGTGTTGTCTTCTGCCGCAGTGTGTTGAGTGACTAGTGAAAGATTTTCTTCCTGCTCATTAAGTGCGTGGACTTCAACTCTTGATAGGGCATCTGCAACGTAATTTTCTTTCCCTTTTATATGTTTGACCTCGTAGTCATATTCCATCAATTTTATTTTCCATCGCTGAAGCTTAGCGTTCTCTTCTTTTAAGTTCTCAAGGTAGATTAATGGCTTATGGTCAGTTTGCAGTAAAAATGTCCTGCCGTATAAATATGGCCGAAAATATTTTGTAGCCCATACTATAGCCAATAGCTCTTTCTCAATAGTTGAGTACCTAGTTTCGTGCTGGTTTAGCGTTCTGGATGCAAAACAGACTGGTCTATTATTTTGACTCAATACTGCGCCTAAAGCAAAATTGCTAGCGTCAGTGGTTAAAGTAAATCGTTTACTTAGGTCTGGATGTGCTAAAATTGGATCATTAAGAATGTATTTTTTGAGAGACTCAAAAGACTCGATATATTGTTCATCATGCATGTTAAGTTTTTCGCCTTTGTGCAGATATTTTGTCATAGGTTTAGCTATTTTAGCATAGTCCTTGATAAATTTTCTGTAAAAACCCGTTAAACCGAGAAATGACTTGATTTGTTTGGGTGTACTGGGAAGGGGAAATTTCTCTATAGCCAGTAATTTGTTTGGGTTAGGCTTTATGCCTTCAGCGGAGATTATGTGTCCCAAAAACTCTGTATTTCTTTGCAAAAAATGCGTTTTCGATAATTGAATTTTCAAATTTGCCTTGCGAAGAGTGCCAAAGACCTTTCTTAGAGCAATTTCATGTTCTTCCAGTGAAGTGGAAAATACGAGAATATCGTCCATGTAGACAATGCATATTTTATTTATAAATTCTCTAAGTATGTGATTCATTAGTCTTTGAAATGTTGCCGGGGCATTTTTCAGTCCAAACGGCATTCTAGTGAATTCAAAGTGACCGCTGTCTGTCGAAAATGCGGTTTTATGTCTGTCTTCAGCTCTAATTTCGATCTGATGAAAACCTTTCGCAAGATCGATTGAAGTAAAATAATTTGCATTGCCTAGTTTTCCTAAGATGTCATCTATCTGAGGTATGGGAAATTTATCTTCCACTGTGACATTATTGATTTTCCTGAAGTCAATCACTAGTCTATGCTCACCCGGTGTTTTCTTGGAGACTATCCATATAGGAGAATTGAAAGGGGAGTTTGATGGTTGAATAATACCTTGTTTGAGGTCTTCTTGGACTTGTTTGTCAACAAACTCTCTTAATGAATAGGGATAACGATAATTTTTTTGGTATATCGGTTTATCCGTATTCAGTTTTAGTTCGTGTTTTATTTCACTTGTAAAAGTTAAGGGTTTATTTTTATCATATTCTAAGTCATGGAATTCGTTCTTGATTTTATTTACTACGGCGATTTCTTCGTCAGAGTATTTATTTTCGGTTCTACTTCTGTCTTTATCTTCTTCGTTGAGATTTTTTTGTTCCGCAATAGCGTAATATATTTGTTCTTCGTTTAGACTAAAAGGAATTTTTATTTTATTTATCTCTAAAGTGCTATTATTAAAACTGATAGTAGCTTTGGTAGGCACGAGGATATTCTGACCAATTATGGCGTCAAAGTTGTTCGTTTCTAAAAGGACAAGTTTCCATTCAATTTTACCTATCATATCAAATTCCTCAGGAAAGGTTGTTAAAAATCCCTGAGTGACATAAGAATTTCCGTGGATGGATGATATGATTAAGGGACTATCGAGCTTATGTTGCCTATGCATAGCAACCTGTTTCAAATTCATCACGGAAGTAGAACAGCCTGTGTCGATTAAACACCTCACTTTGATATTGTCAATTGTTAATTGAACAATGGGCAGTTTATATCTTTCTCCGAGGCTTCTAATTGAAAATTTTGGATATTTGACTCTAAGTGTAGCGACGTATCTCTAGATATCGCCGTGTTCATAGAAACATCCGAAGGTAACGTTAAGTCATTACTCTGACGGTAAGGTCGAAAATTGTTAAATCTAACGTTCTGAGAAGAATTTCTCGGCTGATTATTTACGTTTTCGAATCTCGATTGATTATTTTCACTACCGTTCACACTGTTTGCACTAATTTCACGTTTCTTACTATATTTATTGCCATAATGCAGATAACCGGTATTAACTAATACTTTATATGTATCTTCTAAAGTTTTGGGTCTATACGCATGTAATATTCCGCGTATAGGTTCGGGACACTTATTTATAAATGTAGATTTTGCTATTTCGTTTTTCGTTTTAATTAACTCAGTTTTTTGGCTTATGCTATAGCTACTATTATAATTTACTTTTTGGTTCAGTTTAAATAAACACTTACATATGTAATCGTATAGCTGTCCTGGTGTTGTAAACTTCGCTGCCAACAATTTCTCCATCAACTGGGTTTCATTTTCCGGAGTGTCGAAATGATTTATCAGTAGCGCCTTCACTGATTGCCAATCCGTCGTGATGTGCGTATGTAGTACTTCTCGAGCTCGTCCTGTAATTTTCGTTAACACTTGCTGGTGTAGTATCGCCTTCTGCTGATTCGCTGTTACGTGAGTTTCTACCACGTCCACTGCGTCGATAAATGGGAATAAATCGATCTGAGTCCCATCGAATGTAGGAAGTGCCGAAATGTAGCTCGACAATTGCCTAAAGTCCATTTTCACTGGATCTGGATGGCTTCCTAACGAGAGTTTCCCAAACGTCTCTAAAAGATTGTCCACGGCTGGTTCGAGTTCCGACTGCGCCAGTTACAAGATCAGGCTTTGATCTATGAAAAAATCGTAAATAAAACAACACTAATTTTCTTCAATGTTACTTGTTGCGCCGAGGACAAACTTCTGAGCACCAAGTCTGCTCGCTCTCGAGTATTTATAAGATGTTTCTTATACGTAACTTACATTAGTTTTATGGCCACTGCTTAATCTATGTGAACCCTAAAATACATTGCCGTATCTTATCTGCATATTTACAACCCTTGCAGATGGGCTTCGCACATTGTAGGGATTTACGTTGCTTATTGCTGTCGTAAATCCATCCTTACATTTTCTATTTGATGTTCCGAACAAGGAAAAATAATATTGTTCCATGTTCGGTAAGGAAAAAATGTTGTACACGGATGTGTGGGAACGTCGTTAGGTAGTGGCGACGTAACTTGGAGGTTTGATATTTAGATTTTCTGTATCTGTTTTTCGTCCATTTACAATTTAATGCCTGGAATGTAATTCCCGCCTCAATTTAAATAGTTGTTGCACGGCCAAATATTTTCAAACAAATATCAACCGATGCAGTGTTTTCATAAATTAGCCTGAACGATGCAGTGCAAGTTGTTACACAGAATCACATGAGTTTTAAATTTCAATGCAGTGCAGTGGACTGCACTGCATCCACAAGCATCATTTGCTCATGCTTTTTCGATTGAGCGATGAATGATTGTGTTATAGGTACAACATACCTACCTGTGTCATTTTTAATGACTCTGCAGGTTAGCCTGAACCTAGGGCAGGCATGTAAATGAAAATCTTTACCTCATTCCTGGTAAATAGCCAATGTCCAAATGACCCATTTTTCAGCACACAAAACATGTGTTGAGAACTCTCGACCTCATTATCATACCAAAATGAAATTCACGGGACAAGGCGGTTTGGAAATGCAGCATGTCTAAAAGACTTTTGGTGGTTGTTACTGAGTAATTTGGCCACTTTCGTTCCGAGAAAGACTGCCATGGAAATTTCATCCACTGTATACCTGAGTATATTATTCGATTAATCGATTATTTCATTTTATTTAACCTGCATATAGATGCTTGTGAAAAAAGGAGTCATGTATACATACATATGTATATATATATATGTATATACATAATATGTTAGTATATATATATGCATCTGAATTTCGGGCAAAGTGATTCTAATAGTAATTTTCATTGAAAACCGGCAATGGCCTACTTTTAGAATTTCAGTGCCCACAAATGTTTCATTTTCCAATACTCTATCTTAGCCATTCTTCAAATATAAATTTTCTTATCACATTTTCATTCTCATATCCCATGCATTCATCAATGCATCCGCAAAATTAGGTCCACAGCAATTCTTTTTCAAATGTTTCCGCATACAATTGTATCTGCGGTCTGGACGGGATTATATGTTTCCGGATACTTATGTATGCGGATACTTAAGTATCCGTAGTCTGGACGGGCTATTACAACCTATCCTTAGAATTTCATTTTCATCCGAGGATGTCATCGAAAGTTTCAGCGATTAAACTATGTCTGGGGTTGCCATCTGAAAAATTTCCAAAACTCGGAACATTTAAATATCGTTTGCTTATTTTATTGTAAAAGCTTTGCTTATGAATACAAAATGGAAGCATCTGTTGGTGCAATATTTACGAAATTGTCTGGTGCTGGCAATAATGTGCTAGCACCATAGCTGCTTCACGTTGTGTTAAACCCACCCTATGAATTTCGTTTCGATTGAATGGCTGCGCTGTAAGTTAAAGGAGTGAATATAATTTTAGGGTTACTACCGTCCAAACTTTTTGAAGTTTAGAAACGTAAACATTTCTTGTTAATTATCATTGCAGGAGCAGTCCCATTTGGAAATTTTATGACAACATCGCTCGATAAAGAAATGTAAATAAATTACACAATGCATCATATCTGGCAACCCTTTCACGATTTTTCAACGAAATTCATACAGAATTAGAAATGCAACAAGATCCACTTATCACATGAATTTCGTATTGATTTCGTAACTGCATCGGAAGTTATAGGGAAAACACCTTTATTTTCCTGAGCAAATTTACAATACTTAGGAGACAAAAAGTGCCATAGCTGGCGTTTCTATGCTAATTTTTCAACCAAATTACTATGAAATCTATCTAAGAGTAAGGTTCACCTGCTGCGTGAATTTCGTTAAAATTTGGTGGCTAAATCGGGAGCTATAGGGCAAAAACCAGTTTTTTTTTCTCGGCAATTTTTCCAAATGGCTCCACTGCCACAGTGTTGCCCGTATTTCAAAATCACTTCTATCAAATCTGGTCCTAGCTAATTCCAACATGTCCTGTAAATTTCATATTGATCGCATTATCCGATCGTCAGTTCTCGTGAACAGAAGTTTTGAGTGCTGAAAATGGAGGTAATTTGATCACGGATTGCCGTTCTTGTTTACCGCGGAATTTTGAAAATTTTTATTCGACTTGGTGGACAAAAGATAAAATTTATCAATAATTTGAATTTATTTTGAAAAATCAAAAGTTTTTCAGGAAGGTCGATGATTTGAAGGATTTATTTTCAGGAGCCTGCTGTAGCTACAGACACGTCAGCACAGTCTCGAAAGAGTGTTAAATTCTAGTCTACATCAAAACGCTCTGAAAATATCACGATGATTCATTGTTTTTCTGAGAAGTTATGACAAATCGAAATTTGAAATAAAAATCCATGTGGCTCAAAATTTCCAATTCTTTATCATAAACAAACTAAAAACATAATTAGTTTTCATTCTTTACACTTTTTTTAACAAAAATTTACACGGCTTGGAGATATAGGAGTACCTGAAAATTCACAAAATGCCCGCAGCCGCCGCCAAAAGGGTTAAGATATCTGAATTCTAGTCATGGACCTACCTGTTATATACATCTATGTCTTCCGAAAATTTCAGGTCAATCGAATCAGCCACTCCAGAGATTATCTCCCTTAATCATTTTGCTGATATATATATATATATATATATATATATATATATATATATATATATATATATATATATATATATATATATATATATATATATATATATATATATATATATATATATATATATTAGTGGTGTTCAAAAAGTAATGAACGACTTAAAAGTAATGGTTACTCAAAGTAATGAAAAGTAATCATTACCGGAAAACGAAAGTAACCATTACTTTTTTCACAATCGTTCCTTCGTCGTTCTAAGGCCAAACGACACACAAAATGTATTTCGTTACCATGTCAACGGGCAGCAATGATATCCAAGCTCGGGGTGATGTAGAGACCGGTCTCAACTCTCTACATGTGCAAAGTAATGGTTACTTTTCGTTCCTTTGAGGAATGAAATGAGTAACGAGTTGCTGACCATATCGTTACTTGTGAATTCGTGATCGAAAGTAAGGAATGAAATGAGTAACGAGTAACGATAATGAATTCTGACCATTTCGTTACTTTTGAATTCGTGATCGATTAACAAAGTAAGGAATGAGATGAGTAACGATTTCGATTGCTGGATGTTTGATGGCTTTTGAATTCGTTATCACGAGTATTTCGTACTTGCAAGTGTTTTCGTATCGCGTATTTTTGTATCGAGTATTTACTGTCGAGTATTTTCGTACTTGGAAGTATTTTATTCAAATATTCAAAAAGTTTTTAGGGTAAAAGTAGCTGAAATCGGACCAAATCGGCCAATTTTGGGTTAGAGTGGTTTGGGACATAACGGGCCAAGACCTATTGCTGTGATACAAAAATTTCAGTTTTGTAGGGGAGTAAGGGGTTTTTTGACCATAGTTTGGCAAAAAATGCCTTTGCGGCGCTTTCGATGATTGAAAGTGATCGGGGAGTACAATAGTAATATTTTAAGGGCGAAAAAAATGTTGATAGGATGAAATTGGGCAAACACGTCAATTTTTTCCAAAATCTTTTTTTTTGTCTAGGGTAAATTCGGGAACCTTTCTCAGTTGTTTCGGGCAAAATTTTCATACAAGTCTGGGAAAAAGCGGCCTAGTTTCGAAGATACGGCAAAATAAAATCCGTCGGAAAACCGTCCGGGAAAACTGAAAGTAGCACTTAAATTGCTAAGGATTAACAGGTCGAGATCCTTTTTGGGTCGTCAGTTGGCTTCTCTGGCTGTGCTGAGGCCATCCTCGTGACTGCAGGTTGCCACGAGGGTATCTCCAACCCCACCGGGGTTGTAAAATTTACGAGACCGCGGGAGGTAAGATGCTCCTGGACTCATGTCCAGCCTTACCGAGGAGGTTGGCCCCCTAGTGGGTGCATGTTTAATAAGCGAAACATTTTTTGTAACACTTCTTAATAAAATTTTCCGCAAACTTCTTGCTTCAGTGAGGCGAAGTGGAGAATCGACTGTTTAAAATTATTCAGGAAAAGTTTGGTATCCATGAAAAGTCATAAAGATGACAACAGGGTTAGTTGGTCCCATCTTACCAAAGCAACATACTTAAACCCGCGTTTCAAAAAGTATGAGTTCGGCGATGAATCAGCTTTGACTGTAGTGAAAGAGAAGGACGAACTGAAGGAAGAAGCTGAACAAACTAACATGCAAGCTTCAGTTGATGTCATTCAAACTTCAAGTAATGATCTTGGGACTGAAGAATCTACAGCCAGTTCAATCCCAAGCACAACAACTAGACCTGATGATTAGATTAGATTGTGGTCTGTATTAGAAACAATAGTTGCATGTGCCAGATCAACCCCAACATTCGGAAGACCCTCATTTAAATATGACAGTTCAATGAAGAGCCCAACAATCGGAGGAAGCAAAATCATCTTAAATAGTGGAAAACAAGGTCACAAACTTATCCAAGATTAGGAAAGTTCGCGAAAAAATATTTAAAAAAAATTTGCGGATGATGGTTTATTTTAATTTCGAATAAAAAATTTTTAAATTTTCATTAAGCTTGGTATAAAGTTCCTTCTCTATTGGTATTTGTCAAGAGCATTTTTTTTATATTCTTAAAAATAAAACTGTTTTCTTACTAATTAATCTTTTTTAAATCTTTTAAGAATTTCATCCTCATAAGAGTACATATTTTCCGTTGTTGTCGTAAGGGTACACATTTTTTTGAGCTGTCCTCGCAGAGAGTAGTAATAGTAATGAGTAACGATATAAAAGTAATGATTACTACGATTGAAAGTAATGATTCGTTATCATTACTCAAAAGTAACGGAATTTCCCATCACTAATATATATATGTATATATATATATATATATATATATATATATATATATATATATATATATATATATATATATATATATATATATATATATATATATATATATATATATATATATATATATATGTGACGAATTTTCGGCGAAGCGAGTTTAATACTAATTTTCTTCGAAAATTAGTACAAACTGCCATAGCAGAAAATTTGACAGTAAAGTGCGTAACAAAATTATGTCTAACGATAAAGGGTGCTTAGTTCTGTGACATATAAGGTAGCTTTTTATGATTGGTTACATATTTCATTTCCTCTTTTATGAGATCATATTACATAAAAATACATATTTTACATATTAGAAGTGATAGTACCTTTATTTTTGTAATTATTCCTTTGAATAGTTCTGTTTCGGTTTCTAAAAGCTCCCGTTGTTTTAACAATTTGCTCATTTCTTTTTCATTGAGACCTGCCTGAGTCCGTTTGTGACCTTTCACGTCGTAAAAGTTTTGCAATTTGGTTGTATGTTCAAGGTTTCGTTGCAACTCTCTCATTTCCTAAAATAATAATTTGAAATGTTTTTGATTAGCCTTAATAGCTGCTCGAAAACGTCTTTAGGAAATGTTCAAATTTGTAAGATTCGTATGACATTATTATTTAGGTAAAATACCAACATTTCGTATCTCATTTCGCTACAATAAATTCTCATAATACGTCAATAACAAAAATGTGTAATATGAGTGACCTTTAATATAAGTAGAGATGGAAAAAACTATCTCCATTTTATTTTATCGACGCTTTAAAATCGGGACACATGTGAAATGATCGGATTCTAATATTTCACTGGGCATTTCACCCACTTTAGGTATTTTAGCTTTGGGCTAGAAAATGCAATCAAGCTTTAGGTATTTTAGCTTTGGGCTAGAAAATGCAATCAAGCCTGCACTGTCTATTATTTTTTAACATGTTTTTATTCTTCGTAAAATATAGTTGTTTAAATAAAGGACGAACTAGTACTGCTCAATTGAAATTTCGTAACTGTTTATCCATTTGCAGCAGTTTGAACGATATCCGAATATTACCTGAATGTAAACCAATTTTTCAGACTCCATTTTATCTTTAACAATCTGAACTTTATGGCAGATTTCTTCTCTTTGATCAAAAGCAACAATAGACTGATCAATTATTTCTATGATACGTTTCTTTCCGTTGTCGAATAGTGCCACAAGATCTTGCCATAAGTCATTAAATTGCGACCTGTTCAAAGGTTATAAGTATGATTCAATAAAATAGATTTGATTCATTGAGTCACCTGTATTGTAGCATATTATCAATTGACTGCCGTAGTATTGAATTTTCGGCCAAAGCAGCACAGCACTTCTTACAAATTACATCTAAACGATTTTCTAAAGTGACGACATCTTTTTGCACTTTATTTATCGTAGCCTTATAGCTGTTGTCGGTAACTCGATTTTTTTCTAAAGATTTGATTTGAATAGCTACCTAGTAAAATAAAATATAATTTCAATTTGCAAAGTTAATTTTCAAAGAAAACTGAATTTAAAAGTAACAGGAATCAAACCTTTTTAACATGACTTTCCAGTTCCCACAAATTTACTTTTTCTTCGGTATATACGGACTTCAATTCCTCGTACTGATCCAAAACGGTTTGAAAATGTTTGATAACCTATCAAAATTTAGTTGATTTCATAAATTTCACCATAAAAAATTTTGAGGGAAATTAAATTATATAACTCTAATGAACTGAAACTTTCGAAGAAAAAAGAGGAAATGTGTATATTTAATTCCATATTGAAAATTGTTGAAATGCTTATGAAGTTAAGTTCTTGTACTCACTACCAGATCATCACACAAAGCGAGTTCTAGTGGTAGGATAAAGTCGAAGAAGTCAATAGAATTCCGGCTCAACACTTTCAATAGGTAGCTATGAAGAGGCCTGTTCAATCAGTAAGAGAAGGTGCGGCAAGACGGTTCGCTGATGGAGCTGGGAACTCTAGAGCTTCAGGAAAAATACCAGGAAACTTTTCAATCGGCCTTGTAAAAGCAACACTGAGGATGACTGGATCGCCTATGGGAAGAATTTGTCGAGGAACTCCAAGAAGGAATCATTTAAATTATTATCTGAGGACCTGGAAGGTGCACAATAGACGTCGAGACTTCACAAGGTCCTAGAAAAAGACCAATCACCTAAGCTGGACTCTATAAAATGCTCGAATGGTGATTTTACCAAGTCCAAAATGGAGTTTCTAAAGACTTTACTTGGGACTCATATTTCCGGGCGCTCCGGTGATGAAAACACAGAGGGCATCTTTGCGTCTGACCAAAACTCCTGCTCTTCACAGCAGTAGATAACACTGGTAAACACCTGGATCTGTGGTCAGCAGTGAAAAGGTCAGGGGTAAAATCATGTCCTGTGAAAACTTCAAATCGCTAGGCCTGGATGGCATCTATCCAGTTGTGCTAGGGGAGAGAATTGACCACCTGGAGGTAGACTTAACAAAAATATGTTGGGCATATCTATCCCCAAGGTATGTTACGTCATATTTGCGACAGGTTAAGGTAGTTTTTATACTACATTGGATCTTATTGACGGTTGGTGTTCGAGGCACAGCTTAACAGTGAATCTTGGTAAACTGGAAATTATTTTGTTTACCAGGACAAGAAAACTGGAAGGTCTAGTGCTTTCTAATATGAAGCGTGCAACTCCTCTAGTTTCAGATGATGTCATATATTTAGGAGTAATCTTGGACAAAAAACTTCTCGGAAAGAACCATGTGGAAGTGAAGCTTACTCGAGCTTTAAATAGTTTCGGGTAGTGCAGGTGAGCTTTTGCCACCACATGGAGTCTAAAGCCTCCAGTACTTGTGTGGATCTACGTAGCAATCATAAGGCCGATGATCACGTACCCATCCATGGTTTGGTGGACTATTGTAAAGATATTGTATGCTCGCAAGAAGCTAGCTACGCTGCAAAGGACTGCGTGCCTGGGTATCTGTGGTGCCATGATCACTACACTGGGTACAGCCCTTGATGTGCTTCACAATCTGCCTCCTCTTGATATTCAGATTCAGAGTGTGGCAATGAGCTCTGTCCATAGACTAACTCAGTTTGGCCTATGGCTAGGAAACAACGATGTGGAGCACTGCTCTATTAGACGTTCGATGAGTCAGATCTCCCCGATTCTCGTTATGCCTTCAGGAGCTCCAGTGCCTTTACTCGACTTCGGGAGCTGATACAAGCTAACTTTCTTGAGTAGAAGTGATGTGGAATAGAAGATACTCCGAGATATTCTTCACATACGGCTATAAGACAGATGTTAAATTTGGAGCTGGTATTTATCTATCTATCATTCATCAAACGACTAGCGGACCTCTTCTCTCGGAGAGCCAGTGGCGTGGCGTTCATGGAAGCAAGGGAAGCATTGCTTCCCTTACATTTTACTGATATATATTTTAAATTAATTTATTTAAAAATCACGAGAAAAATCATGGACAGGAATTTTTTAACTAAATTTTCCCAAAAACTCATAGTGAACATCTTGCACGGCTAAGGTGGTAACACCACCGAATGAAAATATTGAGAGAACAAGACGGGTGGAAGCAACTAAAAAATTGCTTCTACGAGCATTAATTTCACTTCATGTAGACTGCATTGTGACGTCATTCAAAAAAATATGCTTGTACTGGCTGTTTGGAAGCAATGCAGAAATTGCTTCTTAGGGGAAATTCTCGTCTCAAGCGAGAAACTGAGAGAGAAGCCGCGTACGTATGGTTGCTGTGGAACTTATTGTGACGTTCCCCATATAATTTGCTTGTGCGTATTTTTTTTTTGAATGAGAATGTTTGCTGTAGTACCTACACACTAGGTGAATTTTTGAATGAATTTGAACTACGAGTTGTTTTAAGGGTTGCCAGAGACTGCTTGAATGTAGTTCGGTAGTGAAATTTGTGCTATTTTTTACATATAAATTTGGTGAAGGTATTTTTAATTGGTGAAGGTAATTATTTCACCAATAGTGTAGAGTATTGTTGTAATTAAATTGATTTGAATTGTTTAGAATTGAGTGCGTAGAATTACTTTCTGGAATCGCATGATTTTTCAATTTTATACTTAAAATAGTGAGAGTGCAATCAAAAGGTTAATGTATTTATTTGTTCCGTAAATAGCATGGATTATAATTCCATAATTAGTGACCTTTTTAAATTTCCTTTTGGATCTCGATCTTTTGCGGATAAAAAGGAACTCATTGTTTTTTACTCTAATGCAAATTCACAGAGAAAATATTTTTGAATATTCTATCAACAATAAATCAGAAAATAGTTTAAAACAATTTTATAAATCAGTTTTTTTTAGTTCTAACATTGCAAGTAATGAATGCAAAAGAGAATGTTACAAGAGCGCCCGCAGAGCGCAATTTTTCTTCCTTAAAAAGGATTAAAACTTATCTCAAGAATAGGACAGATGAACAGTGACTAAGTGACTTGGCAATACTTTCCATAGAATAGGTTTTCTTAAAATAATGTTTGAGCGAGTAAAGTTTTCAATACGTCATAGATGAGTTTGCAAAAAAAAACAAAGGCAAATTGCATTAAATTTAAAATAGAAGTATGCATGAATTTTCTTTCTTTCAAATTTGATTTATAATTGATTTTTTTTCAGCTGTCACTTCATTTATTTTAAATTTACTAGATTTTTTTTTTAAATATAAATATATATGTTATTCGTTATGGGAATGTTGTTACTTTACTGTTATTTTTTATAAGTACTAGAATATTGAAATTTTCTTTATGCGTATAAACATTTAATTTGCATAATCACTGTGGTTGTTATTGTTGCCGTAGCTATATTTGCAAATGCTTTATTTACATAGCTTGCTGTTGCAACATCGCTAATTTATATGTTTGCCAATATTTAATTTTTACAAATATATATTTAATGAAAAAATAATTATATATTGGTAGCATGCGAATTAGTACTGATAACAATACAGTATAAGTACTCTCACGTTCATGCTCGTAATTCATGGAAGCTTTTGTATTTGCAATGTTAAAAGTAGCTAACAAGAGGGGTTCCATTAATACGTAACAAATTTGAAGAAAACATAGCCAAAGTCAGTCATCGAAATGAACTAATTGCTTCCCTAAGGTAAACTATCACGCCACGCCACTGCGGAGAGCATGTTTTTTTTCAAGCAGAAGTATTCGCTTTCTTGGGAAATGAAGAAAAGCGGAAGGGGAAAAGTATTGCTATTTTAAGTTGCAGATAAGCTGTACTGCTCTGGCACCACGTAGAGCCGTCTAAGAGTAAAGTAATCCCACGACAACCTTTTGCCAGGCCTAGGGGTTGAAGCTGGTAGAGAGCTTTACAATCAATGTGAATACGAGTGTGGAGTGATTAGTTCCAGGACTCACTTTACCCCTCATTGAAATCAGGTACCCATTCCGAGCTAGGTGAGCTCAAAGTTCGGTGCGCGGTTCTCATCCAAACCTGGATTCGAACCAGGGACTCCACACACAAGAAGCCAGTGCTCTACCCACTAGGCTGCTCAAGCTTTAGACTACGGACTATTTTGAAAATTGCTGAATAGTGCAGGGCGCGATTGAACTCTGTTGCTAGATTCAATAGAGTGCATCTACTCTGAGTACCAGACCACTATGGTGTTGAACGAAATGGCATTTCTGACGTCATTACGAAGCAAGGTTTGATGTTTCCACTAAAGAGCCCTGAACTCATCTTGGGTATACCAACTGATTATGGGAGCCTGGGTGCATGAGTACAATGTCTATTAGTCTTAGAGGTGTCAGGCGTCTCTTCTCCTACTTACAGACAGACATACAGCATATGAAAATTCAATGATAGCAATTTTTCATCGGAAGCTAGTACCGACATTCATCACATTGAGACAAACTTACTCTCTGAATTTCGGGTTGTTCTTGAACTGAATCGGAAGTTACAGGCATGCAAATATTTTGTGGTTTGCCGTCAATAAAATCTCGAAATTTAAGACGACTGAGCTAGTGCCGAAGCCAAAAATTTATCAAATCTGTTTTCTGTCTAGGTCAAGCCACTTTCTAAATTGCATTTCGATGGCTGTATCGTTAGTTTTAGGATTGGAAGGACTTTTTGGTTTGCTTCACGCATAAAAATTCATAATTTACAAAATCAAAACATAGTTTACTTCTGTTCATTACAGAGAAAATCGATTGATCTCTTAGTGCAGAAACGTCTAAAATCAATTCTATCAGATTATCGCAACCAAAAATTTGTCAAATTTGGCTTACACTAAAATCAACCTACAGTGTGAATTTCGCTTTCATCTGATGACTCTTGTCATGTGATGTTTTTTTTCGGTTGACGATGTTGAAAGATAGCAAAACAGGTTGCTTGAATTGAACAAATCGCATCAAACAAAATCACAGCAAGTAGAATGAAAGTGAACGAAATCAAAAAGTTACAGCAAAAAGACACAGCCTGAGAGCATAAAGACATTCGGAGAGGCGATGTCCATTTAAAATGCATAGAGGAGAATCCGACCACTTTTCATGTATCTTCAATGTCAATTCCCCTCTGTATATCCTTATTGTCAAAGTGACAATTAAACCAATGTAAACAATTTGAGTCGGTACGCAAATAAAATCTTGTTTATATTAAATTCAGATGAATTTCGTGTCAAGTCGACTAGTGCGGTTCACAAAAACGTTAGTGTAGAAGTGGAAATCGTGAGTTTTACTAGGTGAAAGTGTTCGAAAAGTGAGAAATTGCATTTAAAGCATAGTACTGAGTTCGATTTCACGTGAAATTTTCATACAAAATTTCACGTGAAATCTGTTTCGGCGAAAATTTAGCTTGAAAATAAGCAAGTTTGGTACTGTGTTCTTAGCATGAAAAGTTGCTTTGAAGTTGCTTTCGCTTCGAAAACATAGATGGCACTGAAACATGTTGTCAATCATTTCACGCAAATTTATTTTGTGCAGTTCATTCTTTCGAGCGAAAAAGTGACATTTGGTGTTTCAATTTGAAAATTGAGCAGTGCAAATGACTTTCCAATAAGAAAATCGATCGAAAATTGAAATTCTTGACATTTTATCCGTCAAGAATGAGCAGTGTCTCTGCTTTTCTCTGTTGTCAAAATTTTCGCTAGAAAGAATGGTCAGATAATGGGGAAATGTCAAAATTTCACGTGAACTCGAACTCAGTACCAGCCTTAAGGCTGGTACTGAGTTCGAGTTCACGTGAAATTTTGACATGTTTCCATTATCTGGTCATTCTTTCGAGCGAAAATTTTGACAACAGAGAAAAGCAGAGACACTGCTCATTCTTGACGGATAAAATGTCAAGAATTTCACTTTTCGATCGATTTTCTTATTGGAAAGTCATTTGCACTGCTCAATTTTCAAATTGAAACACTAAATGTCACTTTTTCGCTCGAAAGAATGAACTGCACAAACTAAATTGGCGTGAAATGATTGACAACATGTTTTAGTGCCATCTATGTTTTCGAAGCGAAAGCAACTTCAAAGCAACTTTTCATGCTAAGAACACAGTACCAAACTTGCTTATTTTCAAGCTAAATTTTCGCCGAAACAGATTTCACGTGAAATTGTGTATGAAAATTTCACGTGAAATCGAACTCAGTACTATGCTTTAAGTTTGAAATAAAGTTTGTTGTCCCGAATTGTGGCAATCGCTCGCAATGCCGGCCATTTGGAGTTTCTTTTCACAAGTAAGTAATAAACAAACGATGTGTTTTGCAAAATTTTGTGTATTTCGGGAACTTTTTACAAACGAATGTGTCTATTTGAACCTTTTCAAATATTGTTTACATGTTCACGCGAATTTTCCGATAGCCATTTTGATTGCTGTCAAAAAAACACAAAGCAGTAGAGTGCATTAATAGTTTCGGGGCAGACTCCGAGTGGAAACAAAATGATATAAAAATTTATTTTTATTGCACGCTTTGTGAAATATAGTTTTCTCCACATTTCCAGAAAATGAACAAGTCAGATTAATTCGGACTATTTCTCTTGGATTTCCTGACCTAATCATTAAAAAAAACTTCCCGAGTTTGTTCAAATCATTTCCATCAACATGATTTTATACAAATTCAGGGAAGAAGGCTGCTGAATGCTGAAGCAATTCCAAAAGAAAATTCCAAAATTGTAAGTAAATGCATCATATGTATTAAATTTGAATAAACATGTTTATTTTTTATTTGCAGAGCAATGAAAGTAATCACATTGGCTAGCTTTTTACTGGAACGCCTATAAGTTCATCAGATATGATAGCAAATGAATTAATGCTGTTGGTATGAAATTTTGACTTTGTTAATTATATTCAAATACAACAAAAGTTAATTTTTCCCGTATAGTAAAACCTTATGTTTGCTAAATTTAAATATGCCATAAGGCATTTATACTATTTTTGAGTCAAATTTATAGATTTATGGCACAAATTCATAATACATTTGAGTCTAACTAATATTAATTCCTAAATTTTCGATACCTATTCATAATTTTTCGAGTGAAATTCATAATTTTTTTTAGTCAAATTCATAATTTTTTTGAATCAAATTCATAATTTTATATTGTTGAAAATTTATGAATTTGATTTGAAAAAATATTAATTAGACTCAAAACTATTATAAATTTGTGCCATAAATCTGTGTATTTGACTAAAAAATGGTATAAAACAAGTATGCTGAAAGGAAAAAAACATATTCCGTGCCTTTTCAGCCTTGAAGTTAAAAATCAATGTACACAGCAAGTTGAAAAGAGTATAAATAAAAATATAAATTACAAAAAATTATAAATTATATATATAATTCTGAAATAAAATATGCCTTTTTCGGAATAACAAATTGTTTCATTGTGTTCATTGTAGTTGCTTTACAGACAGTATTCAGTAAAAACTTCCTAGATTTTATAATAAAGAAATTGATATTTTGTATTATTCAATGTTTTCCCATTACTTACATCAGTACCAAGCATTGCCAATAGGTAAGCCCGTATAAACGGATCTAATTTTTTAAACCACTTTCGTGTTAAATAGTTCTTGTTATAAGTTTGAATAAATATTTAATTAGGATATTCTACAATTTTTATGCATTACATGTATTTGTGTTCTGTTTCCATTTCTATCATGGGAAAACAGTTAATCTACAGCAAAGCAACGAATAATCCAGTCTACTGTAGCTTATTTCTACTCCCTGTTTCGAGAATTCGTGCGGTGATAATAAGAAAGCTAAAAAATATCAAATAAGTAAATAAATATTAATCATTCACTTACAATATTCGAAATTTTAATATTTGAAACTATTCACACATAATATGTCCCCATCAATTTGATAAATGGGGAATTACCTACAACCCGAAAATTTCAATCTATCATCGGGGTCGCAGGTGATGAGGAAAAGTTGCCATGCCTTCGGCCCCTCCGAATGTCTTTATGCTCTCAGGACACAGCAAAAAGACACAGCAAAAAGTCACAGAGAAAGGTAAATTACTGGACAGAATCAAAGTTTTCACTCTCTTTCTCTCTCTTTTTCTCTCTCTGACTTTCGATCACAGAATCACCGGTCGCGGTGATTTTTCGCAGTGATTTTTGTTGTGATTTTCGTTTTTGGTGATTTCTTTCGTTGAGAATTTGTTCGCTAGTCTTCCGCTAGCTGTGATTTCATTCACAGCAGTAACTATATGCCTACATGAACATGTAGTCACTGCTGTTAGCAGTGATTTTTCATTCACTATGAAAAAGTTTCAGTGTTTGATATATCAACCCAACACTAGTGGTTATAATTTTGCACTGGCCATTAGTGGTTTTGCAGAGGAATGAATTAGACTAAACACAATCAAATAATGCAGTCCAATCGCTTAAATGTAAATTCCGAGATCATAAAGCCTGATGTTGTTTAAAAAACGCAAAGAAAAACAATTTCTACATTCACACACTGTAAACGTATTTTCTTGTATTTTTTTGGATGAATTATTCGTCTTTTTTCAAAAGAAACGTTCGAACCACAATCAATATCAAATTATTAATTACTTTAAAATATCTCACCTTATTTTTATGATTATTTTTATAACATCTCACCTTATTTTTATGCGCAGAATCCAAAATTTCTTGGAGTATTTGATATTCTATGTGTATTTTCGCATGCTCTTGTTGAAGCAACTTGTATATTTTGCTGTGTGCCACAATTTGTGAACGTCTTTCGCATTGCAAATTTTGAATGTAGGCTTTTATTTCTCGGTTCTGTAAATAAATATTGAAAATCACTAATATTAATATTATGCTTTGTAACTTTTGTAGTATCGTATGTAGTTATGAGTGTAGCCGGAAAGCCCGAACTCAGTACTTAAACGTAAAATTATTTCGCTATATTGCCAGAATGTTCGTAGCATGAGAAGCAAAATGGGAAACTTTAAAAAATACAGCTCTACTTGAAAATTTACACTTAATTTGTCTCTCGGAAACTTGGCTCACAGATGATATTTTTACTTTCGAACTTTCCCCATGTACAATGTTTCCTTCCTTTAATCAGCAATATTTCTATGGCTTTATCTTCTTTCTTCCGTATCTACTTGACAAAGATCTTTTATCTCTTCTAAACATTCCTTTTCTTTAGCAGCGTGGAGTTCATTTCGAATAGTGTTTTGCCTGCAAAATCTGCCTTGGTTACTTATGTCTCTAGGTATCATCTTTGGGTATTGAGCGGCAACGTGTAAGGCTAATCCGGTCCTTCATTGTGTCTGAAGTAACTATTGATCATACTGATACTTTCTTCCACTCTCCTGTCTTGTGACTAATTTGCACCAATAACAATCTTCAACATGGTCCTTTTCCACATTCTATTGCCATTAATTTTTTTAATTAATTTTGTTTCTTATTCTTGTTTTTAATGGATTTTTTTTGTATTCAACTGCATATTATTTAATTTTGCCGAACTACTTAATTAACTAATTCACTAAATTATACTTTAATTTTAATTTAGTTAATTTTGTATCCATATATTCATATTTACTTATTTACTCTTAATTATTTTATTTTTCAATCTGCAATTCGGAGGGTTGCCGGTTGAATTGAATATGCACTAAATAAACAAACACATTAATTGATACATTTACATGTTATAATTCTGATTAACGAGCTCAAATAAAGCTTTGAATTCATATTGATACGAAAACAATTACTCATTTCTATTGCACTACTTCCAAATGTGGAAAACAACAAAATAAATAAAGAGATAAGGTAAATATCCGAGTAATGAATAAATTAAGCATTTTCTAGCCTTTTTCACTATGAACGCAACAAAACAGTTTGTGGAAGATTATCGCTATCTTTAATTACTGTCAGATAAGTATCTTTCCTAGTCAACTTTGTTGTGAAAGCACATATTAGGAGAAAAAATAAAATGGTTTATTGCATGTAAAAAGAGCCAAATTTTCCAGCAATGAAGAGCGAAATTATTGATTTTACTAGTCATGATAAGTAAAAGTAATTTCAGCGGACGTAATAATATATAGACTTGGTCAACATTGATTAAAATTATTTTTTGTTAAAATTGATCATTATTCAAAAAAAACTTGCGGTTATTCCTTTTAACTTAAAAGTTTTTATTAATTATTTTACAAATGTCAAAGGCTGCGCTCGAAATATTATTTCTTGTTCAGAAGTTTGTAGGTCGCCTCAGTCTCCGGATTCTATCTCCAAAAACAAGGGCATATCAAATTTATGTTGCTCTGAAGTGGGAAAGCCAAATTGTTCATCAACATTCAAATTAAAATAATTTATTCTTTCATGTGTCTTTTTCAATTTTATATTTATATTTAATTTCGATGTGGACACCTTTTGATTGTTTTGTTTTGCTTTGTTGCACCTGCATAGGAAACGTCGAAATTTTCTTAGGTTCATATCTCGAGAAATATTAGTCCCATGTGATTTTTGTATGTGAAGCTTTTGTGCAGATATTCATGGCGAACATTTTTAATCCCAAAATTCACGCAAAATCTATAGTTAACAAAGTATTTAATAGAAAATTAATTGTCGAAACCTTTGATCTTGAACGATTCCGCATTGAAATTTTCACATATGTATTTATTGTTTTTGACACCACAATACATCATTCCGTTGAAAAATATTTATTTAGAATTTTTTGGCAGAGAAATTCTAAAATCACTTCTCCATGCGTTGTTTTCATATCCACTTAAATTTAATGCAAAAAAAGGAGCTTTTTGTGCTTGAGTTCTCCTTGAATAGATTTGCCTATCAAATTTTAAATAGTTGGCTTACTTGCAGTTTTAGTCGAGACAATTCAGCATCAGCGATTAGGTCTAATTGGGCCATTGTATCACCGATAACTGTTCACTAATTCAACGAAATATGTTTGAACATTCCAATACGTTTCGAATCCTTTTTATGAAAATATGGCAGGATAGTTTCAATGGAGAGGCATTATTGATTAAACAACTTGTGGCTATTTCTACGGCAACCAATTGCTGAAGAAAGTTGTTTTTACAGTGAGAGCTCTGATCAGTTTTTATATAGTATGCAATAGAACATGTCCTTAGAAATATCTGTATGAAGCGGAGGAAATTCGGGAAGATGTGGTTTCAAGCTATGAAAACATCACATAATAGGCTCAGGCATCAGTTACGCATTGTCATACTCAGAAGCACACGATTAGGTAGCTATGCTACCGCTTTGCCATAATCAAGTTAGCTTTTTACTATGTTCGTTAGTTTAAGTTTTTTACTATGTATATTTCAACGATACGATTTCCTTTGAAACTGTTTTCATTTTTACAAATGCAGCTGGGCATCTATCCATCCATTCAAAATCTACGTCTTTTTTCAACAGTTTGTTTATAGGTTCAGCTTGAAGTATCTCTCGGATCTTTTCATTATGGTCCTGTGCAGATGTGCCATGTATTAGAATATCGTCCAAATAGACGAAGCATTTAGATCCATGCAAACCAGCTTACACCGATTACTGAAAAATATTTAGCCCGTTCCAGCTTGTCTAATATTTCAGAGATATTAGGCAGTAGGAATGAGGACTTGTTTTGCCAGGAAGGGCAAAAATTTAGCCATGACATGAAATATAGCATGAGATAGTAACACAGCCTAACAGGCCAGTATATTCGAAAGTATATGTTCAGATTCATGACCGGGAAATACATAAATAGGCAAATGAAGGAAGTGTTAGAACAGGGATATTTCTGGTTATATTTCAAAATACGTTTATACTGATCTATCGACTAAGCAAATCGATCGCATTCACATGCTGTTGCAATTAATTATATATTATCTAGGTCTGGTAGCTTTTAAGTAGAAGTAATTAATTTTGCATTGTTGGTAATTAAGCGATTTCAATAAAGTCAACTGTAAAATTTGATCTATGAGTTCTTTTAGATGAAATAAATTCCATCTACGGTTGACTTTCAGCAGCAACTCAGCTTATAATTTCTGTTTTGTAATTACATAATTATAATAACACAGTTAGTATAATAAACATAATTCTTTTATTTGCGCTTTAATATGATTCTTATGATTAGTAATCATTTCTTTGTGGAAGCGATAGACATTTTTTAGACATTTTTTTCAAAGATAAAGAAAACAAATAATTTGCGAATAGTCAGATTTATTATTTTCGTACACATCTTTCTTACAAAGATTTACAGCACATAACAGTATCATATCATAAGATTTCCCAGCCCATAAATATGTTTTTTATTTGTATAATTCTGAATATATATATCTTAAGCGTAACTCGAATACCTTGAAACAATTGAACCAAGCGTCAGGCACATAAAATGCGATCTGTCGTAACGGTGAGTGATACACAGTCATCACTGTCACCGATTTGGCTATGCGAATGCAACACAGCTAATGACGACATGATCTACCACCGTTTGCTGCCTATTATGCCATCGCAGTAATGCAAGATCAACCTGACAAGCGCGCCCATCTATTTTGTTATTTTGTACAAGTTTGTTGCTGACCACGGCGGCCAAAATTGTATCGCTACAACAGATCGCACTCTGTGTACCTGTCACTTTATTGTCCGATCAAACTAAAATTAGCACATAAAATTATTTATTTTAAACACTAGACGTTTTTACTGATTGATAATATTTTGCTAAAATTTTCCAAGCTTCAGGCTCCATAAATCCATTGGGGGGGATTTGTCCAGCTTTAGCTAGAGCTCTCATTTTCGTGCCCGAAATAAATTCGAAATCATTCTTTCGTTTTTCGTCATAGAATGCCATTTTCATCACACTTTTGTCGTATGCTGCAACCCGAAACGGTAATATCTGCAAATGACATGCATATTGTGAAAAATGTATTTTTTCTAAAGAAAATAGGTCTATGAATGCATCATTTTAACTATTTTTTTATTTAAAATCGTATTATTAATTCAATTCAATAAATTAATGAAAATAAAAGTAAAAAAATGCAGATTTATCTTGTAGCAAATACGAGCATTATCTCAAATTAAGATTTTTTTTAAAAAAAAGGTTGGCATTATTGCATAATGCAATTGCGCGTTAAATTGCAGTTAGTATAACTGCTGGTTTGATTTACGAAATATAAGCAGCATGTTTTTGATCATCATATCCAATTCAGATGCTTTCCAATTACCCTGCAGTTGTGGAGATGGGCCCTTTCGACGTCGTGGATTGTACAACCAGAACAGGTCATACTATTGGGATATTGCTAAGTTAGCCTTTAAATCGTACCTTATTTACACGCGGTCTGTGCACAATCAGGTTAATTTAGTTTACCCGCTACCCTGGAAGTGCTCCGAATTTGATTTTTGTTTTGAACTTTAAACCAGTTATAAGTAACAAAAATTACAGCCCAACATCAAGAGATGCTGGTTCGCCGCAAGGTGAAACGCGTGTGGCGCGACCTGCCACAGCGCGAATTTTCGTAGCATGAATGATCAAATAAGATACCCCAAATTGATGGTGTGGCTCGCGTCTCATCTTGCGGCGGACCCTCCTATACAATGGCATATGGGTCGCATATCTGAAACAATTACAGGCCCCGATAATCACGTAAGAGTAGTCCGCTACCATGCAGTATTATCTTTAGCCGGCGAAGAGAAAATCAGAAGATGAGCCAGTAAGGGTTAATAAAAAAGAAAGGAGTATGCTGCTGTAAACATTTATTTCTGTTCTTTTCCTGCTTTCAGTGATTGAACAAGCAGCATATCCCGCGGTGAATGTACCATCTCAATCATATCTTTCAAAAGCAGTCCGAGGATCTTTTTTGAGGTACACTCAACAATATCTGCTTGAACTTCTGAAGAATCGAACAAGCATCATTGAAGGTATACTCAATATATTCAAGAAAAACACTGACCAGAAACTATAGTAATTGAAGTTCAAGGATAATCAAATTCAACATCTCGAAGCAAAAAATTCCAAAAATGAAGACACCAATATTAACTAAGGCAGGGTGCCGAGGATAATATTGAAACAACGACTAAAGTTTGGGAAGATGGTACGAATAAAAATATATTTAACAAGAGGACAGAAAAAAATAATGACCTGTATTGACTGTATTATTAACACCGATAAGAGCGTCTGCACCTTCGGATTTGCCACAAACCAAGCGACTTCGGCTCACCTGGAATACCGTGTACTGAGGTAAGAAATCAGCATCAAAAAAATCATCAGTGAAATAGGATTCGGTGAAACAGATAATAGCGTCCAATGCTAAAGTAGCAGAAGGTTTGGACTCGTTAGTTTTGGCCCTCGAACCGCGGACGTCTTGATACTAAATACTTAAGGTGTCGTTTTCTTAGAACCAATATTTTTTCGTGGGGGTCTAGTGAATTTACGAGGACGCTAGGAGGCCATCCATCTTTTTGCAAAAGTTCTTTGACATCAGAATGGTTGATTGATCTAAAAGTTGCGAAGATGAATATGAAGGACGATCTTGTGAACGATGCTGTTTTTAATGAAGTAATTGAGGAAGCAGCACTTGTCACTGCTTCTTATGGTTTTATTTTGTTGGAGCTGCTCTTGATCTTGCTGATTTACTGCCAATGTTGCTTAGATATGGCGAATTGTTGATTTTTTGATGATGAGACTGTCGTCGATGATTCTGATCCAGGGAAAAGGTTTTCTGTATCTTTTTTTTAGATGAAAAATGTTATGTAGCTAACGTTGTTGAGAATCATTACAAGCGATAATCACACCACCAACATTAGCAGGAGAAGAAGCAGATAGAGAAGCAACAGAAAGAGAAGCAACCAAAGCAGCATACACAATGTCGATTGAGGTAGTTAAACATTCGACATTAAGGGCTGCTTTACATTGGTCTATACCTCAATTAGCTACCTTTGGCATTACTAAATTTTTATAGGTTACTTCGATGTATCAAGATGGTGAAAGTAAAACAATCCCACGACAACCCTCGTACGGGTCTAGGGGTTGAAGCTGGTAGAGAGCTTCATTATAATTTTTGAATTCGAAGAATTTTGAATTCGAAGTGGAGTGATTAGTTCCACGACTCACTTTACCCTTGATTTAAATCAGGTACCTAATCAGAGCTAAGTGAACTCAAAGCTTGGTGTGCGGACCCTCTGCCGAACCTGGATTTTAAATCAAGATGGTAGTTTTTTTAAATTCTATTTTAAACTGGATAAATTTCATTTTAACCGATAGGGTTCTTTGAATTTTCGAGTATCGTCATCTATGCTTGTGTATACCTGCTGCTCTTATTCATACTTATATCTGTGTACTTATCTGTACATATAGTATGGTATACTTATACTCAGTAACCTTATTGCAATGTTACTATCGTAAACATAAACACTAACCGACTTTTGTTCTTTTTCTCTGCATTCTTCAAAAAGCCTGAACCTAAAACGGTTCAGAAAGTCTGAACCTACAAACGTTCAGAAAGTCTGAACCTACAATAATTCAGAAAGTCTGAACCAATTGACTTCATTGCATGGTTTTGATGCCTTAAAAGAACCTCATAAGTTCTATAATATGGTCTTTGGAAACTTTCAGACCCTTGTCTGAACGAATATATTAAATAATAAATCACAATGAATATAATCAATCACATGCAAACTTTTTAGATACATATGTGTCGAGCTAACTTTAGAAGACTTCGCTGCTACCATGAGAATTTAAACCAAATTGTTCGGGATAAGAATGCATATAGATTGGATAAAAGTTTTGTATCAAATTAACTTCAATCTTATGCTTATCGTCATTTTGGTGAAAAGATAAACACGGCGCTAATATGTGCTATATTTTTGTATCGAATATATTTTAAACTCTGCCGATCCATTAAAGTCAATGTGAAAATATGGCAATATAAATAAAGGCAAGACCTTACAATTTCGAGGACAAAACTAACTTCTTTCGTATTTTGAATAAAGTCCTATACCCCCGTCAATTTAAAAAATATCTAAACACTTACTAGGACCTATTGAATCATGCAATGAAACATATACTAGTTTTATATTAGCACACCAACTTACTTCCATTTTATTCAATCCAGGGGCCATTTTAAGTATTCTTGCTCCGTGTGTGCCTTCATATAAATTTCCATCAGGATACATTTCTTTATTGGGATGCGGCATTCCCGCTGGATCTCTACCAACAATGTAAAAATCAGCACCAGCGTTCATTCCTTCGTTAAGAGAAAACAATTTCTATATTAGAATTTGCTTAGAAGTCCTCAGGACCGTATATTAACGAGAAAACTAAATAAATATATAAAATCATACGAGCTTTAGCATGCCACTGCACTTCTGTTGGTCCTGCATACATCATAGGCGAAGGAAATATAGCCAAAATTGTGTCTTTCCGATTGAGCACTCCTGAATCCAGAACCGCATCATGTTGGGCCATCCTGATATCTAACGGTACATCATCGTCTTTTATCCAGCCTCCTAAATGAATATTATCAGTCATGGTATTTTTTTTTTAAATAAGAGAGTACCTAGTGGGTGTAAAAGTAGTATAGGATTTTTAAAACCTTTCTCTAATAATTGTTTCTTACAATCTTGCATGAGCAATGCGTGCCCATTATGTATAGGATTTCTAAGCTGAAAATGTAAATTTTTACAAACAGAAGATCAAAAGCATTACAAAAAGAAGATCAAACCTGAAATGCAAAAACTGCATCTGCTTTCAGTTCTGCATACTTTTTTCTAAGTTCGTTAGGTTTAAGGCGATACTGATCCAGTCCGTCATTCCAACGTATTCGTTCGAAAACTTCTATATCACCTCCAACAAGATAGTCTCCAGATTCGTTTATCATCTGAGCGAACAATTATTGTTCAATTTTATCGTACTATTTATAGATTTACAAATTACTTTTATATACGGATGATTACTATTACTTGTGCCAAATTGTCTAGAAATACGTTCTTCCTTTCGTTGATAATAAAACTCAGGATTTCGCAAAATAGCTATAGGTTTATCTTCGTACACTAAGAGCAATGCCTTTGCACCTTTTGTAAAAAAGTGATATGATTAGCATACATTTTTTAAAAATTCTTTTGGGTCAAACTACACCGGCCATTATATCTCTGCAACTCAATTATTAATCACAAAAGAAGACTCAATACCAAAAACACAAGTGTGTATCATCAGAATCTAAAAGTCTATTGTATTGTCGTTCAACCGTACAAGTATTTCGGAGCAAGATATTAGACCTAGTAGCAAATACTACCAACTTTTGTGTTGCTTGACCCATGAATTGATATTGATTACGAGTATTATAATTACCATTACTCTCTGTTTTTTGTTTTTCGCTCACGGGCAGAACAATCGGAACAGATTGATTCTCCCACGCACCAGTTTCTTTATTTTTTATGCAATTGAAATGTAGCGTCTGCAAGAAAAGTTATTTTAATAAGAACAAATTAAATATTATTTGGCTTGAATATGAATTTATTTTCAAAATCTGCAAACATATTTCACATTTGCAAATTATTCGGATTTTTAATTTTTTTTATTTCGATTCCGAATAAATTATTGGAATGAAATATTAATTTTAGTTTTTTATTTCCTGGTATCAATACCAGCTGTGTGTTAGTGGTATTAGACAGACATGCTACGCCACATGTCTACATATATTTGAGTAAGAACTTGCAAATCATCACATTAAAATTAAATTGACGATTTGAGCGCTTGGCTACCATCTACTTGAAATTATCTGTTTAAGCTCAATTGGCTGGTTCTTTGATTCGATGTGTTGCTTTTAAGTTAGCCTTGGATCTAGATATATTACGACGACCAATTTAATTGAAGTATTGTGGAGTCTGGCTTCATGGGAAAAAACCCCAAAAGTAAAGGCGTCGTGTGCTATGATTCATTTATTTTTATTTTCCGAGATTTCAGTTAACTTTCGGTTTTAGATAAATGTTTTTATAGATGGCAGGTGACTACACCTTGGGCAAAGAGAGGAAATAAACTTTGTATCGTGGGCGAACGATTCACTTAAGATGCTACAATTCGTCGCAGATTCGAAGCAAAAATATTGCATAGCAATAAACTCAGAATACTTCCTTTTGAGATCTTTGCTTTGACTTTGCACTTATTGGACATGTGATTTTCAAACCTAATTGAGAATGAGATGCATATTTAAAGCGAATAAATGTGTCTTTTTTCTGTTTTTTTTTTTAGGAAATTTGTGGCCAACTTCGAGTAATATTTCAACACAACAATATTTATATGTTAACCATACTTCAAATAAAATCTGTGCAGATTCAAGATTGATCCAATGATCTTTTGGATAGGCATTATAATAAGTGCTACTACTCCGAGAAAAATTAGCGTGATTCCTAATTCGTAAAAATCCGAAATTCCGTAATTCGTGAAAATTCCTGACATGCGTATCCAAATAAAAAGAATCGTATTAAAAACACAATATTCTCTTAAACAAAAACTCCATCATGAAACTAATTGAGCCGAAATAATTAATTTATGTACACTTCCACTCAAAAATATTTTCACCACCTATTAAAATTCCTGTTTAACAAAAAAACTTTAGCGAATCAGAACCGTTAGAAAACTGATTTACGAAGAAATGTGGCAAGACGTAATAAACTTTTTTGCAGTACCATATCAACCATTTCTTGCACAAGGCAAATACATGAGAAACATTGTTTTCTGGCCACATTTATCCTTTGAATTTCGTTTTCATCCGAGGATATCACCGAAAGTTTCAGCGATAAAACGATGTTTGGGGTTGCCAGACGAAAAATTTCCAAAACTTGGAAAATTTTAACTCAATTTGCTTATTTTTATTGCAAATGCTTTGCATGTGAAGATATAATGCAAGCATCTGTTGGTGCAATATCTACGAAAATATCTGGTGCTGACAGCACTGTGTTTGCTCCACAGCCAAAAATATATTAAGTCTGCTTCACGTTATGTAAAATCTACACTGTGAATTTCGTTTCGATTGGATTACTGCGCTGGAGGTTAAAGGGGTGAAAGGAATTTTTGTATCTTAATATATAATTTTTAATAATATATTTAATATATTTTATATATATATATATATATATATATATATATATATATATATATATATATATATATATATATATATATAAAGAAATATGAATTTCGAGTATTAATTTTCTTCGAAAATCAGTAATAATGGAAGTTAGCAACATTGCGTATTTAAAGTTTCATCTCAAACATTTCCCTTGTAGGAAATAGCGATGTAAAATGAAGAGACACCGTATCAGCCTATCAAAATGTTTCAGCCAAATAACGATCACACCATATTTGTAAAATTATATCCATGATTTTGATTATAAGTCATACTGATTTCCATAATTTAATTTTCCTCTATCTAGTATTTAAAGCTTACTTCTAGCGTTCAGGGTCGTTGGGCAAGAAAGTAAGTACCTTTGCCAATCAGATATTAGGGCAGAGTAGTGGCTAGACTATCTGCTTTTTATTCGTGTATACTTCATCGGAACAAAAAAAACCATATAATTAAACATTTTGATCTTCTACTAACCTGTAAATACTCATCTTCGCGCATGAATCCTTTCAGTGGATAAGCCCAGCCTTCTGATAAAACTTGAATCCATTGAAGGTCAACTGTAGTTATATTTACTATCGGTAATGTTTTAGCCTCGTTAAGTACGGCGGATTTTTGAGAAGTTGGAATGAACAGTTCCGGAAGGAGAAACTGTAACAATATTGTTATGTATTTATTGCATATAAGTTTCACTAATTGATGTAAATACCTCATTTATATTATGGAAATTATATGGAATGATTTTCTCCTTTTCTAATAACTTAATAACAACGCTCGTAGATTCCTTTATCGTATATTCTTCAGTGCTAACAACTAAGTCGGGTTTTACCGGTCGTTCATATTCCTGTGTAATACCGGTAAATGATGAAATGGCACCCTCTCTCGCTTTCTTATACAAGCCTTTAACATCCCTTGACTCACATACTGATAACGGTGTATCGATGAAAATTTCATAAAATCTGAATAGGATTAAATATGGTACTGATGAAGAATTTCAACGTGGCTCTTACTTCAGGTCGGAGTCCTCATGGGTTTTTCTCGCCATTTCACGATCATCGCTAAACGGAGATACGAAACTGCAAATCGCCACGACTCCACTGTCTGCGAAAAGTTTCGCCACTTCGGCAACTCGCCTAATATTCTCTTCTCTATCCGCTTGAGTAAATCCCAAGTTTTTATTCAACCCAGTTCGTATGTTGTCGCCATCTAATGCATACGCAGGTATACCTTTTGAGACTAAATAAGCTTCTAGCTCAAACGCGATAGAGGTTTTACCGGCTCCGCTGAGACCTACAATTAAAACAATGTAAGATATAAGAGGTTCGAAATAACGACAAAAGTAAACTGATATTAAAATAACTTTATTTCATTGTACGCGGGTTTCGTCTTGGTAACAAAACTTACAATCAACTACTTAGTTTCCAAGAGCATGAAGGTTATAAGCGATAACTTCTAGTTTATAGATATTTACAGATTTTAGATAGTGATTCGTCTCTGTTTCAAATTTAAAAGTAAAAAAAAAATTACAATGTGCTGAAACGGAACAACGAAAAATTGCGATTACCTCGTTGACCGTTTATTTATTTCTTCACTTCTTGACCGATCAAAAGATATTTAATAATGGTGGTGATGAGTGAATATGCTATATTGTTAGGGTTGGGTCACGAAACAATACAAAGGAGTTGCATGCGAATACAAACTAGTATAAGAAGTTAATGAAGGTGACATAGTTTTGAAGTTATATGGTTTGCAAAATTGGTATTGAACACTTGTAACAAATGGCACTGCGTGTCACACATGAGACCCATTATATTTTCCAAATCGTGTCTGGTAACGAAGACCGAATTCAACGAGCATGTAATAATTTTCCTTCCTAGTCACATCATAATCTTTCGGTATCATAGTACCAACGAAAGTTGAGATCCTATCTATTGTGGCACTTGAGATAAGGATGCCAAAGTGGTGGAAGTGGTGAAAGCTGAGGTCACTGTACAATCAATTAAAAACTTTACGAGTGTTACTCTGATTTCGTCGAAAGTAATACTTAAAATGGTACGATTGAAACTCTCTAAATTAGAACCACCTAGATTTTAAAATGTCTATCTGTAGCATAACAAAAAACTGTTTCTTCCCAAATAGATATTTTAATTTGTATACCCGTAGGGATTGGATAATCTCATCACTTTACCCTACTTTAGTAGGATTTTATTTATCTGTCGCTACCTTTAGCTGCTAATGATAATAAGCAGATTGGTATATGAAATAAATAAAATAATCCGAAATTACCATTTTTTTGCGAATATTTGGATAGTTTGTCATTGTTGCAAATAATATTGTATTCAATTAGTGTTTGAAAATTCCCTCAGTTACAATTACAGTTAAATAGAGTGTAAAATTTGTAAAAGCTCCTGTGTTTTTTGACACATTTTAGTAGAAACTATAAAAATGGGAAAATGTAAAGATATTACTGCGGATGAAAAGTCTTCAATGGCTGGTCTTCTCAATATGAGAAACTATCCCTATCGAGAAATAGCGACAATAAATGAAAGTGAAAGTGTCTCATCAAACAGTGACAAGAATTAATAAAGCTGTCTGCGAATACCAAAACCATGAGAGCAATAAACTCCGGAATTATGGCAGACAGTGGAAAACAACGCTTCCAATGGATCCTTGAAGTACCAAAAATACGCGTGAAAACGTTTCCAGTCTACAAGAAGCTTACATCAAGACTTGCTCGATGAAGTAATAGAGAGTAAGTTTGACGTTAGTTAGTATGAAGCTAACTTTAAGTCAAGAAAACCAGCAAAAAAGCCTAAATTAACAGCTTAAATGCGACAAGCAAGGCATCAGTTTGCAAGAGCTTATAAAGATTGGAAAAAGGTAGGTAATTAAAGTTTAATCTGCATGAATAAAGAATTCATTAGTTTATTATTTGCTCGGATAATAATATTAAAAAACTACATTTTTAGGTGGTGTCTAGGGACGAATGAAGGCTAGAAGCAGTGACGGAGAGGCACTTCGAAGAAGATCATCGGGAAAAATACAATGAAAAGTATTAAAACGCCGTGAAAAGTATTAAACATCCTCTAGCATCAATAACATGGTTAAGATGCTGGACCATGTCATTGTTATCGATGGACCTGGACATATCATTTTCGTTCAAACACCTATGGACAGCATCCAGTATTATGATCAAAAACAAGAATTTAGAATCCTAAGGTACTATGGAGCCGCTAATATGTTTATGCACCTTTTTATCGCGCTAATATGTTTATACACCTTGTTGTTTTAAAATCCCTAGTATATTCCTCTCCTAACCCCACTTTATTTAAACATTGCAGATATATGGGTAGAATACACTCGAGAGAATCAAGACAGTAATTAATGCTGGGGGAAGTAAAATTTTTAATAACATATGGATAACAAATGCGCTCGAAAATATAAAGTATTATTTTTATATTATATTTCTCTATTTCAAAGAGATAGACTATAAGAAAAGATAAGTTTTTAAAAACCTTAGTAGTTCTAATTGAATGAATAGGGTCTGAGATAAGCGTGAACTGCACTGCCATTTTTAATAGTATAAAAAGGCACATAATCATATTGGAACAAAACTACAGTAATTATTTTGATTAGAAGCATGTAAATCAATTTTTCATACAATCAAATAAACATATGTGGGGCTTCGCAAATATTTTTTCATTCATTGAGTTTGAAGGGACACAGAGAGCTGGTGAAGATAGTAGCATTGAAAACAACAGCAGGATTGTTTTCAATGCTAGTATCCTAACCAGCTTACGATAAAGGTGCCAAAAATGCGACTATTATATTTGCTACAGTAGTTAAAGCTATTTAACCAACGTTTCTATTTCGCTTTCGCACAATTTGACAGAAATTATATCAAAAGTTTTTACTCATTAGTGAGTGGGTAAAAGTTTGTCAAAATTTTACTAATTTGTCTGTCTAATTTGCTGCCGAAATTCGAAAATTGCATTTTGTTTCCGAAGCGCTCGTAAAGCTGATGGCACGAATGCGAGACTTGAATTGGCCAATGTGAATACTACGATCAGATACAAGAGGTTATATCATTTTCAAAATGATTTTCAATCAAAGCCATTATCTTAGATTGGGCATGTACAAATTTCATAGAACTTAATTTATTTAATTATGTACGGACTTAATTTAACCGAATAAGCATACCTGTCAGCCAGAGAGTGCATCCTCTAAATCCTCTGCACAATCCGAAATTTCGTCCTCTTATCTCCCGAGTCACATGATGTTTCTGCTCTGTAACATTAGTAGCTACCTGTTTGCACTGTAATAAATAAATAAATCAAGTAATGAGAGGAATTAAAAACTTTGGAATGGACAAAAAATAATGTTGCTGCAAATTATTTTATCAACTATATCAATAAAACATATTTAGCATATCAGAGCCGCTAGATAGGCAGGTATAGGCTTAATTTTATTGTATCTTTTTACATTAAAATTTCAAAGAACTAACCCATTTATCTTTGAAATTTATTTCTACAGAATGCAATTTTATTTCTTTTCGACAATGCTTTTTCACGTTTGTCTAATAGCAATAAATTTTAAATAGGTAAAAAAGGGAAATCAAAATATGTGTAAAAGGAAACCAACAATTTCATATTTGTTGGGTGTTTTTAGTAATTTATATATATATATATATATATATATATATATATATATATATATATATATATATATATATATATATATATATATATATATATAGACATAGGAAATTAATCGATTTAATTTATTTTCATATCAAAATGCAATATTTTCCAAAGACTGTGGATGGAAACTATTACGTGGCTTGTTAATGGTAAAATATTTCATTTGAAATGCATTAAGACGTATTTTCAGAAAGAAAAACATTCCTAAAAATTAGCCTGGGGACATAGTTTACTTGTTTGTCGAAATTTCATGCGTAGCACTTAACCAAACATATAACTTTGGTGAAAAAAAGCATGAGAAGACCAATCTGTTCAAATAAACCAAATAGAAGCAATCAATAAGCGTCTAACAAATAACTTGCTGGAATCCACTATTTCAATTTATTTTCGGAATTTCTAAACACTGCTTCAAGACTGTGTAAATACACTTGACAGAACTATGTGGACTAGTTCCCGCGGTTTTACTGGTTGCTATCGTATCAGGTGAATACTTTCGCATCGTACCGTCATTTGTGTGTTAAGTTTACCTGCCATCTGCATACGCAAGCAGAAATGAATGAGAGATACAATGAATGAGAGATACCAAATTAGTATAAAATACTTTTTTTTATTAAGAACAGATTCTTTTCACACTAGAATAAACAGACTAAAACTCGTTGAAAAGTATGTTCCTACATTATTCTACGGCAGATATATAGATTGCAAACACACTGGTGCTTCATTCAAAAAAGACACATCACCAACTTTATTTTACGAGCTGTGCGTCAAACAATCTCTGAATTATGTACACATAAGTTATAACTTAGTAACAAATGATATTTTAAACAGTGATTGAGTTATGATACTTAAAAGCTTACTTCATTTGTAGCTTCATTAATAATAATGTGTTCAGACACCATTTCAATTTACTAACGCTACTCGACTGGAGATTCACGATCTATCTATAGCACCTCTCACCCACAGAAGACGCGTGATACTGTGTTCTGAAAGAGATGTGTTAAGATCGATTGAGTTGTGTTCATTATTAAAGTTAAGTTAGCGGCATTGACTAGAGTTCACAATGTGCTAAGCTTTCTAGGCTTGAGGCCGGTTATAGACTATCTGTATGGTTCATGATATTGCAGAATTTCAACTTTTTTACTGGTTACGTTGTAACTTTTTCAGTTTGGCTATATGATACCATTATCATAAAAAATATTCAATTTGATAATTGGATTGGCTTTTCTGTGAATAGTATATCAGCTATGATCATTGGTAATGTTAAAAAAGAGCACACAACAGAACCGAGGGAACGATTTCTTAGAGTATGCGAACAGCATACTGTAGCCACACTTTCATCAATAAAAAAGTAGATGAATATCAAATCCAACTGCTAGTAACGAGTCATTACGGACCGAAATAGCCTGGATAGGTCTAGAAATATAGCTGATAGAACTTTACAAAATTTAGAATACTGATTACATACTAGCAACGATAAAGGCCAATTTTTTAAACCAATATCATGCAGAATTAGGGAAATTCATAATCATTACGATTTTGAAGTTTTGTTGAATGAGATTGATCATATTATTGTTGAGTTGTTAACGAAAGCCCTATAATATAAAATCTGTAAGTATTAACGCGATATACGCCTTTCAACTTGCGCCTAGTCATGTTAATAATTTAGTAGAAAATTTAGTGGAAACGTTGACACGGCTACTGGGGACGACACATATTGCACCATTTCGATCGTCCGATCTCATGTAGATGACTACTTAGATTAGTACTAATACACTCATGACGGACTAGCTACGAGTCCAACTAGGATATATATCTTTAGTTATTCAAAGCCGTTGCTCAACTGCTCGGCTACCCAAGCTTCTAGATCTTGTTTATGGAAGTAAATATCAAAGATATTTAAAGTAGCTCCCGCATATGATATTTTTCTTGGGATATTTCGTGGATATTGTGATTTCAGTATTTGTTTTCATCTCATAAACTTCATCTGAAAGTTCCTTTTGCATATAATAATACGTCACTGACACCGCAAGTTCGCAAAGTTTTATCTGATGAGGTTTCATATGAACTAAAAAATCGATATAATCTTCATTGCAATGCAATTCGAAGTTTATATAGTATATAGCAGCGAGACCAGGTCCAGCTACGCGCTTAAAATATCCACTTGAGAGTAACAAATTAAATTGAGAAGTTCAATTAATTTTACTAGCTTCAGATAGAAAAAAATTCAAAAGTTCTATGTAGGAAGTTCTGAAGTATTTTTTTTGTTGTTTTAGCTTATACCATCAATTCATCAAAAAGAGGGCCTGCCTTGATGTCTCATCCAAATTCCGAAAATTTTTCGGCAGAAATGTTTCAAATAATTCTGAAGCCAGAAGCACCTTTAATAATTTTTGAGGTTTGACTACCAGTGAGCTCATTAGAAAAGTGAGAGAAGTTTTATGATAGCATTGCCAAAAGTAACTTTATATCGATTTACATTTTTTTATACAGATTGATAATTCTGCTCACCTTCACTATAAATGTTGCTTTAAGTTGTCTTATCTGCCGCCTGTTTGGAAAAAAGCTATTGTGATCCCCATTCCCAAGGCATGAAAATATCCTAGCTCCCGAAAAAGCTATCGTCCAAATAGTCTTTTGTGTATACTCAGCAAGATATTCGAGAAGGTGATACTTTCACGTGTACGCCAGGTCGTAGATAATATGAAACGAATTCCCAAATTTCAAACTGAATTTTTTCCAGGACACTAAACGACCCATCAACTAATTCGAGTATGCAAACATATCAAACAATCTTTTCTGAGACAATTGTTTACTTTAGTTTATAAAATGAACGAATTCGGATACATAACTAAAATAATTGCGGCATTCTTACTTAACCGCTCGTTCGTCGTGAAAGTCAACATATCCTTTTCATCCGAACATCTAATTCTGGCCGGAGTTCCCAGGATTTTTGCCTTATTCCGACATTATTTAGTATCTATCTGTCAGAAATTCTCTAAGCTGCACACTGCGAGCTAGATATGTTTGCTTATGATACCGGAATTTACAGCAGCTCGAACGACCACCAGGATAATCACTGAAAATATTGAAAGCCAGCTTGACCTATTGTATCAGTAGTACCACCGCTGGAAAATTAACACCACAAAATTAATAAACGTTCTAAACTGACAATTGAGAACAAATTATTAATTTGAAAAAAGGTTATTCAGCCCATCACCACCTACAGTGCTCCTGCTTTGAAAAACTGTGCAATCTCTCATAAAAGAAAATTGCGAGATATCCAAAACAAACCACTCAAAATTATACTCAATCAACCATTCAACAACTCCTCCAACCTTTTCCACAAAGAAAGAAATATAGAAATATCACTCTCGTAAGCTCACTTATCGAAAAAGTAGCTTCTAATTTTATAGTAAGATGTCAGCACTTAAACGAATAATCTTTTAGAATCATTCTCTAAGCCTCCATGCTAGTTAGCTTGCTTCTAGGTTAAGATAAATTTTAATTACATAGTTATCCGTGCAAGGTTTTTGAAGTATTTTTCCGTGTGTATAAATAGTTTTAAATATTCTACATTTTATAATGGGCCGTCTACAAAATAAAATACACCATAGATGTAAAAACAGTAGTCTAAACCCTAAATTAAGATAAAAGAAAATATATACTGAATAAAATTTCATTTGAACAATATACATTTCAAAGTAAGACTAATAAAATATCTAATTACATTTTCATCTCTAGCTATATGCAATTAGAGGAAACTAATTGCATACTTGTTCGAATCGCCCATTTGGGACCTAATATCTATCGGAGGATTCTCTATGCTTCTCCTCCTTATTTTTTTTTTTTGTCAAGATATTAGCATCCTGTCCCTTTTTTATTATATCTTTAAATCATCTTGCATATGTATATTATTACATCATTTTAAACTATTAGTAGTAGGCTGTGACCATTCGATGTGTAAATAAAACAAAAAAAATTCAATTCAGTATTCTCTTGACAGCCAGCAAAAGTAAACGTTTATTTTTACTTATTTCCCACATGCATAAAACAATCAACAATAGTCTTCAACGACTTTATCACACGAAAAAATCATCACCCTTATAAAAAAAAAAAACAAATTATGAAACATCTAGCAACAGTGACCTTCCAAAAGCATAAAGTATATCGTATTCATTAAAGGGAAATTGACAACAGAAACAGATAATTACTTTCAACATCTTAAAAATGTTTGATAGATCTCTTCATCTATGTATCTTGCAAAACACAATTAAAATGTCGAAATGTAAGCACGTTGCTCGATGCCAAGTTGATTATGTTCATATATACGATTGAAGCTTGTGTAGACGAGTGGGCAAAGCAAGTGGGTAAACACACCTTTCTTTGGGTAAACTTAGCTATCAGTTGCTACTTGTATCAAATCAGGGATAAACGGAGTAGCGAAACTATTCACTTCACGCTCCTATACTTTAATTATGGAATGAAGTTTCTTCTAAATTCAGTTCTCACGCCAACAAGGCGTTTTAGTGGGATAACTCTATGTAATTGGCAGTAACTGAAAATCGAGACATAAATAAAGTAAAGTAAAAGTATTTATAGAAATATGTTGCTAAATATTCCCTTATGACGAGCGAGGGAAGCGCTGTTTCCTTTGCGTCCAACGACTAGCCGCCCCTGATCTAACCTGACCTATGGCTCGGATTAAGTGAATGAAGTCCTAAGATGTATACATCGACCAGACTAGGTGACTAAATAATTCAAGTCGAGTTTGGTGTATAGTTCGCAGGCTATGCGTTTGATGTAAACTAGGCCGATATGTGAAGGCAAGCTTGAGTACTCGAGTAGGTAGAGCACCGCCTACATGTATATGTGGTCCATGGTTCAAATGGTCACAAATTGAGCGGTAAGTTCTTACCCAAGTACGTCACTTTTCCTGAGACAAATTAGAGGTAAAGCTAGTCGTAGAAATTGAGTCGTAGAAGTTAGTCGTGGAACTACATGTTATCAGTGAAGTAGCACATAGCCACCACTGGGGCTATCGAACTTTTTATAGAATGCATCATTTATACTTCTAGGCTACTTATTCCAAAAAAAATATACAGCCGCGACAGAAATAATGCAGGAAAAACTATTATCTAGCAGTAATAAGGGAACAGTTAAAAACTTCCAACAAATTGTCCTTACTTTTATCTACATCTTCAGTGCAGGATGTTTTATTAGAAGTGTCGAATGTTGTGCGGAACTTCCGTGCTATGTGCGGGCTCTCTAGCCTGCGACTCTGAATGACTGCAGAAGCATAATATGCTGTAGCTATCGTTGAAGTCAAGAATGGTCAAAAAGTTGAACGCATTAGTTGACCAACTCTCAATTTATTGCCAGACTACTGGTTCCACAAGTCGTATTTTACATGCTATGGTTTTCAATTACTTTACATGTTATGTTTTTGAATTATAATGAATAAAACTTTTAAAGTTCTGTTTTATACGCTTTAGACAAACAAATTTTGGCAGAAAATCAATCTCTCACGGTCATTAGCTGCGTCATTTTGCTTAAACGCAGCTTCATGTGCTACAGCACTCACAGTAGCGTTAGTAATAGCGTTAGCGGCAAGTCACAGCTACAGATTGTGATTCAGTAGTTAAAGCCAGCGACAGTACTATAGAACATAGCACACATTTTAATGACTTAAGGGAAAACCAAGTGGGTAAAGGAAACACTGGTATGTGGAACAATTAGTTCAAAAGCTGTATTGCTATAGAAAGCGGATCAAGGACCAAATCTTCCTGTGTTAAAGTTTTTTTGAAAATTTTAAAAATAATCAAATATGCCACTTGGCAAGAAATTGAGCGGAACCGAAAGGAAACTAGTGCAACAGCATAAATGGGATGTAAAAAATATTTCCGAAATCACGCGGACAGTTAAGAGAAGCGAACAGAAATACGAAGTTATTTAAAGGATCCCGTTAAATACACTGAGTAGGTTGATCATCAGCAGTGAACGAATGGGGAAAACGTTCCATTCTACGGGTTGCTTCAAATTCAATGGCAACGGTGCAGGAGATCAGCGCAGAGGTAGTCGTACATTCAAGTATACGTAATGTCCAAAATATTTATACTACATAAAGAAGTTCGGTTACGATTTGCACGAGAGCACGTTCAGCGGTCGAGAAAATGGTCGGGTCCTTTTTTCTGATGAGAAAAGCGTAATCGAAAATTGTGGGGGATATTAGCAACATTAGTTTACACCAAAGGACGGCAGTTTGCAACAGTGGATGAGCTAAAAAAATGCACTCACAGAAACAAACTGACTAAAATTACATCAAAGAATCGTATTCCTCTTTGCCAAAACGGATGTACGAAATGCTGAGGAACAAAAGCTAAAAAGCTTACTAAATCTTGCGAACCAAGCACGCGTTTTTTCTCCGAAAATATCATAGGAAAATATCCTGTGATACCCGTGGGGTTTTTCTATAGTTATGTCGCGTCGACCAGTTTTAATTTTGCTTTTTTACAAAATTTCTCAGGTTGATATTTGTGTGCAGGTTCGTGTTATATACATTACTCGCTTATTAAAAAACTTGCCTACAAAATACCTAATCTAACAAAGAAAATAAATTGTTATTACTAGTCAAATGTATTCTAGTTTTGCTGAGTCCTGTATATGAGCTTTTTAGAGCTTTTATTACTGAATTACTACTAAAATAGAGTTCTAATTACTTCGTGACGATGAATATCGATTTGCTTAAATTTTATTATATTACTGGATGTTTTCAGAGTTTCATAAAGCTGCTCTTCGTCTTCGTTGACTATTCCATACATCGGCTCATTACTACTAAATGTATCATAATCTACTAAATGAAAACATGCACAGGCTGAGCACTTGCAGCCGTATAGATACTCTTCTAACTTAATATGTTTTTTACTGCCAACGCGATAACGCTATCTGCCAACAATATTAATGCGGGCTTTAATCTGCTTTTATAGTTTTGCACCCGTGTTCCACCACGCGGGAACCTAGAAGGCATTAGTCATACGAGGCAATTTTACTAATGTTTAAGAATGAAGTATAAAAACAAATTACAATTTGACCCTATCCTGGTCCCAAAGTACAGATGCATTCACTGCATAAATATCCCTAATGAAGATTCTTATATATTCTTATAATTTTAACAAGAAGCAACGTAACCCTTAATATGACAAGACAAGAATCAAACGCATACAATTTTGAGCTTTTTAACCGTAGGAGCTCCGGATTCCATGATTCAGTAAGTCAAAATGTACAAAACAGTCTCACAAATTAGCAACACATTTGACACAACCCATTTTACTTCCGGAAACTTAACCGCACTCACTCAACAACCTAGAAGGTCATTGCACTCAGTACTCATATTGGAATCGAATATCATAAGCCGAATATATAATAGCGCATTGATTTGAGATTGGGATTGAGTCAGTAAGTATGAACGGTTTGATCAAACGTTTCCGTACGTACCAACGGATTGAAAAAACACACATGCATAGAAATTGAGTGCCAACCACGGAGAAAATGGATTGCAAATTAGACGAGAGAAAGTCCGATTTTCGAATTTGTATTTATTAATGTTAAATATGAGACATGAACTCGTGAGAAAGTCGAAAACGTCTGTTTACCGCTAATTTGCACTCCGGTGCTAAGACGTCTAGATTGGGACCATCGAGTTTGACATTTCGCTGTGTGCATATCCTCTAGTATTGCATCCATCAGCCAAACTCGCACCTCTCATCCACCTTCTTTTATATCCATAGTAGCCAGGCAGCTTCTTGGCAGGTAGTCGGTGACATATGAAGTGAAATCGTATTTAGGGGATTGAAAAACAGTAATTTTGTGTCAGGTGGGTGTGGAATGTTACAAAAAAGTTTAAAAAAATAGCAAGCGTAGATTTAATTGGCCACAGTTTTCATAAACAATCGCGTAAATATGTTGACGTTATTTCAAGAAAAACGTCCGCTTAAGCGTCCACGTCTTGGTCCGCCTGATGTTTACCCACAAGAAGCTAAGCAGAAAGAAGATGAGCTAACAACTATGAACGTTAAGCATGGCTTCACGACAATGCCTCAATTATCAGATGAATTCGGAACAGCACATAATTCGAATGTAACAGCTGGAAGATTTGGAACATTTTTCAACTCCATACTTGCTAAAAAGGAAGAACTTATGACATTACAAGACAGTGGCAGAAAAAAGCAACAAATAAATCCAAAGGATAACTTTTGGCCAGTCTCACCGAGAACGAAAGTGGCATCCGAAGCATGGTTTAAAGACTTGGCGGGGTCTAAACCTCTGCAAAGTTTATCGAAAAAGGCACCAAGTTTCAACAAAAAAGAGGAGATATTTTCGATGTTATGTGATAATCAAGTTAGTATGCAGCGAGCTGCCTGGTTCATTAAGCTAAGTTCTGCATATACTGCGGCTGTTTCGGAGGCAAAAATCAAAAAAAGGCAAATGCCAGATCCGGCTACCGAGTGGACTGGAACGTTAATAAAATTCATGAAAGATCTCATAATAAAATTGCAGGAGTACTATCATGGTAAGTTGAGATAATTTTTTCTACCTGTAATTCATGTACTCAGTATCATATTTACCTCTTTTGTAATAACAGTAACCTAATATTTTTTAAGGTTACCATGCCATTCTGTTGCATATAGTATGTCTGCAGATCTTATTAATAATATTTTTGAAGAAATTTCTAGGTCGATGTGCATCTTAGCTTTGGCCATATTGAAGTTTCTTTACAAAACCGAAACGATTTTAAAGCAAATGGTGAAAATTACTAGTTTTACTAAATTAAGGTTTCGTGTTAGATTTCTGCAACATACTCTTAATTTGATCTTAAAACGATGACTGAAAACTCATGCTTATAATTCTACTCTCTCCACCAGTCAATTAGTATGTTTGCACCAATTTCTTTTTTCTTTTCTATCAGAGTAGTTGCCAGAGGATGAAACATTGATATTAGAGAACGTACAATTGTTATTAAATTAAATTTTTGCCCTCATTGACATGTATCCAAACAAAAGTCTAAAAAGAACTTTGGTATCTTATTCATTTAAGATTTTTGAAATTTTCGGTGTGTAATTTTAAGTTCGGTTTAAATTTTTAATTTATTGGTCGATTAAGCTCGTTTGATGCCTGCCTCTGTACTAAAAGGTGCAAGCATATTTATTTTGCTTTGGAATATATTTTTTCAGTTTACGTTTGGAAGGCCAGAAATCAATATAGTGTGCTCTGCAGACATTTGCTACTGACAAATTTTCTGATACACTAGAGGTCTGTTCCCTAACTCAGTTTCGGATGCATAGGATTCTACGAGAATATTAGGTCTGTTTATGAAAGCCTTACAGTTTATGTATGCCTTATGGTTTATGAATGCATTTTCAAGCGAATCGGCACTCTTAGATGTGTGCAACATTATGTAAATATTAGGTATGTTTCTTAACTTTTCGGGGACAAACGTTTTACGCAAATACTTAGTTCTATAAAAGGAACTTTACTGCAAACCGTAAAAGTAAAGAACTCAGATAAAAACTGGTAAAAAAGAAGAACCTTCTTTTATATCTAAGTTTCACTGAGTCTCACACAACTTCATATTAATTAGCTGTGGGACTAGTTGACAGATAGAACCACCTTGCCAGAAAATTGCTAGAAGCGAAGCGCTGATGCCAGCAAAAATGACTCCATTTTTCTGTTAGGGGAACATTAGGGAATGCATATCCGGTCAGTTTGCGTGCCCGCTTGCGCACAAACTAATTTGAAACAATTAGGGAACATACCTAATACATTCCGCTGCAAAATTTTAAGGAATCCTTCATTTTCTTTTTAAGTTTTCAGAAACTGTAAAGAACGGAAAATGCCAAGTAGGGTAAAGTATCTAACAGTCAGCCTTGTAACCAAAAAGACAAATTAAAATAATATTTTTGATTGAAAAAAATTGTCAAATATTTCAATTCAAATAAAACTATATTCTCTTAACATTAGTCTAAATAGGTGATACAAACAATAGACTTCTGTGTATAAATACAAGGCAACATTAATTTAGATAAGTTATTTTTTTCCTGTGCTCAGCCTAGCAATGTCAATAGCCAGCCATGTAGTGCCCAGTAGTGAACTTTTAGGCTTGAACAATAACATATGTATAAATTTAGAACAAATGTATAAATTGATAGATAAATATTGAAGCCATTATACCTTAATCTTCAAAATATTTTAACACACGACGATGATACAGGAAAGGCTGATGTGCAATTTCTTTATTACTTTACCGAAAACCTGCACGTTTTAAGTTACTAGGCTGGACAACGATCACACCCAATTTTTTTCAACTTATTATTTCAATACCACCTATCATTTTATCTTCACGGCTAGTATATTTTATTTTTGCGACAAATATTCATATTTTGAGCCTTATGTTTTTTTATAGTCTCCATGAACATCCTGTCCTGGGCTCATTTTTCGTGCATTTTCTTCCTTAAGTTTTATCCTTTCTAACCTCTCATTAAAATGCCCACTCCACTTTCTTCTTTGCTTTCTCGTGTTCTGTTTGCTTTTCAAACTTTCTCCACTCTTCCTATAATATCGCTTCAATCCAACTCATTGCGTTTGTCAAAGACGTTTGATCCCCATTTTGGGGACTGTTATCAGAATACTAGATTCAAACTTTAATTTTTTTCGGATTATTCTCCTGGTGCTAATCATCCTCAATAATTTGATTCGGAGCTCTGTTTGGTAGCTTTCTGGTGTTTACTGTTGGAAGATAATTTAAAGCCTCCTTGATGATATAATCTAAATTTCTAAATTTAGGGTATCTACGAGGGGCTTTCAACTATAAACGAGCCTTTTACTTTCGAGGAGTTAAAAAAGTGTGTCGAAGGTAGGCGGAGCGTCGGGAAGGCTAAGGGGGAACCCGTCCAGATGACTCAAGGCCAAGCTAACCGCCCGACTGGTTTGTTTAGTTGTCCTCACAATGATCGAAAGAGTGGTTCATCCTTGACTTGCGCAACGCATTAACGAACGAAGGTGTTAAACCAGCCGAAAGTTCGGGGAGAATGCACTTTCATGGCCACGAATGAAAGCCTGGTGTGCCGAGTTCAAAGAGGGGCGTGAAAAGGTAGAAAATGTGAGTCGCCGAAGACGCTCCCGCTCCAGCATTACGCCTGGCAATGTCGCAGCTATTCGGGAGCTCATTTAAGGAGATCGTCGCTCCCCTGTAGCAGCAATCAGCAATGAAACGAGCATTAGAGTTGGAAGTGTACACACCATTATCCAAGACCACCTTGAATTCCGAAAAATCTCGGCGAAGTGGGTTCCACGTCTGCTTAACCGAAACAAGCGCGAAGTTTATTATGCCTTAAAAGAGTGTTGGGTCTACATTAATTTCAAAATCATTTGCATTTTCTAATTTTTTTAGGAAAAGTACTTATATCTTCTGCACTTTCTAAAGAATCAAAGTGATTGCCGGTAAAAGAAAGCCTGGTTAGAACTTTTAGAAGGATGTTTTCAGTCCTAAAATGTATACTGAGGAAATATGTGTAAAAATGCGGAATTTAATTTTAGAAAGTTGTATTTACACGTATATACCGTTAGTCTAGCAAAGCAGATGTTTAAAATAGGTCGCGCAACAATAGCGCTCGAATTAGGAGGGAACAGCCCGGCGCGCACGCTCCGAATTATGTTTGTAGAACAAAAACGAGAGGAGATATCGCTTTGAAATTTTAAACACTTATTCTTGAAGGTTCATTCTATCTATTTTCAAATGTAAAATAACTCCTCAAAGCTCAAAAAGGTTGAGTACTGGTGAATGGCTACCGGTGATTTTATCCTACCTGCATTGTTCAACTTATGAAGGATTATTGAAATTTAAATGGAAAAGGGAATTCTTTAACTAAACCTAATTGAGTTTTTTTAAAGATCGTTAATAATTGCTGCTACAAAAAGATAAGCCAGATTTTAAAATCTCGTTGTTTTCGAATTTCCTTTGGTGAATTTGTATCGTGAAATATAGGACATTTCGTGGATTATTGAAATAAAACATCGGGCAAATGGCTAGAGGAAAAAAATTTAGAAATGAAAATAATATCGAAAAACCTAAATGTGAAAATAATAGTGAATTTGGAAAAAAAAGTGTAGTCAAAATTGCTTAAATAATGAAAAGGGACCGATATTTTGAGATAAATCTTTTCTGAGGTACTGAAAATTCTGGGAAAATGAAGAGCTCAGGTCGAACACGTGCAATTTTAAGAGTGTCATCAAATTCAAAAAACATTGCTAGGCAAATCGCTGCGGAAGCTGGGGTTGTTCGGTGTCCAGGGTAAAAAACAATAATAACATCTAAAAACGTTTTATCTTGAATGGACTTGTTCCACGATTTGAAAAAAGATCCTTCGATAAAAATTGAGCGTCAAACGTGCGGAGGTGAAATTATGGTTTGGGCCAGAATTGGATGTAAAGGAAAACCTAAAATCAGTTTTATTTGGCGGAAAATGAAATGCAGGGATTATATTAAAATCAAAGATGAGGAGATCCAGCAGAATGGAGTTAGAATTTCTGGTGAAGATTTTTTCTTTCAGCATGATAATGCGGCCGTACATGCCGTGAACATCGTAGACGAATTTTGCTGAGAATAACATAAATTTGTTACAGTTGCCATCAAGATCATCAGATTTTAATCATACTGAATATGTCCGGAGTCAACGTACTTTTTGCCGTAACGGAAAGTAATACGAGACGCTGAAAGAACTAACAGATGCAATTCAAGCGGGATGAAAATCTCTTACGGCGAAAATATATTCAACATCTTTTAAAAAATCGCTTAATAGAATGCTAGAAATAATAGGAAACGAAAGAAAATCAATCCATTATTAGTTGTAAAAAAATAAAAAATAACTACGCACCGAAATACCAATTTTTTTCATTTATAACATTTCAATGCCTTATCTTTTTGTAGCAGCCAGTTATCAAGCATCTTAAAAAAAATCATTAAGGACTACCTTTTTTCTATTGAAATTCAATAACCTTTCACTAGTTCAATAATACGGGTACTTGAGTTATTCCGTTCTTTACAGTATTAAGAAAATGAGGAGTGTCTTATCAGTTTACTGCTGAGTGAATATTGTTCACTGCTTCGAATGAAAGAAGAAAGTAAAGTGTATGTCTTATTTCCGTTTGTCGTCAAACGTGCTGAGTATTTTGGGTAGTTATAAAATATTGTCTCAAAGCAAACGGTAGGAAATACGATTATTTTATGATTTCCCTGATTGATCATGTCAAATTCATTCCTTTTCCATTGCCGGGCGCAACACCAAAATAAAACTGCTATTGAAGTTATCTTTGCTAGCTTTCATATTAAAGTAAACTATATTAAATGAAACATAATGTAATAAAAGATAACAAAATTTAGCAAAACATCTCAATTTCGTGAAATTTGTTTTCTAACAGTTCATGCTCCTAAACTGTTTTGAAAAATTTATCGTTTAATCATTTCCGTTTCAGGTTCATTTCAGGAGAAATCTACCCATCCGGGTCTAACGAATTACCCGCCGTCAATACCTCCAGCAATGGCAAGTCCAGCATCTTTACACAGCCCCGCACATTCTTCTTGCAGTGGATATTCCACTATAGTAACTTCAGTTCAAGAGGATGCCAAAAGCATATTAAAACAGTGGAACTACTGTACCCAACTTAGTAAATACTTATATGAGGAAACACTGTTAGATCGACAGGAATTCCTGAATTGGATACTAGAATTATTGGATAAAATTCGTGGTCAGCCCAACGACGATGGCCTCATGAAGCTAATTTTACCGTTTGTTCTGCAATATGTACAGGATTTTGTACAATCTGAGCGACTTTCAAGAAAACTTGCTCATATAGTAGCGAAAAAATTATCGAATCTTATCCAATCTGCAGAAAACTCAGCGGTCGTTCTGACACCAAGCACTCAAGGCTCCCAGCCTTCAGACATCCGACAAGAAGTCAATAAAATGGAAGTTAGAAATTCAGCTGGAGCAATCAGTGCAATGGATCGTTTTGTGGAAAAAGAAAAGAGAACCAAAGGCATGTCGGAAACTTACGAGTCTATTTTGAATGACTATATGAATTGTCCCCACCACAGGGACATTCTTCTGCAACTCAGTGCGATTTTACAAATAATAACTCTCGAGTGCCCTACAGCGTTGGTGTGGTGCTCGATAGGTGACTCAAGATTGTCGTCGATAGTTGGAAGTCCTTTGGATTTTATACCGGTTGATCCTTCTGCACTACCTCTGCCAAACAGGAATAGTTCAGAATTGAATAACAAGATTCGCCAGCAACTACATCATTCCGAGTGTAATATTCGGACTCGCTCCTTACATGCAGAAAATCGATGGTGCGCAGAAAAATGGCAAAACTTAAATGCAAATACTTGCTCTAAAATATTAGCAATACTAGAATCTCTTGACAATCATTCATTTGATAAAATGGATTCTAGTAATTCCATGGAAGTACTTTATAACAAAATATTTTCACCATATACCGTCTCGAAACAAGATTCACCAATTAACAGGGAAGTTCAGGAGGCGAAAAGTCAGTATGATCCAGGACAAGATGCTGTGAATGTTAAAGTATTATGCGAGTGGGCTGTATCCTGGCAACGGTGGGGCGAACACCGTGCCATGGTTGTAGCTTGGCTTCTTGATAAAAGACAGACAGAAATCGCTACAGCGGATTCCGATACGGGTTATCAGAATATGATTAATGGAGATGATAAGGAATCAATAAGCTCGGGAATGGGTATAGCCAGTGGCATTCCGATTTTCCAGTCGGTTTTAATGGACTTCCTCGATTATGATGCACCTGTGCTGGATGAAAATCCTTCGCCCCAGAATCGCTCTCAATTTTCTAATTTAGTTCACCTTTTTAGTGAACTGATTCGACACGACGTGTTTTCTCATGATGCTTACATGCGCACTTTAATATCAAGAGGAGATCTATTAACGGAAAGCACAAATATAAAGAAAACTGGAAATATAACAAGCATCGGACCAATGACAAACAAAGTTTCGTCGCCTAACCAGGGCTTTGAAGATGATGTTTTTACCGGGAGCATTGATTTCAAGCAAAACATGAGCGAATTTGACGACTCAAATGTAGATGATGATTTAGGTAAATTATTGCAGCACATAAAAGAAAAGGACCAACAAAGCGGAATGGACGCACCCGATAGCCCAAAAGATCCGGAGCAAGTTGGAAATCCGTCTATCAATACGGGCTGTTATCCATACATGAGCAGGCATTATTTGTACACAAAACATTTTCCGTTGTCGCAAGACGACCCGTTATCACAACATGACTGCAATCAGCGTTATATCTTGTTGTATGGCGTTGGAAAGGATAGAGATGAGAAAAAGCATGCAGTCAAAAAGATGTCTAAAGAAATATGCAAATTGTTTTCCAAAAAATTTAGTATTGATGTGGCTGAAGGTGGCAAAGTGAAGAAACATTCCAGAAACGAATTCAATTTTGAAGCAACTACCAATAAGTGTCAAAATATGTCCTACTTCGATCAGCATGTGATAACTTGGCAATGTGCTCTTCAAATTCAGGAAATGTTGAATGCTCTCGGTCTTGGCAACAGTAATTATTTGCCTGTGCAAGAGCACGTCGCCTTTCTATTTGACCTGATGGAGATGGCGCTGAATATTTACGGCTTGATTGATATATGTATCCAAATATTGAAAGAATTGCCGGAAGTAGAAAATCAGCTAGTGATTAGAAAATCCAACTTAGCAAAAAGCTATACCACCACACTTAGCCTGTACATAATTGGAATACTAAGAAGGTATAATAGTTGCTTACTGTTGTACCCAGATCAAGTAACTTGTATATTTGAAGGGTTATGCAAAGTTGTGAAACATGTCATTGATCCAACTGATTGCAGTTCAGCTGAACGGTGTATTTTAGCGTACTTATCGGAATTGTACTCAAACTGTTCAGTAATTAAAACTTCTCCGAACATTGAGACATTTCATGCATTATATGCAAAAATTAAAGAAGCTCTAAATTTTTCGATAGAACCTGAAATGATCGACTATAAATACAATCCAGAATTTTTGTCAGAACTGTTTGATTCGCCAAGACGTTGTGGAAGAATTGATCCGTCATGGGCCAGACTTTTAAAAGAATCTCCGGAAAATCGTTTCAGTTTTGTGTGCAATGCAATCATCGCTGTATGTAACGAAACTGATAACGATCGTTTGAATGATATATCTATTTCTTGCGCTGAATTAACGGCATGCTGTAACTCGCTTAGCGTCGAATGGATAGTTGCACTTGCAGCGTTATGTGGCTCTAGTAAGAACCATTTCTACCAAGATATGGTTAGCCAAATCGATATTCAAAATCTCACCATTCACGATTCTTTGTCAGTCTTTACTTGTATTTTGGTTGCGCGGCATTGCATGTGCTTGACAGATTTTTTACTAAAAATTGCCCTACCAGCTTTAGGAAATACCTACGGGGGTAGGGAAATAACTCTCGACGTTGAAGCGGGTGCACGTTTATCATGCCACATACTACTTAAACTATTTAAAACGATTGAAATACCGCAACCTGGGCTCTATTCTGTAAGTACGTCGCCCAATCCAATAACCGCCTCTGCGCCAGAATGTGGAATAAAACTGAGTTGTGATCGTCATTTATTGGTTGCCGCACACAAAAATTTAAGAGTAGAAGCTGTCATTACGGTTTTGAAGGGAATTCTCGTTGTTCGAGATACGACGGCCCAAAGGTATTCTGCAACTATGTTTAGCAGCGGAAAGAAAAGTGGATTGAGCACCCCCGTTCATTCTGACAACTCTAAGAATATTGATAGACCAGTCGACTTAAGTCAAATACTTGGAACAAGTGATTTGAATATTCTCAATGAGCGGGACGAAGTTATGCTTGACTTGCAGTCACAGATGAATGTACCAAATGATCATATTCCATCTTTATCTGAATTTGCTCAGCACGTTTTAAAACAAATATGCTCACAAGAATGGGTCCTCGAGCGTTGTCTACAGACAGCAGACACATTATGCGGCATGTTAATAGATAATATGCTAACATCAAAACAAGTTCAAAATCTGCTGCACATGATATGCTACTCCGACAATGAGTACAATTTAATCTCAAACATGGATCAGAAGTTCATCATTGTTCGCATTCTGAAAAACTTAGAGCAATGGTCACTACGAATATCATATCTAACATTACAACTGATGTATAAACAAACTGCTAACAATCAAAGTGATCGATCGAATTGGCTGGATTTAGTTGCTCGTGCCGCAATAGATGTTCTGCAAACTGATGAAGATGATCCGAAAAGTTGCAAAGTAAAATCGTCGATATGGCTAGTGTCGCCGTTAGTATCACGACTTCCAAGCGCAATTCAAGGACGGATATTGCGGGTTGCAGGCCAAGCCCTCGAAAGTACAAATTTTTTTAAGAAGACAAAAGATACCGTTGATGAAAAAGAAAACACAAGTGCAAGCAATAAAGCAAACGCATTAAACAATCAAGCGTTCTTAGGATTAGTTCTCACGTGCCTTAAGGGTCAAGATGAACAAAAGGAAGGACTCCTCACCTCCCTTCACTCACAGCTCAGTCAATTCCTGCAAACAGTTAATAATGTAAGTATGCGTCAGTTATCTGACTATATTCAAATAATACTTCTACTCTGTATATTATTATTTGACTATATTTATGTGTACATTATTATGTTTTACGCTTTGATATATTGCTATTTTATATGTTTATGTTAAAATATATTATTTACTTATTCTCTATCATTAGCTTGAAGATGTCGGAGGAATAGATGATCCTACAGGTCGCGAAGAAATGTTGAATGCACTCCAACTAAGATTTTCCCTAGTTGGCGGTATGTTTGAAGCAATACAAAAGAACGGAACATCTACGACAGATTGGGCAATACTGCTCACTCAGTTAATATGCAATGGAGTAATAGATTTGACCTCAAATTGGTAAAAACATTTTGTGTACGTACTTGTTATTTTTAATTGAAATATTTGATATTGCAGTGAATTATTTACATCGGTTCTGGACATGCTGGCAACGTTGATTCATTCTACACTTATAACAGATAGTCAATCTGATAGAGATGAAAACAAAAAATTGTACATAAATCTAATGAAGAAAATGAGAAAAGAAATTGGTGACAAAAACAACGCTTCAGTAAAGATTGTAAGGCAACTTCTACCGATTTCTAAGCAGACAATTGAGGTGAGTGCGGTGTGTAAAAAAAGTGCAAACGAGTCTTTAGTCAGGTGTTTCTGATCTTTAAACCGTTAAGTAACTAATTCATATTGGACAATTAACCAGGTTTCAAAATCTTTTTACATAATTTACTGGTTATTTGATTTTGATTGAGAGACAATTTTTAAATTTGATTGGGTTTCAGCTTGGGTTTATTTGTCTTGGTTGAAAGCTGTGTGGTCGAGTGAGTAGAGTGCTGACTGTTATCACTCTTAGCTCGAATTCAGTCATAGTCAATCAATTTTAACATCCAAACATCGGTGTAAATCAATTGCATGCAATTGTATGACCACTCGCACACTGGAACTGCATGACTCGGCAGCAAAATTGTGTTGTTCTTTGGAATTTTTGAATACAATCCGATCAGACAAATACCTTACGACGTGTCGCTTCGTCACTTGGATAGTTGATATATATATCTCATTTATAATACAAATTCCATATATAGTACCTTCGCACTGCACTCTCAAAACAGGTAAATTTAGAGTTGCTGACCGTTACTGGCCAAAGTGATTTAAAGTTGGAACGGGTGATGTAATTCAAATTTATATGTATGATTAATTTAGCGTGAAAGTTGTTGAAAATGTTAAGTGAACATGCATGAATCTTTCCTTTTCTTCACATTCTATTTCCACAAATATATGGTAAATCAAGTAGATTTGTGGCCGATTTGGTTTCAAGACGATCAGCTAGTCGAAATCGCGTTGTTTAGTCTCAGGGCAAACGTACTATTAGACATTGTTTTCGGTGCTCAGTAGAAGTACTGATTAGTGTTGCCGATTTCAGTATTTTTCTTGGATTATATTGCTGGAAATAGTGAATTCCAAAATTCAAGCGAATACAAATTTTTCGTTTAATAAACCTTTTAGCAATTCGAAGCTCAAATATCTGGAACAGGTCAACTCTACTTTGAAACTGATCTAAAAGTAATTGAGAACTTAGCCTGAGGATTACTTTTGGCAAAATATGATGTAATAAAACTATTCTTTCAATTGAAAAGGCAGTGTTTTTTTCCACAGCCTTTTTAGATTAGATCTAAATGTTTCGCGTTTCTTTTGATTTTAATTTTCGCAGAAATTTTCTTCAAAGCTATAATTATTTATGGAATTATTAAATTGTGATCAGCTTTTTCGTTTTTTGCCTACAATATCAAAGGCAACGAACATCTTCTCCAAAGCATTCCAAGCGGAGAATATTTGACGCGGGAATAGGGATCATTTTGCGGATAAAGCGTCCGAAAGCATTATCAAAGAGAATTCTTTTGATTGTGAGACGATCAAAAATTGATTTTTAACGAAGTGATTTCGAAAGTATGCACTGTTTCTCATCAGATATAAGCTCATACTGCATACCTGTCTGATGGGACCACTTGAAGGCGGGAACTCATTGTGCAGCCCACCGTTTGAATCTGGATTCGCCCCATCGACTCAACACATTAGAAGCCAGTGCTTTATTCGATACACGAGCTTCGACCTGTATACATTTTTTTTGTTCTAGATGGCAAAAAACCATCTAAATATTCTTTATCCCCGTACGCAGTATCGTTTCCACAATCAACTCTCAAACTCAATCAACTCCTCAAACTAGCGAACTGACTGCACGCAACGATTGTATGGGGATCATCATCATACTCATCCATATAATACCGAAAGTACGGTGTAGGCATCTCAACCTTCTGAAATAACCAAACCCTTTTTGCAATTGGTACCTCTCTGTGGCCACGGATAACCCATGGGTCCAGAAAACCTATCAGTCCCGCCGTCCAGTGACCATTGTTGCTTGTACTTCAACGTTGCTGCCAAAGTTGGACTAGTCACGCACGTGTGTACGCTAGAGCTCCTGTTCTGTTCGACTCAGAACGTGTGAGGTACCCTTCTCTGCGCTCTCGTCTAAGTACGACGTCGCTGACAATCTGCGCCCTAAACTTAGTTTGGACTGCATCCGCTCAAATTTCCGCTCCGTACAGCAAGATCGAGCTAGTTGTCGTTAGGTCCGCTTAGTGTCCAACGTCACTCCTAGTTACTTTAACGACTTACTGGTCTGGACCTCTGCAGAACCCATTGTCATTGGTATTATCTTCCGCATTGCGGCATGACGATCTCTGTCTTCGGCAGCACCAGCTGTTCAATCCTGGATACAAGCAAATCAATAATAGAAAATAATAGCAACCGGATTTTCGCGGAGTAATATACCTTAAGCTATATCGTGGTTTAAAAAATGTGCTCGTGGCAACAACTCATTTAACTTTAATGTTGAAATTATAATTAGTTTTAATTTCAACCCTAGGTAGTTTCATGCGAAGCAGGCGGTGTTGACAACAAAGGAAGCAGTGGCTTTGATGTGGACAAAAAACACGTAAAACATATTTAAGAAATAAGTAGAATTTGAAAAGAAGAGCAGTTTATTTTCAGGGACTTCGAATATCGGACAAGTTACGAGTCAGCGTATGGGATATGCTAGAAGGACATAAAAACCCCGCACCATTATCATGGGCCTGGTTTGGAGCTGTCAAAATAGAAAGGAAGCCTTTGACTTATGAAGAAACTCATCGTCTTCTGAAGTATCATACACATTGTTTAGTAAAACCAAATAGCTACTTCTATGAAAATTTGCCCTTGCCTCCAGAAGATGTCGAGCAAGTGCCAGAGAAATCGAACGTGAGTATAATTGAATTATGATAGTAAATGAATTGGTCTGGAACACTTCCATAAGTTGCAGAAAGACGAAATGAAACCCGATACTCCTTCTTCTGTTGACCAATCTCCTAATGCTGTCATTTCTGGAAGAGGGAGAGGAAAGGGAACACGAAAACCCAGGAAGCAGAAGCAAAGCGCTGCATCTCATGCGATTCCACCCATTACATCGCAACCACCAGTGCCTCCGAACAATCAGATAAGTCAAATGCAAATGAATATGCAAATGAATACAAACGTGCAACAATATCAGCAAAATATGGGTACAAGCAATAGCCAACTCATATCACAGCAACCGCTTCAAAACCAAGGTGTTACACAAGCTATTAATCCTTCTGGTCAAGGACAAAATACAATGGGCTTCGTGCCAGGCCCTCCTCAACTCAATCAAAACCAGCAAACATGGAACTCTTACGGTCAAATGCAACCCCAGCAGACATACTACAATCAGCAGAGCATGTCGAGTACGTTATTCTCCTATAGAACAAATTCCAGTATAATTCCGCATTACTTTCATTCTGACTAGTTTTTTTATATAGTTATACGCGGCGACTTACGTTAATCCGTTTTTGAAATCTTTTTCAGTGAATAGATTTGACAGGCCGCCCTTGAATACGTCCAAACAGGCTTTATCTAACATGTTGCGACACCGGAATCCGATAATGGGTGCTCAAAATAACGCGGCATTTAATATCCAGCAGCAACGTCAGCAGCAACAGCAGCAGCATTATGTTCGCAATATTCGCAACATAAATCCCACACAAATTCCTGGTGGAAATATTAATCAAGCATTGGGTCATATAAGCCAAGGGGGGATGACTCAGAGTTTAAATCCCAATCAAGTGATGAATCAGCAATCACAACTACAGCAAACAAATCCGCAAAATAGTCAGTCATTAATTGGGCAAGCAAATCTAATGAATAGTTCGGGGACTAGTAATATGCTAGGCCAACCAAATCAAAGCATTGTCCAAAATGCATTGGCAACTTCTGGAAATATCATGCAGCAGTCACAAGGAATTTGTCAAAATTTTAATTCCTATAGCGGACAAAGCATGAATCAAATAAATCCCCAGCAAAACATAATGGGTTACAGTCAAATGAATACTCAAAGAAATAATGCAACGGAGTATCTATCGCAACAAAGAATTATGCCAGCTAATCGAAACCAGTATATAACTCAAAACCCCAATGTTACAATGAACAGTATGATAGGACAAAGCACTGCGCCTCCATATCCGAGGCAACAGGCGAGTAATGGAAACCCTGGAGTAGCACAGCAATTTCAGCAAAGAATGCGACAGCAACAGTTGCTAATGCAAGGTAGAACCTAGACACTTTTCATGATAGGACATGCTCTTTATCCATCATTTTAGGAATGGGACCGCAACCTGGAGTCCAAAGTATCGGCCAGCAACAAACTCAAGGAATGAGTCAGCAACAAACACCTGCGTTAGTTGCACAGCTGCAGAGGCAGCTACCAAATCAAGGCATTTTGGGACAACAGTATTCTCACCAGCCGCCGCCATATTAATAAAATAAAATATAATGAAAAAATAGAGTAGCATATCGTGTACTATCATTTATTTTAAGAATATTTAAAAATAAAGTAATTGGAACTAGAAATGCAATTCTGTTTTCAAATTTAATTCGGTGCGGAGAAAAGATTATTACAATGCAAATCAAACTAGCATTGTTATAAGAATAGTAAAGTGATTGTGTTGGAGCAGTAAAAGTGAAATATCGCCGAGTGGTTATATTCTACCCCGAGTAGCTTAGATTGTTTGGTAAAACTCGACTACGTGTTCCCCATAGCCGTTAAGCCGGCATATGACGGACTTTTCGACAAGGCACTTGATAAGTTACTTACGAAAACACTCGCAGAGTTTTCAAAGTCTTCATTCAAAAACCATTTAATTAAGCGATAGTCGATTTTTTTATCTAAGTACGCCATAAAACTCGCCCTGTCCACGTTGAGAAGATTTTAAGAGTGTGAAGTTTAAGTGCACATGGTGCAGGTAGGTAGCATTTTCTCTGTTCAGACATTTGTGTATAAATATTCATGCAGTGTACGTTGTACCCATCCATACACATGAATCTTGTCCAGTATGATGCATCTTGTCCATGATTTTGTTGGCAAATTGGTTTGTAAATATCATCGGAGCCAGCACCAGACCTTTTTTCATATCCCTTTGAGTCGATATCTAAAAGCAACAAAATTTCGAGCGACCCGGAGATAAGGCGAGACCCTCATAAGCTCTCAGAAACCCTTATAAAACAGGTAGACGCCGGCAATGAAACCATACACACTGTCGTGTGGAATCTCTGTTGATGGACAAAAACAGGCGGGGACTGACGAGTAAGCCATACCCGCTCTAGTATTCGGCAATATTTGCCATGGCTTGCCGCGAGTGTAGATTCGCCTTTAAACAATTCTACCAAAACATGTTATGCTGATATGTTTGTGTTTTTGGGGTTGTGTGTTTGTTTTTGGTGGTATTTTTTGTTTGTTTTTTATTTATCTTCAGCGTGTTATCTTCTCGTGTATTTTTTGTACGTTTTTGTGAGTTATTCTTGAATTTTGCTCGTACTCTCGTAGTAGCAGGGGCACAAAATTGAATAAGAAGAATACTCAAAAAACATAGAGGAAGATGAGAAAACAAATCGATGATGACAAACAAGCAACACCCCCAAAAACAAACACACAACCACAAAAACACAAATATACCAGCCAGACATCTATCGGTAACGGCTATGGGGAACACGGAGTCGAGTTTAACCGATTGTTTGATTTGTTTAAAATTTTAAAGATTAGATTTTCAAGCTATCAGAGTTACCTATCTGTACAAACCGTGCTATTGAGCAGACAAAACGTGTCGAAGAGAATCACAGACGCGATTAAAAACCAGACGTTCACAAATTTTAGAAAAATAAGATCACTAGACTTGAGGATAGGAAAAATGCTTGACACTTTCCAAGAAGCTGGGAAAATACCATTACACAGACTAATGTTAAAAATGATGGACAAGAGAACACAAAGAAAAGAAGCAAGTTTTTTTTAACGAAAAAGTTAGGAATTCCATCAGGGCCAAAAGAAGAGCTGGAGTCAAACGTAGATAACATAGATTGGGCTTCAAGAGGATTGGTCTCAAGTAAAGATAGGCAAAAGGGAAAGTGAAAAGGAGGAATGCTGGAGATAGGAGAGGAAGAATTAGAATATACAGAGGAGAAAAGTCAGCAAATAGATTACATATTCCTTGCGGAGTATAATCACTAGAATTATTGAAAGAAACAGAATCAGGTATAGAGGAAGCAGATTTCAAGCTATGCACATATGACCAAAACCTCTTAAGACCATCTGAGCTAAGTGACGATTCAATATAAGAAAAGTAGCTGCGCCTTGCAATTTTAGTTTCCTTTTTGGCAGCAGATTGCAAACGAGAATAAACGACATAATTATATGGGTTATATTATGCATTTCCGCCAGCCTTCCATTCCATCATGCCTTGTATAGAAAACCTTTCTGTTGATGAGTAGTGGGTCTTGTATGACAATAATAATCGCACCAGTCAATGGCATCCTCCAAATCAACTGGCCGCACCCATCCCTAAATCATAGTTAGTTTGAAGAGGGTGTTATTGTGCGTTTGCTGAGACTGCGGTGGTACAATCCATTTTGAGCTACTATGCCCGGAAGGAAAAAACTGAAATGGAGGGCCCCATGTCATAATATTATCTGAAGAAAAAAATAAGGCAACTATTAGGAAGTAAATCTCCTGACATAGTGCCATCGGACTTTCATTTATTTCGATCCATCACTCAGCAAATCGTAGGAACCTAGAAAATGTAATGAACATCTTAAAAAATATTGTGAACCTAGAAAATATCACGGAAATATCAAAAACATTTTAGGAACATTGAAAATATCATGGAAATCTGAAAATAAAAATTTGGAAACCTAGAAAATATGAGAATCTCAAAAAAAAAAAAAATTGTGAAAATCTAGAAAATAAAATCAAAATCTTCAAAAAAGTTGTGGGAACGTTAAAAAAAACATGGAAATCTAAATCGCGGGAAGCTACTAAAAAGCATAGGATCTTCAAGAGAGTCCTGAGAACATAGAAAAAATCATGGTAGTTTTGGAAAAACATCTGGGGAACTTAGAAAAAATCGTGGGACTATAGAAAAATGAAATATCCAGAAATAGTTGTTAAAGTGCTTCAGAATTTAACCGCTTAGAAGTGAATATGAGCTATTTGGACAGATTCCTGGACAAGCGAGGCGATTACAGTGAGGAACAAAGAGAATGGTTCCAATAGAAGAAAGATACCAATCCCAATGGGACAACCATATGATGGCAGGACTTAATTGCTGGACTTAAATATGGGATAGTCTCGAGCCGGTTTTTTTAATTATTTGTTTTAACAGTATGTGTTTCTAATTTTACTATCATTATTAGGTAGCCGATATTAAAAATATATATTTTAAATTTTATATGTCTTTTTTATAAAAAGAGCTGAATGCAAACTTGCTTCTGCAGATTTCTGACGGAGATACAACCACTGTGTATTGGGAGAGGAAGATCACTGGTAGCGGCACGCAGCGGTGCCCGCTATCAGCGGTCTATCTACCATACGATATGTATCCCATCTCACCCGGACTGAGAAGAGTGCCAGAAGTGGCTATGACAACTGATGCTGTCATCGGCTGTGACGCAAATGCTCACCACAAAATATGGGGAAGCACCAACATAAACGACAGAGGCAGGTGTTTTCTAATTTCTAACATCAACCAACCTCAATATCGTCAATATAGGTAGCAAACCTACATTTATTACTAGGAAGAATGCTGAGGTAATTGATATTACCCAGGAAACTCCAAGTATAATGGAAAGTGGCCATAGCTGGCAGGTTTCTAATCTGCCGTCGCTTTCGGACCACCAGTGGTTATGCTGGAATACCGGTAGTTCTGGTATCTCACCCAAAAAAGTACGGATCCCGAGAAGAGCACAATGAGAAGTTTACTAAAGGAAAACAAATAGACACCTCAGGGAACTAGACGACCTGGATCTGACGTGTCCAGGACGACTTAACGAGCAGGTGAACCAATTAACAGGAATCTTAGTGTCAGATTTCACAGACATGTGCCCGGAAAAGCCTGTAAGGGAAAACGCTACCATATTGTGGAATGGCGAACGTGCAGAGGCTAGAGGTCGCACTCGAAGGGTGTTTAACAACGCAAGGCGGTCCGGAAACGTTGGGATTGATACAAGCAAGAGCTGTCGCTCTTCAAAAAAAAGAAGGTAAGACGAGCCGAGCGGGACTCATGCAGAGAATCTGTGAGAACATTGAAGGAAGTACAGAGACTGCTAGAATCAGAAGGATCTTAAGTGTAACTCCCGGCATGCCTAGGTTTCTGCGAAGCAAAAACGGGGATTGGGTAGGGGACCCTAAAAAATGTCTGGACATGGTACAGGACATTCACTTCCCAGAATCGGGTTGCACGGCACCGCGTGGTGACATATTTGACCACCAGCCGTCGGAGCAACTGATCAATGAAGTAGTAGATGAGGTCAAGTTTGAATGGGATATAGACACATTCCGACCTAACAAAGCTACAGTGATTGATGAGATATCGCCCATCATGCTTCAAAAAGCAGACAGGACCATCATCCCCATCCTGCAGCGTATTTTAATGCATGCCTCCACCTCGGAGTAGTACCCGAGCAATGGACAAATGCTAGGGTGGTCTTTGTTTTGAAACCTGGTAGGTTGAATCATCATTACGTGAAGGACTTTGGACCAATTAGCTTAACATCGTGTCTACTGAAAACACTAGAAAGGCTTGTTGATATGCACATCAAGAGTTCGATTGATGTTGCGAGACTCTGCGTTGATCAACACGCGTATCTAGTGGGTAGATCAGTAGAGACGGCTTTACACAACGTTGTCGGTACAATAGAAAAGTCTTTACTGGATCCTGACAGTCAACAAATACTTCAGAATTTAAGGGCCAGTGGCTTCGAGGTAATGGCGTATGCCGATGACATTGTGGTACTTGTGAAAGGTGCGTTCCCATAAAATCGGCGCTGGACCATATACAAATCTGGGCCAGAAAAGCCGGGCTTAGGGCAAACTCGACAAAAACCGAACTTATACTTTGGGCCTTTTACTAGGCAGAAAACTGAACTGGGATGCTAACTTGAAGAACCGTATAAGTAAGGCTCGCGCAGCACTTTTCGCTATTTACAGATTTTACCTTTGTAGTAAAATTGCTTCACTAAATTTCGTATATGTATACGCTAGTTTCATTTACTTAGATTTCTCTGTTCTGAGGCCTACTCCTATACCTGGGGTCTTAAACCTAGGGCGACCTACTACATATTCATATGTGTAGTGAGGCCGATTTTGGTGTATGGAGCGATCGTGTGGTGGAAGGCAGCGGAGAGAAAAACCAATATCAAAGAGCTAATAAGACTGCAAAGATTAATTTGCATATGTATTACGGGCATTTTAAGAAAGATCTGATTCTGGGACTTATGCCCCTGCGTCGATTCATCTTTAGAAGCGCAAGCTTAGCGGCGATACGCTCTAAAAGTTCCAGCATGTGGAAAGATTCAAATCAGTGGGGCCACAGCGGTGTTCTTACAGAATGCCGCAGAAGATTTGGACTCGTTGCGGAAGACACGGATCATATGAGTATTTTCAGGTCAAGATACCCACAGGAACAGACAGGTAGAATAAGGGAGCTATCGCCGATGGAGGCGTCTTGATTTACACGCACGGGTCAAAGAGGGATACAGGAGTCGGCTCGGGCATGATTTCCACGGATTTGAGCCTTAACCTGTGATGTAGACTGTCGGACCCTGCTACTGTCTTTCAGTCTGGAGTATATGCTATACGCATGGCAGTTGAGCTTACTAGCGGAACATAAACCAAAAGAACGACGATTTGTGTCAACAGCAGGGCAGCCATTCTGTCTCATGCGTCTTACAGATTTTCTTCAAAATTGATAGCACTTGCAGAGTGGCTCTCAATGAAAAGGCAAGGCATATTCCTATCCAGATTATGTGGGTGCCAGCGCATGGTGCTATCAAAGCCAACGAAAAAGCCGGTGAAATGGCGAGGAAAGGTTTAAGAGCTAGTAATAGTGCCTGCATCACTGTACCACGGTCAATTGCTGACACCACAAGCAAATTAGATGTCGCCATATGGGCCAAACTAAAGCCCGAATGGGAAAACAAAATGTAGGGTGGCCAGGACATTATGGCCATCACCTGATCTAAGCAAAAGCAGTAAACTACTCAAGCTCAGCAGAAACTGCTTGAGGGCTACGGTGGGTTTGCTCACAAGGCAATGCCTTACCGCATCTCATGCGAACAAAATGGGACTGACGTCCAGCAATTTAAGTAAGAGGTGCCAAATGGAAGAGGACACCATCGAGCACACTCTATGCGATTGTCCGGCCGTAAATAATAAACGCCTCAAGATTTTTGGTTCTTAACACTTTCAATAGTTAGCAGAGGTGGCTAGTACCATCACGTTGAGTCAGCTGATTCAGTTGGATAAAGTGGTCACTTGGCAGCTCTAACAAGACAGCGGAGGGTGGCAAATGCGCTCAAACTGGCGGCCTAATACTAGCCGCGTACCTGGTAACCCTCTTTGCTACCGACCCTACTACACAAACTTTTTCCTATTGAATATTTTTCAGTTAAGTAGTTAATAGTCGTTATCTCTTAATTAGAGTGATATTTTTCTCGCATTCAGCAAACCGAACTTATACGAAATTGACTTCAATCTACTTTGCCGCAAAATGACTGTTCCCCAGTGTTATTAAAGCTTCGGTCTACGCCCAATGTTTGTTGTTTCCACTCCTACCCACTTCTTCAGTTCCTGATATAGATTATTTTTCAATATAATAAATTTTACTAATTTTCATAGATATCTGAATATTTATTTATTTTTCCATTAAATCTCATTGAATAGCAATGGGTCTCACACAAATTTTTCCATTCAATATCTAGTTCTCACTAAGTTCTATAATGGAAGGATGCATGTATTAAAATAATTTATTAATTTTAAGTGCCAGTTTTAACACTGCAATGATAAATTCAATTAAAGAATTATGTGACGATTAATGCAACGTTTTGCTTTCATTCCAAATGGAGGTAAAAAATCTGTCCACCAGTTGTTCTCATATTATGAAAATCTTAATTGTGTGCTATCGAACAAGCTATTAATACATTTCGAAATCAATTCTCAAAAGCAATCCGCTTGCGAACTCAACAAATCAGTGTTCCATAAATATGCTACATTGTTTGTGTTACATGATTAAGCATAATTCACCCGTATACGTAATGGGTGTTTTTGTAGTCGAATTTAATTTAGTTCAAGATTCTTCATCGTTCCAAACTTAGCTGCAATAAAAATCAACTACAGGCGAATATACACATCAATGAAAACGTTGGAAAAGAAATAAGTACCTCAAGAGTATGGAGGTGTGCTTTCTCATAAGATACGTGCGTATACCTTGCCTCTGAGAGCAAAAAGCTGACATACATTCGTATTACGCACGCGACTTGTTTTGAGAAGAAACATTGCACAGAAAAAGTGAGATATTTAGAAAATAAGGAAATGGTGCTATTAGTTTTCCGTCACATCCTACGTAGGATATTAGAATAGTAATTTACTTCAGATTACATGGTTTTATTGTCCCTCCAAATCACGAAAGATGCAACAGCATACACTCAATTCTTTATGCATTGGTGATATGTACACATTTCTCAAACGTTTCTGGAAGCTATCAGTTAGCTTCTGAGCTTCCTGTTTAAAAATCGGCAGAAAGTGTTTCGAAATTGAATATGGCTCGCTCAACAAGTACAATACTTATAGTGTAGAAAAATACGTTTGGAAGCCACAATGCATAGCACGCGCATGTTTCAACCAGCAAACACCTCAAAACGATGTGCGGACATTCCCCATTTTTCTCCTCTCGATATTCGATCTCTCAATGGAAATAATTCCGGAAATATTTATAATTATCTATGTACTCAAGAAACCCAGGCAATCGAAATTGAAACGTTAAAATGTATCTGCATTAATCCGTCCAAACCAAATCAGTGGGTATCAGACATTTTTAGCATGGATCTATCGATTTCTAATGATATAAACAAGTGCTCCGCATTTCACACTCAATTACTGAACTTGCTCACAAATACTGCCATTTTGTAAATCATCGATTCTCCAGCAGAATGTTCTTCAATTATGTGTTCTGGATCTGGAATCGAAACGATTGCGTACATGCGCATTCCTTAAGAAATAAATAAGCATGTATGAGTGCGTAAGCTTAATACAAACACAAAGAGAAGTTCCCGGAGGCAAATTGTGCCTGTTGGATTGATTTGATATTTGGTATAGTTTGAGAATTTTACTCTATTGGTTTCTAGTGAAAACAAGATAGATATCGCCTATGGTTGCTCTTAGAGCTGCCACTGGGGCAAATTTCTATTTCGCAAAGTAAATTGCGCATGTATTAAAAGTAAGGACCTGTGATCTTTACAAGACAGCCATATTCAAAAGATGTTTAGAAAATGCGAGAGTGAGACTTGATGAGAGTTGATATCAGGTGTATAGGATGCCTTTAAATCATCAGCTATCAATTTATGGAAAACATGCGTGTTTCTTCCGCTCGGAGTTTTTAATCTCCTAATGAACCCATATAATGTTTTTTACTCACTGTTGCTACAAATTAATTCAATCAACTAGCCGAAATTATAAAGAGCCAATACCCAAGTGGAAACTAGGTGACATAGGAAAATACATACATAGGTATTAGAATTCCTTCCACTTTGCGGACTAAATATTTACCGGACAAAGTTTTCACCCTGATGCCGTGTTCGTTTTTAAATACAGTACCTCCCTGAAATTGCACACGAATTCTTGGACAAACTGCATCCAAGGAAATTTTCTTAGATTGCCCACACATTGCGGTACATGAATTTGTTTGTGTCTGAATTACCGCGCTGTAGACTAATCTCTGGAAAATGCGATATTTTAGACACGAACGCATTTAGCTACATCTGCTATCTTGTAAGAATATCTCCACACATTTTCACGCGGCTGAAACTTCAAAAACAACAGCAAATAATAGGATACGTATTTGTGGCGGATGCAGTAGTATTGTGAATTACCTTTTTTACAAAAGTGAAGTTGCACACAAACGAAATCAAGCTTACCTTTGTTTTATTGGTACGAAGCGCCATTGTTACTGGCAGACTTGCGTAACAGATACAGAGTTCATTTGTATGAATCTGCGAGAGGGGATGTAAATTTTAGAAATATCCCTTTTCCTTGACTGAAGTGTGGAATGTTCTTTCAGTCTCTGATAAATTATTATGTAGTTAGTTTAAATACCTTGATACTTTGTAGAAAACATATTGCCATTTGACGAATACATATTTTTTGCATTTGTAATCCGTTCTGCTGATAAAACCGCCGTTTACCTAATATTATCTGTCCGGAAATCATTTGCACCCAACGCAGATGCATACAAGTGAAAAATGGTGGTGCGCAAAGCCACGTAGGAGCAAACAGACACCATATACAGTGAATGAAGCAACCGATTGAAAAATCGTGAGTAACAAGTGACTCCTGTACGTCCTTCAAGTGCATCAAGTGGTTTCTGATAGTGCATACATATTTATTTTGCATTTATTTGTTCACATGCGGCTCTATCAAAAACCTAATTCGTATTGCTGGCGATAAATGTTCGTTTTCTAGTTAACGTAAAGTGCGCAAATTCGGTACTCACCCATATACTTTCATTTGGAATTTTCGTTCGTAATCCGTGATAAATCAAATTGGAATTTTGTGATATCGTGCTAGAGGCGATTGTGTAATATTTCAACTATTTTTAGAACGAAAATCGAATCCTGCGATTCATATTTATTGGCTACCAGCTTACTAAAAGTTCCTTGGTGAAGTTTTAATAGTGTTCCATATGGTACATATGATTGAGATTGTGCATCCAGGGAAGGTTGACTTTCCTCAACAAGTAATAGTAAGTACTTTCACCAGATCGATTCGTCATTAATATCATTTCGTATTGTTAAACACTATCTGTCAGTGCTGTTTTGTTTACTCGTCGTTTTATAAATAATTTCTTAACTGTGTTATTCTATATTCGAATAAATAATGAAAAATGGTGTACGACGCATGTATATATTCATTTGCCTTGGAAAATTCGATAATCAGTTGGAAAAATTATACACAATTCAATATAGTAAAAAAAACATGAATTCGCCCTTGTTAAATTTTATCTACATCCTTTCTCATTGTTTAAATTAATGTCTTGTCAGTTGAAAAGCTAATATATAAAAAGCTTGGCCACCACATAGAAAGCTCGTTTGAAAATAATAGTTCAGAAAATAAATACGTCACAAATTTTTACTATTAATATAAGATGATCTTTGTTTACATGAGCTCCGTACAGACAGCATAAGCTCGAGTGTATGTGCTTTTTATTTGTAATAACTGTAAAATGATAGCTCGCACAATACTTTAATTCAAAATGCATAAGAAATTTTCTGTCTGTAATGGATTCCGAAGCACAAACATACTTTTACACCAAATTGAAAGTATTTTGCCTCTGTTGAATTTCCCGTCAACAAGCTAAACTAGAAAAGATGGATGAACTGTATTTAGCTTAAATGATTGTATGGAAATTTTATGAATTGACGAGCAATAGGTGAATTTATCAGTGAAAATAAATTATTGAAAATTTCCATCCAATCAAATTTTTCCCATCCGTTCCCCTGTTTCTTTTGCCGTAGCTTCCTTTAGTTTATCGCGATTCCAATTAGAATTTTATAAACATTTGGAATTTAAAATTTGGAATGAAAATTTGGAATTTCAATAAATGAGGAATTTATTTATTGAGTGGAAAAAATGAAGCCACGTTGGTTGATTAAATATTTTTGATATCAGGCAAACGAAATCATACTTTAAGCGATTAATTCATCTTGGGTTGACACGGGCAGTGTTCAGAAGATTTTACACAGGGTGCCCAATGCTCGCTAAGGAGTTTTTGCTTTCATAAATGTGGCACTACTCAAAACTGTTACAGGCTTTAGTCCGGTAAAGGCGTTTAGTTTGCCTAAAACTAACTGTGACCAAAATTTGCCAATAACTAACTGTGACACATCTTCCACGCGCGTTTCCATTATACAAAACCAACAATTCAAACTTGTTTATACAAATATTAGTTGTGTTTAAAGGCCCAAAAAAAAAACAGCAGAGCATCTCAAGGCAAGTTAGAGTAGAGCAGCTGTCAAAAAAGAAGAGTAAGTTGCAGAAATTGAGAGCGTGAAATCTTATGGAACACTTTTCAGGCAACAATTCTTGTCAGAAGTTCAACCTGTCAGTACACTATTAAAAAACTCTACTTAAGTCACAATTTATTTTTCGAATCGGTTCTGTGACAATTGATAAAAAGCTGGTTGCTTGCCCGAAGCTACTCCACCAAAAAAGGAGGGCAGAAAACCGTCCTTTAAATTGCTCTAGTTTAACTTATGGCTTATGAAACACAAATCATGTTTCGGGCTAGTTAGAGCGACCGAATTGCCTAAGAAACACATTTTGCTGAGATACCTCAACCTATCTGCACCTAGAGAGGTTCATAAAGTTTGAAGTGGAAGTCCACGTAGAATAATAAAGCATCACATTTAGGTAGAAACATTCCACCCTGTACACTGTTCCTTGTAACCCTAAAACACATTTCAGGTGTTGCTTTCGTGTTATCTAGGTATTCATGAAAGAAATGTCACAAATAGTTATTTATACCTCACTATGTGAGTTGGGTCCTTATCTGAAGTCAGCCTGATTAGCCATGTACCATCAGTAATGGTGCAGCTTATGAAAGTGGAAAACATAGTGGAGTTTATCAATTTTCTTTACCGCCAGGTTGACTTACATTATATGAACTAAATCAATTTATCACTAAATGAAGGAGAAAGAGTTTGTGAAAGCTCATTAATAGTCCTTTTTGTTTCCAATTCTATCGAGCTTTATTTACTACATATTTCCATATATATATATATATATATATATATATATATATATATATATATATATATATATATATATATATATATATATATATATATATATATATAATCAAAAAAACTCAGTGAATATTTCTCGGGAACGCGCCATCCGATTAAACTGAAACATTCAGGATACATTTCTGTAAATGCAGAATAGGTCCAGGTCTCACCAAATGTTAATTTTTTTTAACCATTGGCGCCGGCGACCATTTTAGTGAAATTATAAATATGGTGTTTATTCTATAAAAAAATAGTTTTTGAAAAAAACTAAGTTTCTGAAATGAATTGCGAACGTATTTTTAATAAAGATTTGCGCTAGGTGCCTAAAATGAGGTCGGGAAAATCAGAAATTTTTTGAATTGCGATAACTTTTGACAGAGCTATTGAATCATTATAGAACTTACAGAACATATTGCCGTTATCGAGTTGTATAATTATATATTGTATGAACGTGCTGGCAACCCTGTAGCTACGGCAGGCGCTGAAAGTGAAAACCTTCAAACCAACAAGTCTCCTAAAAGATTTTCGCTTTGAAGAAAAAAAGCAACTCATATAAAAATATTATGCTTTGTCTACACAGCCAAAATAAAACTTTTGAAATTGCATATCGGACAAGAACGGTAACCCTTTCCCAATTTACCTATATTTTCAGCATCAAAAGCTTCTGTTCACGGGAACTCACGACTCGATAACCAGATACAGATGAAATTTACAGAATGTATTGGTCTTAAGTAGGACCAAGTCTGATAGAAGCGATTTTAAAATGTGGGACAATTCGGTGCCAGTGGTGCCACCTTGAAAAATAAATAAGAAAAATTACCGGTTATTATCCCTATAAACCCTGACTCAGCCACCAAATTTTGACGAAATCACAGTAGCTGAAACTTACTCTAAGACACGTTTGATAAAAAATTGGCTGAAAAAATTAGGTTGGAGCTACCAGCTATGTTAATTTTGGCGTCTTAAATTTTGAAAATTCACTTAGCAAAATAAAGCTACTTGCCCTATAGCTTCCAGTGCAGTCATAGAATCATTACAAAATTCATACGGCAAATTAAACTTTTTGTAGGCAATATTCAGTAGAAATCTAGTTGGAAGAACAATGATAGGGCTGCCAGCTATAGTTGTTTTTGTATTTTTTTTGCATATCTTTATCATAAAATTTACAAATTGAAATTATCGTGTAGCGAAAATAAACACCAAATATTAAGATTTAAAGAACTTGAATACTTTTCCGAATGTTAACCCTAAATTTCTTTGTATTCTTATAACTTCCAATGCAATCATCGGATCAATACGAAATTCGCAGAGTAGATTGACTTCAACGTGAGGCAGATGTGGCATATTTTTGGCTTCGGTGCTAGCAAACGTTTGTTTTTATTTTCGTACCAATAAATGCTTATATTAAGTACTCACAACGCGAACATTTGCAATAAAAATAAGTAAATAATGTTTAAATGTTCTAAGGTCAGGACATTTTTCGGATGATAGCCTCAAACACCTTTTCTATCGCTGTAACTTTCGATAAAGTCATCAAAATTAAATTGGCTTAGGGTCTATTATTATTTAGGGTGTATTGGTTTTAAGTAGGAGAAGTAGCTAGTATTAGTGGCCTTAAGTAGCTAGTGGTAAAATATACACTTAAAATCTGAATAAATCCTCTTCTGTTCTTCGAACATTAGTGTTTCTAGCGGTTCTGGTGCGGTAGGGGTTTTTTTTTCAGATTACATTGTTTCAGGGTAAGTCCACAAAAACGTCCTGGCTTCCTGGTCCCCGCTTATCAGCTAACATTTGCGATTATATTTTGGTTTTATATTTATTTGGTGTTGATTTTAGGATTTATTAATTGTATGTAGAGATTTTATAAAGATGCTGTTCAGAGTGGGACCATCTGTGTCAATATAAACCGTATTAGAGCAGAAAATGAAAAAATATACTATATATTAATTTTATTAACATAAATAAACTTACCCAATTGCTCAATATAATTTTTGTTGTGTCTAGTAAGAATATTTTCAATTATTATATTTGTGTTGAACATTCCTATAACCTTTTTCTCTCAAATCAACCACAGTGGGAAATTTGATGGTTGATGTCATCAATTTGACTGCAATTTTCACAGACTTCATTGCATTATTAACAAGTAACCTATTTATTTTCTTAACTGTATTTCCATCAAAATCAAACCCACGCCGCCAAAAGGAGTTTCTGAAGTCCAAGAAAACCATAATCCAAGGACATTTTTTTGGCTTTCTGATGTCACTCAGATATTCCATTTTTCTATGTGGAATCTATTCGTTTAATCAAGTCTAGAGCTTTGTCTGTTTCCTGATCATAAGGCATTTCTAAATCCTGTAGGAAGGCCTTTCTAGCAAGGTCGTCAATTTTGTTGGTAAGAAATTAACCAGTGTGACCAGGGATCGAAATGATTTCAATGATTGCGGAGGGAATTCTGCTGGAGATTTGATAGATTTTGTTTACCATGCTTCTTTTGCCGCTGTTAAATTTATTCTCCTTACAGGCATTATTGGAATCTGTCAGGATGCAGATTTTTGTGATTTTTTGATAAATGGCAAACTTCATTCTCTCGTAAATCGCAGCACTTTCACAACTAGTAGCTCATGAAATTGATCTAAGTATAAATTGTTTAAAGTATTGATTCATATGTGGAATCACGAAAGTCGAACCAAAGCCCAGAATGCTTTTAGACTCATCACATAAAAAATTAGAATTAATCTTTAACATAAATCTTTGAATTGTCTTTGTATCTTTGTTGTTTATATTGAAGACCTTGAAATAGCTATGATCTTTTTCGAAGATTTTCAGGCTATGCGGCAAAGACATGTCCCCATGTATTATGGTACTGTCAAAATTTTTTTGAAATAAGTTGCAGACTGTTAAATAATTGGAAAGGACCGGACTGTTTATAATGATGTTGAACTTGAAAGGGTGGAATTGTTTGAGTTTGAATAGTTCTCTAGCCGATAACCATAATGCACTCAGATTATTTAGTATTTCGTTAAACATAGCGAAGGATAATATGTTAGGGGAGTTCTGGGGAATCCCAAGACATCTTTTCAAAGTCTTGCTTTTGAAGACATAGCTAGGTGCGGAAGAGAAGCCAGTCTGGGCTTCGATTGTTGCTCTGGCTAAAATGCTCTTTTCAGAGTCTAGTCCTCTGTTTAAGCCCGCCAGAATGCGGAGGAAGCTAGCATCACAGCTACATTTTTTGGCTTTGTTTTCAAGGTTTTTTTCTGGTTCTAAGATGATTGTTTAGGTATATACTTAAGATTCTAATTTCCTCGACCCACTTTGCCAGATTCTTGTTGGTAGAGATACAAAAAGGAAGCCTGGGTCACGGTTTAGTTACAGCGCATTGTATTCGTCATGATTAATCAGTAGGTTCCTGTCTTTGCATATTTCAAGGAGCCTGGACATGGAGTCCTGCATATTTTCTAAACATTTCACTTTGTCTTCATGAGTCGAAACTATCATGAAGTTATCTGCATATAGCAAAATTTCAACATTAATATTTTGCAATGAATATCATATCACATATGAATATCATAGATTGAAGAGCAAAGGATTAAAACGTCACCCTGTGGCAGGCCATTGTTTATTTTGATACTAAGCTCACTTTTCCTATTATTTAGGAAGAATATGATCCCTTTTATGAAGGGTTTTGGGATAATTCTTTATTTAAGTTAACGTTGAAGCAATGACTATTACGGAATGTAAGCAACAAGATGTGACATTACATCTAAATAGGAGAATAAAATGTAAGGTCTAGATAGAAAAGTGGGACCCTGCGCTGTTTTGTACACTACTTTGGCAGTTATAAATTTCTGTCAGCCCTTTAAATTTGGGAAGTGTTTATACGAATGGTGCTTATCTGAGCTGCTAGTAAGTGCTTCAATTATCATCTGGAAATGAAACTACGCATAATGTGCTTCCGATTTTCCCTTGTACAAAAAATGCTTGGTTTTAGAATTGTATAGATCTCTTTCACGACTTCACTCACTATTTTCTATCATGGATGTTCTGCGTGCACGCAAAATGCTACCGGAATTATTTTCGTCAAAGAAAAAAAGGAAATGATTGTTCAAAATTATCATCGTAGTCGTCGTAGTATCACACCTTCTCTAAACTCAGCTTCTTTCGGATAGCGCCTTCAATCGCCTCGATCCAACGACTGCGTCCTCCAGCGATGCGTAGTCTTCATCGATAAAATTGAACGAGCGTTTCCTGGGCTATCCCACTGACCGTCAACTTTCACCTTTTTGTTTAACGTGGCTAGTCCATTGTAGCTTTCGCAGTTTGATGACTGTGGCGACCTCTGGATCGACAAATATATCTCACAAGTTCGAACTGTACCCTATTGGCCATTGGTCGCCTTCTCGTTCTATTTACTTGTGTGCGACACGATTTTCGTTTTCATTCGGTTGATTTTCAAGCCTTCTTCTTTTGCTTTCTGGTCAAGGAGCTCTTTTGCGGATGTAAAGGGATTAATGTAATATTAATATCAATGTCACCTTGATCTGGGTCAGGTAGTCTCTGACGAGGAAGGTGGAGCCTCCAGAAACTTCAGATGGCGCTCTTGACGCGACCTTCTTTTTTAACCTTTTGAGGACATCCACGTAAAAAGCAGCAATTGCAGTTGTTCCAGGCGGTAGGAATTCGTGATGAACAAAATCCCGGATTTCAAAAATAGACAGTGAGCATTGTTTTTGTTCGAAACTCACTTATGTGAGCTTTCCTGGGGGTGAGGAGAACTCCGCCTCCCAGGTGGGAAGGGAGAGCTTCGCACTTTACCGCTTGGTTTCGGGATCGTACGCGAAAATCCAACTTTCATCACCGGTTAACGTGTCAAAAATCAAGGTCTTGAAGCAACTGCAACATTTCTTAACAAATGAACGCTCGAGTGTTTTTCTGGTCATCGTTCAAAACTTTTGGAACAAGTTTTCAACAGATCTTCTTCATCGGCAAATCTTCTATCACAATTGGGCAAACCGTCGTTTTGGACAAGATTACACTGTTTGCTATAAATATGAGACTCAAGCGCGGTCAAAATTTAAGTTGATGGGCGTCAAGTTCAAGCTTCGTCAACAACCTGTTCCCGGTGATTCTTAAAGGATTTGTGCCACCTGAACCTTGTGAGTTTGAAAAGCAATCATCTCCGCAGGCCTGCTGAATCATTGGGTAAGTCTCCGAAGCCAATTTGCTAAGTTTTACATAAAATTAGATTACGTAGTGCTGCTCGAAATAACCCTCCATTGCTCGCTGGCACACGAAGCCAAGTAGAAGTGCACGGAAACGCTCATTTTTTCCGCTCCAAAGCTCGGAGGTGATTGGCGGATGTTTTTTCTCGAAGCTAAGACCCTCTTCCATCTTTTCCATCCAGTCGAAGCGCGATTCGACGTCAGGTCAGAGAAAAATTGGTCGCATTACTTATAGAACGAACCATGTAGACGTTTTGCATTTTGCTTCAGCTTGATGAGCATCAAATAAGGCGACTCAGCAGAATTGAATTCAACTGACAAAAGAAACTAAGACTTTGATTGAACTTTTAATTTTGGATCCTGTATCTATAATAGTTTGGATGTTATATAGCACCTAAACAGCATCCCATAATAAAAGTGTTCTGAAAATTGATGTCAAGATGCAATGGGTGTAGGTGTATTTACCAAGATGGAACCAATCAAGTAGATGTGTTTATTTTATATTGAATCAAAACTTATTACAAATAGAGAGCTTCGTTATTTAATGCTCTAACGATGCTGAAGTTTTCAAGCGGGTAAAGCTCTAAATGCTCCGTTCTTCTCCTTCTCTCCTTTCAATTTATTTCTGGCCACAAGATTTAAGGTCAAGCTATCCTACCCAGTCGACCTTACCACAACTTTCGTATTCGGCATACTTACATCGGCCGCCCATTAAATATATTTACTACTTCACCGATTTGTCGTCTAAGAAATAATAGACAGAAAACAACGTAGTCTTAGGTCCAATCAAGTCTTCTTTATTCGATCCAGCTTAAACACTCCTTTTCGGGTTCAAACGTCAACTTTACATTATTGGTTTAATGTGAGCTGTTTTCAAAAGCCATCTGCTAGCATAACATATCGTGTAGTTCACTATTTTAATCAAGTACCAAAAAGTTTCAGCTATGCAGCCGTAGAAAAATACAAGATGTGTTATTGCCAATTCAGCTTCTTCAAAGCAAATAGTTTGTGTTTCCGTGCTAGTAAAGATTTTTATCTTCTATATTAATCTGTTTCCCACTTTTGGCAATGTTTTTTTAGATGTGATGATCGAGTTGATGTAAACAGCCATAGCAAGGTTCTTACTATTGTATGCATTATGCTTTACAACAGTCAGAGATAAACGATGTCTCCATCAACTTCAAGTAGTATCTAGCAATTTCATCCAGTACCTATTGGTGTCGTCCGTGTAACATAGTGTATGAAATATATCAGCCACACGTAAGACGAGACGGCAGAAAAGAGAATTGCTGAAATAGCACTTAGTTTCGATTGATTCGGCGCTTGGAAATATGGCCGTTGCAGGTAAGCCAGCTTTTAAAAGTCGACAATTTTTGTGCCATACATATATTACTACTCTTTAAAAGTCGTAAAAATATGAGAATGGTAAAAAATAGGAAAATAAACATACGATGAACACCCAATGTTGCAAGAAACGTTTTAAATTTTTGGTACAACTCAATTCTAGTAAATGTACATTCAACAGATCTAACACATTCCCCTCAGACCTTTGTATGTGTACAATAAGTTGTACTTTTCATTATATTTTTTCATGGCTATATATAATATGCCATTCAATAAAGGCTTCAAGATTATATTCTGTAAAATCAAATTTTTTAATAGTTAAATGTCAACTAACGTATTTTGTGGAGGCTTTTTAATTCTAAATTACGTGGAGTAAAAGTGCAGTGCAAATATTCTCCAGCGGCAACATGTATCGATACTATTGGGATTTATATTTCGACACTCAAGTTTCGCAACCCAAAATAACCTATATCAGTTTCAGAATAGGTACATATTTCGGAATTCGGACCACAAGTCTGAGACTCTAGGAAAGAAACCGACGTTCTAGGCTGGTTTGTCTGAAGGTTTGTCGTGGGAATACTATATTTTACTTTAATCACATGTATCGAGATTATGTTCATAGTAGTTGGGGCTATGTTGCATAGGACTTGAGACTATGTATACAGTAGAAAAGCCAGTAATATAAGGCGATTTGACCTTTTTAGCTATATTTTATAGCTCAGGGTATTATTGGTAAGACACCTGTGACCATAAATGCTGCGCTATGTTACATAGTGTGTGGATTTTTACTGATTTTCGAAGAAAATTAGTATTATACTTTAATCGTTGAAAATTCATATTTCTTTATAAATATATATATATATATATATATATATATATATATATATATATATATATATATATATATATATATGTATATATATATATATATATATTTATTTATTTATTTATTGAATAATTTACGGAACAATGTTCCATTACATTAGTGTAGTAACACATTATTTTATCATAATTCTATGCTTTAAATTTAGCTTAATTCTATGCCTCAAGTTATATCCAAGCCACAATTGAAATAGTGTTTAAAAGTTTACATTCGAAAAATTGCACACTATATATTTAATGCGGGCCCAGTCATCATTAAAAATATCCGCTCGACGAGATATATTATTACCAAGACGTTTTAGCCTCTCAACGGGTGAATGCATTAGGTAATTTACCCTATAGTTTTGTAGCATAAATATGTCATTGCACCTCGTGGTTCTAGAAGGGACTCTTAGCGAAAATTCACTTAGAAGAGAGGGTACATCGAGATTCCCATTAACAATGTTGAATAAAAAAGTTGCGTCAAAACATATACGTCTATCTGCTAGAGATCTGATGTGTAGTATATCCATTATGTGGCGATAATTCACTTGATTGCGACTAATGCGCAGTTTATAACCTACGTACCTCAGAAATTTATTCTGGATTTTTTCCAAAGCCCCCGAATGGGCTCCGTAATAAGGATTCCAGAGAACACAGGCATAATCAAGTTTACTTCTTACTAATGATGTATATAACATTTTCAGTGCATTTACGTTAAAAAATTCGCTTGTACTTCTTATCACAAAACCAAGCATTCTGCGCGATTCATCTGCGATATTTCTAATGTGAGCTATAAAATTCAAAGATGGGTCAAAAGTGATGCCTAAATCTTTAACGGAATCAACGGCTCTTATGCGATCATTGCCTAGCATGTATACATGATTAAAATTGTATGTTGTCCTATTGAAAACCATTAGCTGACATTTAGAAGCGTTTAAATCGAGACAATTGTTAAGACAGTAATTAAAAAAGTTATCCAAGTTGGATTGTAATACCGAAATATCTGCCATTGACGTGATAGAATTAAAGATTTTGCAGTCGTCAGCGAATAAGAGATACTGAACATCATTGAATATTATACTTATGTCATTTATGAATATAAGAAAGAGCAGCGGACCCAAATGTGACCCTTGAGGAACACCAGATGTAGGAGTAAATGGTAAGGAAAAGTGACCATCAAAATTTACTATAAGACATCGATCACGAATGTAATCGGAAAGCCATTCGAATAGTTTCCCGTCAATACCGATTAGTTTGAGTTTTTTCTCCAATATACTGAAGTTGATCCGGTCAAATGCCTTGCTGAAATCCGTGTATATAGTATGAACCTGTTGTGACGATGCAAAGGACTGAGAAATAAAATTATGATAAGTAATTAGATTAGTGGTTGTTGACTTTCCAGCACAGAAACCATGTTGGTTATCTATAATTAGAGGCCTGATGGAAGGTGTTAGATAGTCCGTAATTAGGCTTTCAAATATTTTCGGTATAACTGATAAAATAGAAATGGGACGATAGTTACTAACATCTGATTTGTCCCCAGACTTGAATACCGGAATTACATGAGAGCTCTTCCAAATTTTTGGAAAAGATCCCAGGGCTAATGAGTGATTGAAAATAAATAGTAGAGGGGCTAAAGTGATTCCGCGCATTTCTGAACAAATATCGGCGGCAGACCGTCAGGCCCACCACATTTACTTACATCAACAGACAGTAACTTCTTTAATAGCAATTCGGGGCATTTAATATAGCAATTGAGATTAAGATGGGTTAAGGAAACCGGAGGATCAAAAGAACTGGTTTTGGTTGAGAAGGCTTTGGAAAAACTCTCTGCGAACATATTCGATATGGTAGACTTGTCGGAGCTGAAATGATTTTCCAAGTGCATCATCGGGGGGTATGATTTATCAAGTCTTTCCTTGCTAATGTAACTAAAGAAATGCTTAATGTTGCACGAAATGTTTGATTCTAATTTACGTAAGTACTTATAACGGTCTAATTTAATTTTCCGTTTACATTCACTTCTAAGGCTATCAAATTCTCTATAATCAGCTAATAGACCTGTTGACTTATATTTACAGTGTGCAATTTTTTTCAGTTTAACATGCTTTTTTAAATCATACGAAAACCATTCGGGAAAATTATCACTAGTTATAACTGCAGTCGGGACATATCTTTCTATAAGTCCGTTGGTAATATTGTAAAATGTTCTAACAGTTTGTTCAATAGACATGTTATTGAATTCATTCTTCCAGTCAATGCAAAATAAAGCGCGATTAAGTTCAACACAATTTGCTTTCTTAAAATTGTATATACATTTAGATGAAACATTGGTAATATACGAACTACTCACAGACAAGGCAATATTGATATCTAAGACTGGATGGTATGAATCTACAGGTACTAATGAAAAGTTACTCCGACTTACAGCTATGTTGTTACAATTTGACAGAACCAGGTCAAGATTTCTATTCATAAAGTTTTTAACGGAATTAAATTGATGCAGGTCTAGGTAAGAAAAAGATTCCGTAATTAATGTACTACTAGGACTGTTGTAGTAAGCTGGCCACGCGTTAGCTTGCCAGTTCACCATAGGCAAATTATAATCGCCAGTAATGACTAATTGTGAATTTGGGTATGTTTTAGTTAAATTTAGTAAATCTTCGGCGTGACAACGATATATGTTCGAATCTGCATCAGGCGGTATGTAAACTGCCGATATTATTAATTTGTAGTTATTAACTTGTAGCAAAACAAAGAGCTGCTCGATGTCATGGTGTAGGCAAGACAGTCTTTTAGATATAAATGAATCTCTGACAGCAATTAATACTCCGCCACCTCGTACCTTGCTTGAAGTTGAAGAGTCCCGATCGCACCGGTAAATATTATATTTTGAGAAGCCAAGTTCTTGTGAAAAATGGTGCTTCGATAACCAGGTCTCGGTAAAAACGTATACATCGTAGTTCGAGATTAACAGAGCATCCCGTAGATCATTGAGCTTCGATGATATGCCACGAGTGTTTTGGTAATAGATGGAAATATTTAATTTTAGTTTTTTGCCCGTGAGTGTAGTATAGCTGGTATTCCATATCGATATTTAATTGTTGCACCTGGGTCCAACTTTTGTACTTCAGCAAGCTCATCGCGTAAGTTTTTCATGTACTTTCTTTGATTTTCAGAAGAATCCTGAGTAATATTTATTTTTTTATTGATTAAGTACTGCCGATTTACGGTTTCACGTTTTTTTCGCAAAATATTTATAGCAATCTCAGAACTATGAGTTATTAATTTGATCGGGCGAATCGTTTGCGTTGTCTGCTTCCCAAGTCTTACTACTTTGACGTCAGATGCGGTAAGTGCTGGGCAGTCTGATATTTTATTGACCACTTCCAGCGAATTAGAAATGTCACCTTGCCTATCCGATTCAGGAATGCCATGTATGATAATATTTGTTGATCTCCTTTTACGATCTTCCATTTCGCTTTTGATAGCTTCGATGCTAGGTGAGAGAGAATGCGAAGACTTTAACTCGGCGATGTCAGATTTTAATTTGTCAACTTCATTCTTGAGGCGATTTACTAGATCGTGAAGATCATCAAGTCGTGCCTTTTCCTTCACACAGAGTGTACACACGAAGTACGCTTTACGAGATGTCGATTTCAATGCTAAAATTGACGTGCGCGAAAGCTCAGCACAGACTGCATGCTGAGGTCGCTTGCACTTTTCGCAGGTGAAAACTTCTTCGCTAGATTTAGCGTCTTTGTCACACACCGAACATGAGTTCCAGAAAACGACTGACATTCCGATCGCAAATCACTATGCAGCTCGACCAACAAGTTTGACACTCAAATAACTGTGATTCGGCTAAGTTGTATTTTTCTATTTCACCAATTTATTTTACTGATGCGACAAACAACTATTTAACTTGCGGTATAGAATCAAAACTAATAGAAATTGTGAAAGACTTAAAACTTGTTTAGTTGAAGCTGTTGTGTTATATTTTCGGATGAATTAGTTCTAAAATAATGTGAAAAATTACAGAAGAGCAAATCTAAGCAGCCGCTACAATTTGACACTTCACTTCAACGTGTTGTTATATATATATATATATATATATATATATATATATATACAGCTGTGTTCATGAAAATAGTAGTGCAGGACCTCACAACATTATATATTCATGTTTCGACATACTGACGATTGCAAATTGAACAATTGTTCATACTTTTCTTAGAACAGCATGCAAAGAAGAGAATAGGGATAAGATCTCGTTAGTTTTGCATTGGTTTGGATGTGTTTTTGATGACTTTTGAGTGATGTACCGAAATTTGGCTGTTCATTAAAATAGTAGTGGCTACATGAAAGGAAAAACAAAACTGTATATTTTTATTCAAAATTGATTTTACAGGTTCTTAATATTGGAAATAGTCTAATATTTAGTTGTTTATCCGTTATTTTTAATAACGGCTTCGCACCGCCAGGGCATGGAATCGATAAGGTCCTGACAACGCTTCAAAGGAATTTGAGACCATGCTTCCTGAACCGCTTGCCAAAGTTGTGCTTTTTTTGAAGGTTTTGCGGTTGCCACAACCCGTTTTATATCTCCCCATAAGTTTTCTACCGGATTAAGATCTGGGGACCGAGGTGGCCATTGCATCACATCGATCTTCTCCGATATAAACCAATCTTTTGCAAGCCTGCTAGTATGTTTAAGATCGTTGTCCTGTTGAAATGTCCATTTTTTAGGCATTTCCGAACAGGCATATGGTAGCATTGTGTTTTCTAGTATGTCAACATAAACATGTTTGTCCATTATACCATTTATCATATGGATAGGACCAACGCCATTGTAAGAAAAGCAAGCCCATATCATTATACTTAGGCCACCATGTTTAACTGTTTTTTTGGTGTACCTAGGATTATATTCTGTGTTGGTGGACGTCGTACATACTGCCTAGAGCCTGTTCCACCAAATAAAACAATTTTGCTTTCATCTGTCCACAATGTGTTGCGCCATTTTTTGGCGGGCCAGACTAGATGAGTTTTTGCAAATCTAAGCCGTCCTTGCACATGCTTCCGAGGGAAAAGGGGTACCTTTCTAGGACTTCTGGCATTTAAATTATGCTCAGTTAGGCAACGACGGACTGTAACATCACTAACCGATAGATTTAAATCATTTTTGATAACTTTAGAGGATGCTGATGGCCGACTCTTGCTAAAGCGCACAATGCGTTTATCTTCGACAGCGGTTGTTTTGCGTTTCCCACCACGATTTTCTGGGGTTTTTTTTTATAATTAATCGCGTTAAATATCATTGTAGATGTGCAGCAAACAATATTATCAATTTCCTTGTACGTTTTGCCTTTTGCTCTAAGGATAACTATTAAATCTCTTTTCGCAGCCGTGCAATGCTTTCCTCTGCCCACTAGAATAAAAAATAGCTACAAATCCAATGAATATCAATCATCAAACTATTCATTGCTAAATAACACTTACTATTGACGTTTTTTGTTGTACTAATAAATTATTAAAATTGTTTTTCAACCACTCAAACGGAGCACTACTATTTTAATGAACAGCCAAATTTCGGTGCATCACTCAAAAGTAATCAAACCTTAGAACATAGAGATCTAAGGAAATGAAACAAGCGTATACATATACGAAATTTAGTGAAGCAATTTTACTACAAAGGTAAAATCTATAAATAAAACAAATCGAGAGAATTGCTACCTCAGATATTCCCCTTGATTTCCCCGATACCTTAGCTTTTGTTGTTGCTGAGTTAGTAATTGTCAAATTCGCGTGCACATGGCCAACTATTTTTCTCTATCTATCTCACTCTATCTTTCTGTTCGGCACAGTAAGTGAATGTCAAATTCGTTTACTACTACTAACGTTCAGCCTAGGCAAATTGCTTCACTTCTCACTGCCATTTTCATTTCCTTATATCTCTCTCTTCTGAGAATCAAACACTTACCCAAACCAATGCAAAACTTACAGAATTTTATCGCTATTCTCTTCTTTGCATGCTATTCTTAGAAAACTATGAACACGTGTTCAATTTGCAGTGTTCAGTGTGTCGAAACATGAATATATAATGATGTGAGGTGCTGCACTACTATTTTCATGAACACAACTGTATATATATATATATATATATATATATATATATATATATATATATATATATATATATATATATATATATATATATATATATATATATATATATATATATATACATATATATATATATATATATATATATATATATATATATATATATATATATATATATATATATATATATATATATATATATATATATATATATATATACATATATATATATCAGTCAGCAAACAGATTAAGGGAGATAATCTCTGGAATGGCCGTTCTGGTTGAGCTGAAATATTCGGAGGTCATAGATGTATGTATACAGTAGGTCCATGACTTGTTAAAATTAGGATGCCTTTAACACTTTGGCGGAGGCGGGCATATAAGTGAATTTTCATTTACCCCTATATTTCTATGCAGAGCACATTTTCGTTAAAAATAAGTATTAGAAACGAAAACCTATTATGTTTGAAACTTGCTTATGATAAAGAATTGGAAATTTTGAGCCCATTGTGGGCGCTGAGTGCCTCAAAGTAGGCAAGGATTTTTTTCAAATTTCGATTTGTCATAACTTCTGACAGAAGCATTGAATGACCGTGAACTATGCAGAGCGTATTGATGCTAACTAAAACTATACAAACATGGAGTTAAAAGACTGTGCGGGTAACGTTTTAGCTACGGTAGGCTCCTATAAAAAATCCTTCAAATCATCAACCCTTCTGAAAAATGTTTGCTCTTTGATAAAACATTCAAATGATTGATAAATTTTCACCTTTGTCCACCATGTCAATTTGAAATTTTTAAAATTCCGAGTTGCTCAAGAACACCAACCCATCACAAAATTAGCTCTATTTTCAGCACTCGAAACTTCTGTTTATGAGAACTGATGACCGGATAATCCGATCAATATGAAATTTACAGCACATGTTGTCATTAATTAGGACCAGGTCTGATAGAAGTGATTTTGAAATGCAGGCAACTCTGTGGCAGGATGCCATCTTGAAAAATCAATGAGAAAAAAAACTGCTTTTTGGCCCATAGCTTCCGATTCAACCATCAGATTTGAACGAAATTTACACTGTACTTGGACCTTACTCTAGGCCACATTTGATAGAAAATTTCGTTGAAAAATTTAAAATAGAGTTGCAAGCTATGGTGATTTTTGTCTCTTAAAACTTGTAAATTTTTTCAGCAAAATAAAGGTTTTTTCCTATAACTTCCGACTTAGTCATGAAATCAAAACGAAATTCATGGAGTAAATGGAACTTTTTTGAACCCAGATGTTGTAGGAGATTCGTAGAAAAGTCATGAAAGGGTTGCCAGCTATGGTATTTTTGTACAGGCAGGCCTCGATTTACGTCGCCTCGATTTAAGTCGTTTCGATTTACGTTGTCTTAATTTTTGATTCCCAGCTTCGATTTACGTCGGAAAAATTTCGATTCGAAATTCCGCGTCGAAATTAGATTCCGCGTCGGCTAAATTTTGAAATCTTTTTTTACGCATGAACACATCTGCGAGTTTCCTTTGGTTTGGGAAAAATTGTTGCCAGAGGTAGAAACAGATTTCGAAAATGTCGAGCTTGAGCAAATTCGGAATGAAATTATGGCAATGGATGTCGAGTGCTATTTTTCCGGAAATGATGTGGAAGAATTTTTAAGTTGTAATGAACAACCCCTATCTACCGAAGAAGAAGATTTATAGTATTTTCCGAGGATTTAAATAAGATTCTTGGAGTTCACAAAGAGCTTTAAAAAGAAAAACAAAGAACATCACTTGTTCAGCCGCAAATGTTGAAGTATTTTCAACCGTGTTCTTCAAAAAAAAAAAACAGCAAAATTCTGTGGGATCGGAAATGGATGAAGTAGTTCTTACTGGAAATGAAGACCTAAATCCGAAGAAATAAATGAAATAAAATAAATTATTTTAAAGAGACATATAACAACATTTCAAGTATGTGCATACATACTAATATACATGTCCCTACTAAAAATAATTTCTTTTTATTTGACATGTTACTTTAGCATTTTATGTTGAACAACTGTTTATTGTTAGGCTTTTCTGAAATAATGTTATTCTATACTTATTGTTTTTTTAAATAAATGTTAATGCTTTTCGTTAATAAGCAACCGTTCTGCGAGACAAGTTTTTCATTTGCATGGACAACATTTCTGTTGAATTCGATATACAGTCTGTCAAGAATGAGTTTACACATAGGGAAAAAATTCAATTTTTCATCTTTCTAATTATAAAATACTACTTTTTGTTTATGTAAATAATTTTTTTTTCTTAATTATCGTTATTTGCTTTATTTCCAACCGATATATACAAAAAAAGTACAACTTCAATGCAAAAAAAGAACGAAAAGAACAACGAAAACAATTATTACAATTCTTGAAGTGTCAAGAAACTCTTTACACAAAAGTTTTTTTTTGCATTACTGCAACGATACGGTAAATTTACCGTAATTTTTGGTCTGTATTGTAAAGCTCTATAAATTTGATCATTAGTGTGTGATTAATTTTTGGCTAATACGCATAAATAAGTGAGATATTGTGTTTTAAAATGCCAGGCAAAAGATTATCCTTTGAGTTAGTTCAGATGATATACTATAATCACCAATTAGGTAAAAGTGCACAGGAACTGTCGGAAATGTTTTGTGTAGCACGAATGGCAGTCTATAACGTTATAAATCGTGCTGAAAATGAGAATAGATTGGAGCCAAAGTGTGGAGGTGGCTCAAAACCAAAAATATCTAAACGTATAGAGCACCTTATGATAAGGAAGCTTGATAAAATCCCCTGGATTTCGACCAGAACACTTGCTAGGGAACTCAAGGAAGAGTGTGATGCTGCTGTTTCCCATGAAACAGTACGACAGGCCATCCTACGAAATAAGTTCTCATCAAGAGCTGCACGAAAGAAACCACTGTTTTCTGCACTAAACATCGAAAAGCGTTTTTCTTTCGCTATGATGCACCTTTTTCAACCCGTTGACTACTGGGACGACGTCATATTCTGCGATGAGACGAAAATGATGTTGTACTATAATGATGGACCGGCTAGAGTGTGGCGCAAGCCTTTAACATCGTTGGAAAATCGAAATATCATTCCGGCTGTAAAATTTGGTAAGTTGTACGTTATGATTTGGGGTGCTTCTCAAGCAGAGGAGTAGGAGACTTGGCATTCATCGAGTCAACCATGGACGCCCAACCATATTTGCATATCTTTAAAACATATTTGGCAAGCAGTGCGCAGAAATTCGGGTTTATGCATAACAGCAAACCAAATTTTAAGCTTTACCAGGACAGCGATCCCAAACATAAGGCGAACATGGTGCGAATGTGGCCCTTATACAACTGCGGAAAAGTTATGGATATGTCAGCCAAGAGTCCGGACTTAAATCCCATCGAGAATTTATGGGCTTACTTAAAACAACAAGTCGCTAAAAGGCAACCCAAAAACCGAACTGCCTTAAAAATTGCGATTCTCGAAGAATGGCAAAAAATACCAACCCCGTATGACCTGCAAAAGTTGGTTCATTCAATGAAAAATCGGTTGCGATGTGTGGTGGATGCCAAAGGTGGCCATACCAAATGTTAAATATACCAAATAATATTAAATATCCTGTAAATATGTAAATATTAAATACAATAATAATTTGTGTAAAGAGTTTCTTGACACTTCAAGAATTGCAATAATTGTTTTCGTTGGTCTTTTCGTTCTTGTTTTGCATTAAAGTTGTACTTTTTTTTGTATATATCGGTTGGAAATAATGTAAATAACTATAATTAAGAAAAAAACATTCATTTACATAAATAAAAAGTAGTATTTTATAATTAGAAAGATGAAAAATTGAATTTTTTTCCTATGTGTAAACTCATTCTTGACAGACTGTACGTCGTTTCGATTTACGTCGTGTTTCCCCGGTCCCGAAAACGACGTAAGCGATTTCGTCATTAAATTTTCAAATGGGAATGATTCTGCATTGACAATTAACAACAAATATTTACTTTTCGAAAATTTGAAAAATTTTGAGGGTGGTAACCTTAAAATTCTTTTCACCTCTCTAACTTCCACTGTAGTCACCCAATCGAAACGAAATTCACGAAGAGGATTTAACTTAACTTGAAGCAGAATTGCTACATTTTTGGCTGTGGTGATAGCACTGGATTAGCACCACCAGACATTTTCGGAAAAATTTCACCAACAGATGCTTCCATTTTGTATTCATATGCAAAGCATTTATAATAAAATAAGTAGCCAATGCAAAAATTTTCGAAATTTTTCGGATGGCAACCCCAGACATGGTTTAACCGCTGAAACTTTCGATTATATCCTTGAATGAAAATGAAATTCAAAGGATAGGTCTATTTTTAGCACGAGCTTGTTATGGTAGACTTGTTGCTGGCGCGTTGGAAAAATGTTGCCAGCACTGAGCATTTTCATTTGAACATTTGTGTTATAGGAGGTGCTGTCAGGAAATGATTTTTGTTTTTTTGAGTAAGAAATGGTTGATATGATACTACAAAGACAAAGAAGTGTAATACGTCCTTCCAGGTTTTTAAGTCACTTAAAGATAATTTCTTGGAAAATCAGTTTCCTAGCGGTTCTGATGCGCTTTTTTGTCTAATTTAAATTTAAACTTATACCTATACTGATACAATACAAGTTGTTTAAATTTTCACTGTTTTCTTTATTACCTCTATATTATAATTATAAACACTATCGATAAGCAAAAAGATATAATCACCCATTGGACTTTCAGTTAAGCTACTAGCTTTGAACTAAAGTGAGAAGTTAACATAATTCCTTTATTGGAGTATGCCTGCATAATATGGAACCCAGTTTTTGAGCTACATAGTGAGAGAGTAGAATCTGTTCAGAAACAGTTTTTACTTTTCGCTTTGAGGGACCTTTATGATCCAAAAGACTTCCAACATCTTCCTTCTTACAAAACCAGACTGAGCCTACTTAATTTAATGCCTCTCTCTTCTAGAAGAACACTGTTAAGTGCATGCCTAACCTTTGATATTATAAGTGGTGCAGTCAATGTTGAAGCTCTCTCCAACAAAATTATTTTCAACGACCAACCAAGACGCACTAGGCATGCAACTCTGCTCAAGGAGTTCAATCACCACACTAACTATGCATATAACGAGCCCATAAATAGGTGCTGTAGAATTTTCAACTCTATAAGCAGCAACTACGCTTCGGGGATCTCTAAACACACTTTTAGAACAAACTTATTAAAGACCCTATCAACATCCTAATCCCACTTAATTTGCCCATCAATTTAGCTAAAATCAAAATAAAATATATTAAAGTAAAGTAAAGTAACTAAAATAAAAGTTGTGTTGTATTTTGTTTTCTACTGTGTTGGAAAATTTGTATGTAATTGTTATGTTGTTATATTGAATTGTTAATGTATGTTGCCTTGTTTGGTAAATAAATTAAATTGTGGATGAAGTCACTACTAGCTTAAACACCCAAAAACTTAACAGGCTGCAGAAGCACAGCTTTACTTCATGTATCAAAAACCTTTAAGCGTATGATTCTTCAAACGGATCGTACATATGCATCCATCATTGGTCAATTTTGGTCAAACAACAACGCTTTCATCTCCGGTCAGTGAAACTAATTTAAGCAGATCTTTGAAGCTCGCACCTCTATCGGTAGCTGCTTGAGATAGTAGCATTGAAAACAGCAACTGGCACAGGATTATTGTTGTTTTCAATACTACTATCCTAAACAGCACTCGATAGAGACACAAAACAACGGGACTAATATTTTGACTCATCTGTGACCCTTCCAACGTCTGGGACAACGATCCGTTAGTTCTGTAAAGGAAGAAAACTCATTCCTTGATTTCTGTTAACTTTTAAAACTTATTTTATAGAGCAGATATCAGTTTTTCACAAATGCTGGTTCTCGCTCGGCAAATTCATTTGTAATGAAATCGTCTTAATAGATTTCAGTTTTGTTTTGATTCATTATAAAATTAATATTTTATATCATTGATGTTATACGAAATATATGTACATATGAGGACTCGTCCCCGTGTCAGAATATGTTTTATTATTTCTGACACATGCGTACAGTTTCGGTGTGACATTTTTGATTTTCATGTATCATATTAGTGTGTATATTAGTTTTCATGGCTAAAAGTCACTTATATGAATCTTTGATTCTGTGCCTTGTACAACAAATAAACTTGACTGCCACCATACAAAAAGTTTTTCTGCATTCACGTTTCTGACATTTGAAAATACTAAAACTAATAAGATTCAAAATAAATCTCACACTTAAATTATTGGTAAAAATAAAAAATGTGAAAAAAGTATAAGAAACACCATACATGGACACTGATACTAAGATGATTTTCAATTAAACAAATATATTATAGGTATAACAAATAATATTAATTTAAGGACCAATTTTTCTTTGAGAAGCTACATCTATTTTAATTTTATGACAGATATTGATATTTCGATAGATATGCGAGTTTCAAATAATCTTTTACCATCTTACACCCCTCTGAACTACTTAAGACTATTTGGAACTTGCCTCCATTTGCAGAAGTGAGAGCTACTTTACTTTCAATGGGAAGTACTTCAAACCTATTAAAGGTATCGCCTTGGGAAATCCGTTAACACCACTTATGATTGAAATATTTATGCAAAGACTGAAGAAGAAACTTCATAAGAATGTTCACTTCCCCGTTTATGGATGAAGTATGTAGACGACATCCTGGCTATTGTGGAAGGATATGCTTTGGCAGAAACTTTGGAGAATCTGAACAAAGCACATAAAGATATATAATTTTCAATGGAAGTCAAAAACAACGAAACAATACCCTTTTTAGATTTGATCATCATCAGCAAAGAAGGTTTTCTTGGCTTCTATATCTACCGACAGCCCGTGCAAACCTAGTGAACAACACGATCCATGTCCAATCATTAGTATTCCCACAAAATGGTGCCCTAGAGCTCGATGATTGACTGGCTATTAAAATGGACCAGTGAAAAGTTTATCTCAGAGATTAAACTAAAGATACAGTAAGAAAAAATGAATTTAATTGGAAATCTTGTAAAAATAGAAAGACGAATACAGCGTGATCAGCTAACGATGCTCTTTACATAAGAAAAAAAAGAGCCATAAGAGTTCCATTTTCAAAAAAATTCGGGGTGTTTTTGAACGGTTTGATGTGAAGGCAGTTCCGGCCAGTAAGGCTAATGAATTATGTAACGTGAAGGACAAAAAAAATGGGGTATTTACAGGATTAGTTACCCGGAATGCGATAAAGTATACATCGGCTAGTTGGTGTTAGACTAACGGAACACAAGCGGGAAGCAGCCTCATCGAGGGGAAGAAACACAACTTTTGTGCGAAACACATCCTGGAGGAGGACATTACATGGGATAATGTGGAGGTGATCAAGGAAGTACAGCAGGTACAAAAGCTAAATACGTCCGAAAGCCCAAACATCTCGAAAACCCGGGTGAATAAACGACTAAACACCGACCAGGGCAACTGTGCATCTCAATTTTCCAGGCTGATTTGAGCAGGCATTTTTATGAACATAAGCAAAACCAAATGTAAAGGATGAAATGAGATATATATGTACATATATAATTAATATGCACTTAAAGTAAGTAATAAACTAAAATCAATACTTTTAAAGTAAGCATTATAAATAAGATATTTAGGTTACAATTGGATTACACCAATAGAAACTGGGGAAGAGGGTCGATCACACTCAAAATATCGATGTCTGTCATGATATTAAAATGTCTAGCTTCTAAAGGAAAAATTGGTTTTTGAATTAAAATATTTGGTTTTGAAATCTAGAAAAAGTTGGTCTACACTAAAACAATTAAACATTTTTATTTATTTTAAATTCATGTTTGTGTTCACATTAACACGTTTTTCCAAAAAAATAAAGAATGAAAACACGTTATCTAGTAAAAAAAAATTCCTTCAATTTTCTCTGGTACACGTGCAAATTACTTGGTTGCATTAATTCACGTGGTAAAATAATGCAGACAGCATACGAATGCTGATCTTGCTCTAGTTGTGGAATTCTAAGTTGAGGGATAAAGGCTGGACTATAATGGTATTAAGTGAGCTTAACTTGAGTTTTGTTCACTTCATGTTACTTAAAGGCCCAACCGCAATACACTTCACTTGACTTATGTAAACGCTGAAACCGATTGAAAGTTCACTCAATTGCTGCCGATTGGCTAATTTGTCCATAATGGAATTTGATATGTTATCAGTCGGATCCCTATACGCTTCATTGGATTTGAGGATTAATTTTAGAAGTTACTTCGTTATTTGCTTTCCGCAGTTTTTTAGCATTACTTTTCGTCTAATGGATGTGATGATTCCCATTGTGGCCCATTCTTGAATTGGATTCAAGCTTCGTTTGTACCTTGGAATATACTTTGAAGTAGTCTTCAGCGATTGTTGTGACAGACATTTCCCTCCAATCTTTCTTGGCAAGAATATTTAAAGCGAGATTAGTTCTCATCATTGAATTTGTGCCTTTTATAAAAAAAATTGAGTTTTGCAACAGCACTGAAATGATGTGCTATGCACACTAGTATGTTATGTGCAGAGATGTAACTGTTCTTGCGATCACAGTTCTTTGAAAAGAGCAATGAGCAGTGTGATTGCTCTTTGCTAATAATGCTCAACTCTTCACTGCTCTTTTGCAGAACAGAGCAGTGACCAATGTGATAATTCATTGCTCGCACTGTTCAGCCGCTCACTGTTCTGTTGCAGAGATAAAATAATCTCTTAAGTACAGCCATAAGCAATTACTATACTATCGGCTAAGTTGGTCGTGGCAAAATATACCATATTGGTGACAAAATGATTGGAAGGAAAGATAATCCTTTGGATGGATGAAAAAAAAAGATACAATGCCCAAATCTAAGCAAATCGGTCAAATAAAGTAGTAGTAACAATTGAACCTTGTAAAAGCCTTTTTTCCAAAGTTGGCATAATAATTATAGATGAGATTATCGAATAGAACAAATGGATAAAATGTTATTTTTAATATAAAATATTTATTTAAAAATGAAAATATTTTTCTTCAACTGTGTAAAATAATTCAAGTAATGTCTTTAATTTTCATGCATTGTTTTGAATTTTCAAACCAATTAAAAAATCATTTTTATATGAAACATAAAAAAGTATGAAATATTATTTTCATTTTTCAATCGAAAATTCGTGAAAATTAAAATCAAATCTAATTTAAGTTCAAAACTACGTACGCGCATTCAAATCTTTGCACTTTCGAAACCATAAAACTACTGATCAATACCTTTCCATTACTTAGCTGGAGATTTTTATGGTAGCAAGTGCCAACGTATACAAACAACGTATTCAGATACCACCTGAATTTTTTTCATAGCATAAATACGAGTATTCGTCGCCACGGCAAACCTCGTTTTCATTGTAAGCATTTAGTGCGGCAAACAGCAATCACAGACAGCGAGCAGTTCTTTGTACGAATGAAACTTCGATCGCAACTGTGACCAAAATCACTGCTACCTTGAACTGCTCTTTGCTCTAACTAATCTCTGGGATCACTGCTCAGTAAAACAAGAAGTTTAGCACATCTCTAGTTATGTGTATCTCCAAGGCCGCAATTTTCTAGTGAGTTCACAAAATAAATGGAAGGCTCTGAGACTTATACATACTTGTAATTCTTAAGATTTTAATTTCATCAATATTCAATCCACAGAATGTATTGGTTTTGAAAAGAAGTAGGTCTGATAGAAATTGTTTGAATATTTTAGCAACGCTTGCACCAGCTTTTAAAATCACTCAACAAAATAAAAGCTTTATACCATATAACTGCCGATGTAGGCATCAGATTTAAACGAAATTTGGACTTTACTATAAGCCAAGTTTCGATTAAAAAATGAGGGTACGATTATTAGCTATGGTAATTTTCATAATTTTTTTACTATGAGATACTACCGTAAAATATTCTAATGATCATGATCTTGGAGGGGCAATAAACAGTAAATGTTTCGATTTCAAATACTCTGCTATTTTCGTCAGCCGTGGACCTATACATTTTTTATCTTTGACGATCATCACCAGTGTGTCGAGAGGCGATGGCTCGTAATGGCAGAAAGTGGAGAAGAATGGAAATGGTGATGGCGAAGGATGGCTTTGGGAGCGGTTTTTCTCATCACATCATAGAAGGCCAAAATGCGCAGCCAAAAAATCAGAACTACCGTCTCAAGCTACCCAGTGTGTAGAGCCAATATGGCGACAGTAGCCATTACGGCAGCTATCATCAATCATATAAAATCGAATCCAAAATTTACACAGTTGCTCTGTTTTTGTTTTGAAAACCGTCTTTCTAGCGGGCTCTGTGCGCTAAATTTGTTTAAATTGTACTGCCGAATTTTCTTGCTTCGTGATTTGTATTGGTGTGGTTATACCATTGTTTTCTTGTAACACATACAAATATAACATTTATGTAATATTTTCTGGTTAATGCTCCCAGCTTGAAGTAATTTTGCATGTCGGTGGCTTCGATATTGTAAACCAGTACCGTATAGTTTTATTTCCATGTTAGATTTACAGGTGCAAATGATGTTGTGATGTTGCTCTAAAAGTAGATTGAGATCGAAAATTTATTTCTTAATTTTTGTTGTTTTACAAACAGAAATTCAAAATCATTGAAGAAACCAAACGGCCGCCGATGGACGCAAAAAGGAAGTAAGTGATTATTCTGGTATCCGGAATCACATTATAGTATTTGGTATTCCTAGTTATTTATCATTTTATGTACTTATATTTTCACAGTTATGAGTGTCAGATTTGTCGTTTTGGAGTTGAGAGAATTATCAAAGACGTTAATGCATTGAATGTTACGATTGAAATATGCATACTATAGTCTAAAATGTCAATATTGATTTTTTTTCTGCTAGCCATTCAGATAATCTTTTTAATGGTAAATTAATAACGCACGAACCACTCTCGGGTATTCTAATAAATTTTCCCCCACCAAATTTTGCTTCAGTTGAATAACATATTATTTCTAAAGAACATTTGCATGAGCTTTGTAAAAGAAAATTCACATAGGACTGCACAAAACAGTGTTTAACGGACTTTTAAAGCAAGTGTTGCAAAAACATTGCGGTTTTTGAAAATTTGCATTCTTAAAATTTACCTTAGTTAGAAATATCATTAGGCTCAGTTTGATATTTATTTTGATCAAACTAGCAGTGGCGGCTCGTCAGGGTGGGCCCGGCCCGCCTGGCCCACCCTGACGAGCCGCTACTGAGTTAAAGTAAAGTAGATATTTCTTGTTGGTATCCGCGTATACCTTATAATAGTATTTTTGTGTCGAGCGGGCCCTATGGCGGCTCGTCAGGGTGGGCCAGGCGGGCCGGGCCCACCCTGACGAGCCGCCACTGCAAACTAGCATACACGATGATAAACTAGAGGTTATATAAGTTATTATATCATCAGGATAGAAGACGACTTTAAAACCTACGTAGCAATTTCAATCAAATCAACAAATTTGTTTATATGATTAAATAATATTGTTTTTCATCCACGAATTACATTCGAATTAATACATTCAATATTTATATTATTCAGCCGAATTAAGTATATTTTTTTAATATCAAATATAATTTATTTATCATGCAAACCTTTAAAGGGAAGCTATTTTTAGAGTATACTGGAACATGAACTTACTTCCATTACCAACATCATGACCCCAAATGCGACAATTACTCAATAAAAAAATACAAATCAATGTATCGGTAAAGGCTAGTATTGTGGTTGATTCCACGTGAAAATTGTTTCGGCGAAAATTTAGCTTGAAATTAAGCGAGAGTGGTACTTACTTCTTACCGTGAAAAATTGGTTGAAAGCTACTTTCGCTTTGAAAATGCACATGGCACTGATACATGTCAATTTATTTTGTGCAGTTCATTCTTTTGAGCTAAAAAGTGAAATTTGATGTCAATGAATTTTAGAATTTGAAAATTGGAGTTTGCAAATGTCTTTTCAATAACAAAATCGGTCGAAAATTGAAAATCTTGATATATTATCTGTCATTAGTCAAGAAAGTCTCCGTTTTTTTCCAATGTCAAAAAGCTCACTCCAAAGAATGACCAGATAATGGAGACTTGTCAAAAATCAGCTTCACGTTTAAGTCAGTACCAGCCTTAAGACTGACTTCGCAATTACACACACCGAGTATTTAAACTTCGTTGAGTATTTCCAGACGATTGTGATTGCATGCGTCTAAGCTATTCTCGATATCTCTCCCATATGAAAATCTGTTTGTTTCTTGGCTACTAGAAGGTTCTTATCTGCATTTATCTATAGAATATTTCCGTTCTATATGATACATGTATGAGATAGTTCGAGAAGATTGACATTTTTGTTATTTGTGGCGATCTCTTTGGTATTCATGCAACATTATATATATATATATATATATATATATATATATATATATATATATATATATATATATGTATATATATATATATATATATATATATATATATATATATATATATATATATATACTTGTATATATGCTGGTAACTACATTTAATTGACGGAACTTTATATATTCTTAGAGAGAATTTACTAAAAATTGAAACTTCGAAACATAAGACTTTCGTAACCAGACAGTGGCTGTTATACAACTGCCCAAAAGTACTTGATACACCCTCGCCGTTCCCGGATATTTATCCAATTGACCACGTATGCGGCATGCTCAAGCAGAAACATATCACATCTGCTTCACGTTAAAATCAACCCACCTTGCGAACTTCGTTTCGACCCGATGACTGAACTGGAAATTTGAATATATTTAATTATATAATTAAATATATCCAAACACAGTCAAATCTCGCTACTATGCCACGTCGCTACTATGCCACTCTCGCTATTATGCCAGTTACGCACGGTTCCAGCAAAAATAAATACAAAATAAATTTATTATGTCACCTCCTAATCTCGCTACTATGCCACTCGCAAACTCAAGAGGGCAGTCAAATTCATTTTTCGGTATCTATCTTACATACGCACGCACTTGAGATCTCGTACTGTAGTGAAGTTCAAAAAGTAGCGTACAATGTCAGCTCAGAAGTTCGAGTGGACTGAGTTTACGCTGAAGGAGAGGAAGGAGATGATCGATGCCGCGAAGAACGAGAGGAAGCAGTCTAAGCTGGCCAGCAAGAAATGAGGCATCGAAGCAGCAAGAAGAATGCAATCGAGGTGGCCATCAAAGTTGGAGTTCCATCAAAGCGCATGAAGCGAACGCAAGCTCACAACCCGAAGGTCGATGAGGGCGTGCTAATATGGTTGAACCAAGCAAGAGGGAAGAATCTGCATGTCAGCGGCGATCTGATGAAGGAGAAGGCAATTAAACTGGCCGAGCTTATGCACCTCCGAAAATTCATGACGAGCGATGGTTGGCTGGACAATTTCAAAAAACGCCACGTCATCACGTTCAAAAAAGATGCGCTTGCCAACAATTTTTGAGAGCTTTGGGCTTAACTGATAGAAAACTTTACAGAGTAAATCCGGAAACTGTGTACCATTCTTCAGTAGTGTAACTTTGTAGTGTAAATTTTGAATTTAAATATATACAATGATAGAGAAACATTAAAAATTCTTGGTTTCAGTCAAGTCCAAAACATGTATTTTTATTCAGAAAAAGCAGCTCGTCGAAACGTATCTCCTCGTTACTATGCCACTCGCGCTACTATGCAACTTTCCCTCGATCCCGCCGGGTGGCATAGTACTGAAACTTGACTGTATACGTATTTATTGCCACTACGAAATCATTACCATTTGAAAATTGAATGACAATATCGCATAGTAATGATATGACAAAAAATTACAAAAAAAAAACCATTAGCCAGCAGTCCCATCATGAATATTCAACGGAACTCCTACCAAATTTGGCCTAGAATAAAGTCCATTTACTATAAGAATTTCGATTTGATTTCATGGCTGCACTGGAAGCTATAGGGCAAAAGGCTTTTTTTTTTGCTGTCCGAAATTTCAATATTCAAGACACAAGACAAATTATCATAGCTGGTAGGTTCAACCTAATTTGTTAACTTAATTTATACCGAACGTGGCTTAAGGTAAGGTCCAGCTAACTGTGTGAATTTCATTAAAATCTGATGACCTAATCGGAATTTATAGGGCAAAAAACAATATATATTTCTTAGTGATTTTTCAAGATAGCACCACAGCCAAAATGTTGCCAATATTTCAAAATCACCTCTATCAGAACTGGTCCTACTCAAGGTCAATACAACCTGTGAATTTCAGCCGGATCTGATCATCGAGTAGTCCATTCTTGTGAACACAAATTTCGGGTGCTAAAAGAAGAAGTAATTTGGTGAAGGATTACCGTTCCTATGCTATAGAAAATTTCAAAAATTTTAAAAGGTTATCTGTTCAGGTACCTACCATAGTCAGAGGGTTGGCTGCATATTCATTAAAATCACAAACGCGTCTTTCATGCAAATATAAATGGTTTCTGCAAAATTCTTGGCAACCCGATGATTTTCTAGGAACTTATCAAATTTTCCTTATCTACTTTTAACTACTTTGCTAAGCCCAAACAGGGTTCCAAATTTCCAAAACAATATCATATTCAGACTAGGAACGTTGTTAAATTTCAGTTTCCCTACTTGGTTTTTCCAAATATTTTGTTTAGGCTACACCAACTGTTTGAAAATTCTAACAATGCATTGTAAAGTGAAAGTAAATTGGAAAAAACTCCAGCGCATCAGAACCGCTAGAAAACTGATTTCCAAAGAACTTGTCTTTGAGTGACCGAAAAATGTGGGAAGACGTAATACATTTTTTTATTGTATCATGTCAACCATTTCTTACCCAAAGCAACAAAAACCATTTCTCGACAGCATCTCCTATAACATAAATGATGAAAAGGTTCAGTACTGACAACACTTTCCCAACGCCCCAGCAATAAGTCTACCATAACAAGTTCATACTAAAATTAACCTATGCTTTGAATTTTTTTTCATCCAATGATTTTATCGAAAGTTTCAGCGATTAAACGTTGTTTGAGGTTGCCATCCGAAAACTTTTTAAAACTCGTTAAATTTAAACATTAGTTCCTCATTTTTATTGTCAATGCTTTGCATATGAATAAATAATGGAAGCATCTGTTGGTGCACTATGTGCGAAAAAGTCTGGTGCTGGAAACTTTGTACTAGCAGCATAGCTAAAAATATACGAAATCTGCTTCACGTTAAGGTGAATTCACCCTTTGAATTTTGTTTCGACTGAATGACTGCGCTGGAAGTTATAGGGTGAAAAGAATTTTAGGGCTACCAGCCTCAAAACTTTTCAAATTTTCGCATATTTAATATTTGCCGTTAATTTGACGTTATCGTTGCAGGATAATTCCCATTTGAAAATTTAATGGCAATATCACTTAGTAAAGAAATGCCAAAAATTTCCAAAAATGGCAAAGCTGGCAGTCCTTTCATGATTTTTTTACGAAATTCCGACAACATTTGATTTACAATAAGGCCCACTCAGTACATGAATTTCGTTTTAATTTCATGACTGGATCGGAAGTTATAGGGTAAAAAGCTTTATTTTGATGAGTAAATTTACGTTATTTAGGTGACAACTTAAAATTTAAACTTTACGCCATCACCAGTTGTGGCTTAGAGTAAGGTTCAGCTACTGTGTGTGATCTGTTAAAATCTGTGCACTGAATCGGAAGTTATAGGCTAAAAAGCAGTTTTTTTCGCAGTGAATTTCCAAGAAGGCACCACTGCCACAGGGTTGTCTACATTTCAAAATCACTTCTATCAGACTTGGCCCTAGTTAATACCAACATGTTCTGTAAATTTCATAATGATCGAATTATCCGGTCGTGAATTCTCGTGAACAATGTGCTGTCGGAAGTTATGTTAAATTAACTTTTGGAAAAAAAATCCTTGCCTAATTTTAGGCACTCAGTGCCCATACAAAGCTCAATATTTCCAATTCTTTACTATGAATAAGCATAAAACAGAATCAGTTTTCATTGCTAATGCTTATTTATAACAAAAATTTACTCTGTATAGGAATATAGGGGTACCTGAAAATTCACTGAAATGCTCGCCGTCGCCAAAAGGTGAAAAATATTTTAATTTAAACAAGTCATACTCCTTACATACACTGCAAGCAAAAATTTTAAGACCACATCGCAGAAATGAAGCACATTTAGATTTCTAAAACTGGAAGTACCTTTTTTCACAGTAATTACCTGTTTTAAGGAGGGTTGCTATGAAGGGATTTAAAATGTACATGGGATTTCCAAATTCTCAGTCAGGGTAATAAAACACGTTGGGTTTTTTCCACTTTAAAGACTTTAGGTGTCTACAATTTTTTAAAGTAATTAAAATAAACCTTTGAGATTTCTGGGAACATGGATTTGAAATATTGTGAAATTCCTATAAATAGGTACCTTATCCTCAAAATATTTCATTTGTGAGTTTTTGTGCTGATAAGTAATACGGATTGTTATATTTAGTTATTGGTACTTTTTAGCAAAGTTTTGGCAAAATTTCTGTTCAAAATGGGAAAAGCTCGCAGTATTAAGTTGGAAGTTAGAAGTGTGGTTGTGGCGCTTCATAAACAAGGAAAGTCAGAAAGAGAGATCAGTAATGAAGTAAAAATTTCAAAGACTGCTGTATATAATGCTAGCGTTAAATTCAAGGACAGTGAAAGTTATTGTGATGCGACAACAGAAGCAGAGGATAAGACTCTAGTGCTTATGAGCAAAAGGGATCGAGAGTTAACTGCACCGGAAATTCGAGCAGAGTTCAACGCGGGACATTCAAAGTCCATAAGCTTGTCAACTGTAAACAATAGCAGCCAGAAAACCTCTGCTTCGAAAAGGTAAGAGACAAAAGCGGCTAGAGTGGGCACGAACTCATAGCCAGTGGACAATTGAAAACTGGTCACAGGTGCTTTGGACAGATGAATCAAAGTTTGAAGTTTTTGGCTCCAAACGGAGGGGTTAGGTCAGGCGATCTGCTGGATAAAGAATGGCCGCGAACTGTGTAGTACCAACAGTAAAGCATGGAGGTGGTTCTGTTATGGTTTGGAGGTGCTTTTCGCTTGCTAGGGTGGGTGAATTAGTTTGAATTGATGGCCAGTTAACTAAAGAACGTTACAAGGAAATTTTGCAGAACATTGCCATACCATCAGATTTGCGGTAATTGGGCGACATTTCACCCTTCAACAGGAAAATGACCCCAAACACAGTTCTAAATTATGCAGAGGATATTTAGCTGAAATGGAGAATGATGGAATACTATTGAATATGACCTGGCCCCCACAATCACCTGATTGTAACCCAATTGAATTGTTATGGGAGGAATTAGATAGAAGAGTGCGTGAACGCTGTCCGACGTCAAAGCAACACTTGTGGGAGCTTCTTCAAGAAGGGTTGAACAATATCTCCCAAGATACTGTAAGAAAATTAGTTGAAAGAATGCCAAGGATTACTAAAGCAGTAAAAAATGCCAAAGGAGGACATTTTGATGAATGTAGAATTTAAAGTAGAAAAAGATTCTTTTTGTTTATCATAAATTTTGACGTGTAAACTAGAAAAACCATAAGCTGACATTTGACAATTACATAAAGAGTAATCAATTATATTTTATCTAGAAATAAATAAATTCTAATTACGATGAAATTTTTGTTTATTTTCTCGATTTCTAAGTGGTCTTAAACTTTTTGCCTGTAGTGTACATCTATGTATGTATCTCCCTTAATCTAGTTGCTGGTATATATATATATATATATATATATATATATATATATATATATATATACATTTTTTTTTTTTTTATCTTCGTTCTTTCCCCGACTCAAGGAACACCTTCAGGACAAGAAATTTGAAGGTTATAGTGAAGTGATGGCCGCTGTTGAGGTATTTTGGGAGAGTAGAGATAAATCATTTTTTTCTAAGGGTATCTTAGGTTTGGAAAAAAGATGGACTAAATGTACCCTCGTATATAGCTTTAATATAATTGATGGGTAATATTCAAAGGAGCTCCATCCGCGTATGAATATTATTAGAGTGTAACTAATTTAAGTACAAAGTCAAACGATGAATTCATATTAGAAGATGCACACACTATTTGTACTGCACATGACAGAGATTGAAGCTTATAGGGAGTAGTGATGGGAAATTTCGTTACTTTTGAGTAATGATAACGAATCATTACTTTCAATCGTAGTAATCATTACTTTTATATCGTTACTCATTACTATTACTACTATCTGCGAGGACAGCTCAAAAAAATGTGTACCCTTACGACAACAACGGAAAATATGTACTCTTATGAGCATGACATTCTTAAAAGATTTAAAAAAGATTAATTAGTAAGAAAACAGTTTTATTTTTAAGAATATAAAAAAATTGCTCTTGACAAATACCAATAGAGAAGGAACTTTATACCAAGCTTAATGAAAATTTAAAAAGTTTTTATTCGAAATTAAAATAAACCATCATCCGCAAATTTTTTGGTCTTCGTCTACTTCGCCTGTCCGATATTATGTGGCCTGTTTTTGGAAATATTCTCTCACACAGAAGTTGCTGGTACTCCTAAATATTTTTTCGCGAACTTTCCTAATCTTGGATAAGTTTGTGACCTTGTTTCCCACTATTTAAGAGGATTTTGATTCCTCCGATTGTTGGGCTCTTCACTGAATTGTCATATTTAAATGAGGGTCATCCGAATGTTGGGGTTGATCTGGCACATGCAACTATTGTTTCTAATACAGACCACAATCTAATCTAATCATCAGGTCTAGTTGTTGTGCTTGGGATTGAACTGGCTGTAGATTCTTCAGTCCCAAGATCATTACTTGAAGTTTGAATGACATCAATTGAAGCTTGCATGTTAGTTTGTTCAGCTTCTTCCTTCAGTTCGTCCTTCTCTTTCACTACAGTCAAAGCTGATTCATCGCCGAACTCATACTTTTTGAAACGCGGGTTTAAGTATGTTGCTTTGGTAAGATGGGACCAACTAACCCTGTTGTCATCTTTATGACTTTTCATGGATACCAAACTTTTCCTGAATTATCTTAAACAGTCAATTCTCCACTTCGCCTCACTGAAGCAAGAAGTTTGCGGAAAATTTTATTAAGAAGTGTTACAAAAAATGTTTCGCTTATTAAACATGCACCCACTACGGGGCCAACCTCCTCGGTAAGGCTGGACATGAGTCCAGGGGCATCTTACCTCCCACGGTCTCGTAAATTTTACAACCCCAGTGGGGTTGGAGATACCCTCGTGGCAACCTGCAGTCACGAGGATGGCCTCAGCACAGCCAGAGAAGCCAACTGACGACCCAAAAAGGATCTCGACCTGTTAATCCTTAGCAATTTAAGTGCTACTTTCAGTTTTCCCGGACGGTTTTCCGGCGGATTTTATTTTGCCGAATCTTCGAAACTAGTCCGCTTTTTCCCAGACTTGTATGAAAATTTTGCCCGAAACAACTGAGAAAGGTTCATGAATTTACCCTAGACAAAAAAAAAAGATTTTGGAAAAAATTGACGTTTTTGCCCAATTTCATTCCATCAACATTTTTTTTCGCCCTTAAAATATTACTATTGTACTCCCCGATCACTTTCAATCATCGAAAGCGCCGCAAAGGCATTTTTTGCCAAACTATGGTCAAAAAACCCCTTACTCCCCTACAAAACTGAAATTTTTGTATCACAGCAATAGGTCTTGGCCCGTTATGTCCCAAACCACTCTAACCCAAAATTAGCCGATTTCAGCTACTTTTGCCGTATCTTCGAAACTTGGCCGCTTTTTCCTAGACTTGCATGGAAATGTCGCCCGAAACAACTCAGAGAGGTCCCCGAATTCATGCTAGACCAAAAAATAGATTTTAGAAAAAATGGACGTTTCTGCTCAATTTTCCCTATCAACATTTTTTCACCCGTAAAATATTACTATTGTGCTCGCCGACCACTTTCAATCATCGAAAGCGCCATAACGGCAGTTTTTGCCAAACTATGGCCAAAAAACCCCTCACTCCCCTACAAAACCGAAATTTTTGTATCACAGCAATAGGTCTTGGCCCGTTATGTCCCAAAACACTCTAACCCAAAATTGGCCGATTTGGTCCGATTTCAGCTACTTTTACCCTAAAAACTTTTTGAATATTTGAATAAAATACTTCCAAGTACGAAAATACTCGTCAGTACGAAAATACTCGATACAAAAATACGCGATACGAAAACACTTGCAAGTACGAAATACTCGTGATAACGAATTCAAAAGCCATCAAACATCCAGCAATCGAAATCGTTACTCATCTCATTCCTTACTTTGTGAATCGATCACGAATTCAAAAGTAACGAAATGGTATCATTCATTATCGTTACTCATTTCATTCCTTACTTTCAATCACGAATTCAAAAGTAACGAAATGGTCAGAATTCATTATCGTTACTCGTTACTCGTTACTCATTTCATTCCTTACTTTCGATCACGAATTCAAAAGTAACGAAATGGTCAGAATTCATTATCGTTACTCGTTACTCGTTACTCGTTACTCATTTCATTCCTTACTTTCGATCACGAATTCAAAAGTAACGAAATGGTCGGAATTCATTATCGTTACTCGTTACTCGTTACTCATTTCATTCCTCAAAGGAACGAAAAGTAACCATTACTTTGCACACGTAGAGACTAGAGACCGGTCTCTAGATCACCCCAAGCTTGGATATCATTGCTGCCCGTTGACTCGGTAACGAAATGCATTTTGTGTGTCGTTTGGCCTTAGAACGACGAAGGAACGATTGTGAGAAAAGTAATGGTTACTTTCGTTTTCCGGTAATGATTACTTTTCGTTACTTTGAGTAACCATTACTTTTAAGTCGTTCATTACTTTTTGAACACCACTAATAGGGAGCTTTATTAGCGAAATAATCATTGTATACGAGTGTGGAGTGATTATTTGCACGACTCACTTTACCCCCGATTTAATTCAGGTAATATTCAGAACTAGATACCGGGTCCGAGCCTGGATTCAAACCAGGGACCCCACAAACCAGAAGCTAGTGCACTACCCACTAGACTACACGAGCATCTAGGTATTCGTTCATAATATTGTGCAAGAAAGTATCATTAAAACACATCCTTGTAGTATCAAGTGAAGTTGTGTTCAATAAATACAAAGCGATAACGTATGTAGTTCAGTACATCACACCTAATAATTGGTTTGATCCCACAGACCTTGAAAATTTGTTTTGGCTACTTTCGAAATTATTTATAAATTAAAATTATATGTATAAATTAGAATTTCGAGTCCAAAGGACAGAAACATTTTCAGTTTTACTACAGACTTAAGCTGAGTATAAAATTTTTGATAAGTGTAGATTATGAAACACTTGATTGTTTCTATGTAATTGTAAGTCAAGTATTCCACGAGAGTCATTCAGCAATGTTTCTGACGTGTGTTATAAAAGTTAAAGAAGGATCGAATGTAACACCTAGTCCTTTGACACTTTTAGCAAGTTAGATGGGTTCATTTTATACAACGTAGGCACAACTGAAATTATTAGTGTTACGGTAAAAACCTTGTCCTTAGGCTCATATCTCAAGAAGTATTGGTCACATGTGAATTTCGTATAGGATGTTTTTATGCAAATTTTTGCGCGGAACCAATTTGATGTGAATAAAAACTCATGAAAAACCAATGGTGAATGAGATATTTCAGCATAACTGATTTTCGTGGCCTTTGACCTGTAATTTTTTTACTCGTAAATGGATTACGTAATGGACTCCACACATTATTTTTCTGACTCTACAATAAACAAAATTTTGTTGGAAAAAAATGTTGAAAAAATAACTGGACTAAATAGACAGTAGTAAATTAATCGTAAATGAACTTTGTGTCGCTAGTTCAAACGGATATAAACAGCTTCCCGATATTTGGACAAGTGCAGTTTAGTTGCTTTGATTTAATGTTGCTTCTAATAGCAGTTATTACGCCACTACCGCGTGATTTGCCTGATGTTGTTATGTCACGACCCCGTCGGTAAACAGTGTAGTTGTCAAATCCCAGTTCGTGCAAAAACTGAAAATGGTTCGACCAACTTTCGGTGAATATTTACACATCATAGTTCAAGTTTAGAAGGCTAGTACCTAAGTAGTTCGTTAAGTTTTGATGCGATTCCGTGCCTATTTTGAATCTATATCGATAATCTGGAATCTAGTTTTTTGGTCGTATATGGGATAAATATAGCCGATGTTCCATTTCTACATTTAATCGTTGCTCCAATATCTGACCTCTGGAGATCAATTTGCTGAGCCCGAAGTTTGCAATGGTATGGAAGGAGTAATGTTTATGTTATTGTTTGTAAGATATTGACAGTGTTTTCTTGCCTACCCGTAGTATATTTCTGGCTATGTTTGAACTAGGTGTAGACTTTTAATGGGCGAATGACTTGAGGGGACGGTTAACCCAACCTTAGGATTCTAAAATCGATTTTGATGCTGAAAATCTGGAAAAAAAACCCAATACAATTTTCGATTTCAGACTCATACTGATGAATTTTGATACGTACAAAAGCAAGTTAGTGAACACCTGTCTGTTAGGTAAATTTTTTTTTAAAGAACTGTAATTAGGGAGACAGAATGTAAATTTATTAAGTTTCCATCACATCGTTTTTCATCTACCGCAATGAATGTGTAACTATATTGACTTTCAGGTCAAGCATTGCTTGAAAATGAATGTGTACTTTTCAAAAATCTTTGACTCCGTTTGAACCAAAACCTCTTCCTTCGTAAGTATAGATTGGTGACGTAGCTGATCTGCTCCTACCCTAGTTAAGCTCTTTTATTCTTAGTCGTAAATATATTGTTACTGTAAATTCGGGTTCTTCCATTGCCTTTTTATCCTTCATCAGGTATTCAGCAAGGTCTATTCTTCTTCTTCTTCGCCTTCATTGCTCATAAATAGTATCCTTTTTCTAATGGGTTCTTCTTGTATTCTGTATGCCTACGATTTCAAAATATTCTGAGCCACTTAAAGTACTACAAAATGATCGTAGTACTTGACATATTTGATGCGCTGCCAAATATGTTAAGTACTAAGATCATAACTCAAAACATACGAGTCTATAGATACATATGTATGTATAAACAGTCATAGACACTGAAGAATATATTTAGCTATATATTTGCTTCTAAAGGAAAAAAGTGATCTTTAAATTTAAAATAAATAATTTTGAAATCTACAAAAAATTGAATCAGAATAAATCAACTAAACAAAGGTCTATCAAACCTGTTTCACGTTGAGACCAAACTACCCCACAAATTTGAAAGTAAGGATTTTTTTCGCTTGCCTGTCGTAGCTACAAAGTTGATCGTAAATCAGTAAAAATAAATATTGCTAAAATTTTATAGCGGAAATCCTAAGATTGTTATTAAAAAACAACGATTCAATTCAAAACTGTATAAATTTTGATTTCGAAAAAATTAGGTGACCTGATTCGTTAAGCATTTTCAAAAATTTCACAATTTTTTGAAAAATTTTTTGCCATACTTTCAGTGGCCAGAACTGGAAGAGTCTTTATCTCCAGGGCTGGGAAACAAGGAATACATTTTTCAGAAAATCTAAATAGTTTGCATTTATAAAAAGTGCAAGCATACATTTTTTCTATATTGCTGCATATATTTTGTTTAATGTTGCCCATGTATTTTTTTCAGATGAACCGTCCTATTCAAATTAAGTCAGTGGATAGCGAAAACCGTAGTGGTAAGTTGAAAATTATTGAAGAATTATTTCTTTCAAAACCAGTCGCAATTCAATAGATGTCTGTTTCCAATTTACTATCGAAAAAGTTCGCTTATTTAGAGCAAAAATTTTTTTACAATTCTTTAAATTGCATGTTTTTATGTTATGACTGCTTATAAGTTGCAAAAAATAATGTTTTTGATTTTTTTGATGGTGTGTTAATGCTTATTTTTAAAAAAGAGGTGATGAAAAGATGAATTAAGGTGACTGTGATGCATTACTTACTTGAATTAAAGTCTACAGTCAGCTCTCTACGTATGAGCTAAAAAGAAATTATAAAGGCAGAAATTCAACACTTAACATTTTTTTTCTTTCTGTAGGTGGCTCGTTTTTCATTGATTTTCTAGATTCGAACCATGTCGAGTCTTGAAACGCGGCGGAAAAGTCTGAATTTTTCCAACAATTTTCAACTTTTAAAACCAGAGCGGTCCAGTGCTGCCACATAGGCGCTGCGGCTTACCCCCAGACAATTCATATTTATCCCTAAAATTACCCTAAGTAGCCATAGTGACGTCATTTCCGGGAAATTTTTCGGCATTCGCAAAAACCGGGTTATTTAATTGTAAATTTTTATATGTGGTTAAATGACTATGGATCATGGATTTGACGACAGCGCATTGTGAATAGTACTTAGAAAAGATCAATCAGTCACTCAGTTGAATATAGTTGAAAAATCCCAGACTCTGTCGTCAATCGGTAAGGTAGAAATATCAATTTCGAAACAGCATCACCAATATCCGCTTATAGAAATGGTTCGAGATTGTTGTTTTGATTTTTGCATTTTCTTATGTCAGAAAAAGATGGACATGACGTATTTCGAGATTATTATTTATTGAAAAATCCGTTGCGGAAAAATGCACTATTAAATTTCAGAATGCCCTAAACAAAACCCTGAATATTTTATTCCCTGTTTGTCCCCTGAAGTTTTTAAAAGATCCCTAAATCTAGGGTTATATTCCCTAATATGGCAGCACTGGAGCGGTCTGGTGATCGAAGCGAAAATCCACTATAGTTAAAAGAAAAATAAGCATAAACACTACTGAGTAATGCTTAGAATTCTTTTCGATTGAAATTTGTTTCAGCGCAAATTTAGCTTGAAATTAAACAAAATTTCTTGGAAGTTGCTTGCGCTTTGAAAATGCAGATGGCATTGGCACGCGTCTCCAATCATTTCACGCCAATTTAGTATTGCTATTGCTGTTTGAAATAGTAATAACAAACCATGCTCAACAAAAAATATATAGTTTTTTGTTAAAGATGTCAGATTCGAGTTTAGTCGTTTGATGAAAAATACATACTATTGTTAATGTCAGTTTTTCCATATTAAAGAAAATAAATGGCAATATACAGTTATATTTCCAGGATTGAGAATTGGGGAAATTCCAATTCATTCTTAGTTCAAAATGGCTAGCAGTTGCATATATAACTTAACAGAGCGAAACTAACTTACTAAATATGCTAACTAGATTAAACAAGTAGCAAATTTTGTAAAATGCAATAGATGAAACTCAAATGCAATGTTGCAGTAAACTGCATCAAATTCCAACAGATTTACTGCAATTGCAGTAAAACGACAGCACTGGCAAACGTAATTGAGAGCAGGAATCTGTCCCGAATATCCGCAGCTGGTAAATTAATGAAATATAGCAATATATAGAAAATATGAATGAAACTGATATTCGGATTGCAAAGTGTGAACACTTTGTAATAAAAAACAAGTCGTACGAAACTTGAAGTAGCTTATAAATAGAGGATTAGAAGATTGGTTTATCAATATACACTAATATAACATTTGATCATAAGATAACACTCGCAGGACTGGACCTCGTTTGACGCAATGGAAGCAGTGTTTCTCTTGCTAAAGTTCCTTTACTCAAGGAAAAATAATTTAGCAATAGAAACTCATGCATTTTAGTCAAAACCTCATGCATTGCGTGCTATTCTTAGCGAGAACATACAGTTGATTACAGCGCATTGAAATATGTTACACAGGACACTGATGTGATCTTGTCTCAATGCACGTTGTCATGATGTGCACATAGATCTTTTAACAAGCATTGCCTAATTGATGGCCATAAAAATTCCGCAGTCAATGATCGCACATAGCAACTCGAATGCGCAGTTCATAGCGTCTTCTTGGGTAGAGAAATTCACCAAACTAAACGGCCCAGAAATCTTTCTGCAAAAACGCAGGACGATTTTTGATGCCTGCTTCGTAAATTGATTTTTGCAAGCTTTGGAGCTTTGGACGATTTGTTTTCTGGATTGCTTTGGATGCCTAAGGTCGCGGCCAAATTGGAACGACTAGAGCGTCAAGACAAGTAGCGCGCTGCAATCTTTGTTGTATTTCCATATCGAAGGTCCAAAGCATCAAAACGATAAAAGCGACACGATCAATCCAAACCGATTTCGTGACTTAACGCTCTCTTCGCTCCGCCTTGCCTACACCCTAAGTTTTGAATGTTATTTTTATGCTTGATTTCTCTAATGGATTTAGTATTCAACATAGGATATTATTTGCATGTCAAATTTCTCTGATGGATTTATCATTAAACTCTAGAATTTATTTTTAACGTAGATTCAACTTCTTTTCACTTGTCTGCTTGTCTACGAATGAATACAATATCTGCTGTTGGCGTGCGTAAATTTGAATTCGATTAATTAAAGAAGATTAATAGCTATTTTGAAAGTAAATTTGAAGCACAGTTCCCTTTAACTACCCGAGTATTGTATTCATTTGCCTGGAAATTTTTTGCGTTTTTTGCCATAGAAAATCTACTGCGGCAATACTTCGTGGTGCTCAGGACCAGTAATTTCACTTTAAATATATTTAATATGAGGTGAAATTGTTTTTGCGGAATGATTAAAATTGAAAATTTTATTGAAAATTTTTTTTGACAAAGTGGTTTCGAAAGTATGCACTGATTCTCATCAGACACCAGCTCACAGTGCATACTTCGCTGATGTGACCACTTGCAGTTGAAAATTATTAATTTTTATTTACGTTAGTTGTGACAAATTTTAACATCTCCGACTTATATCCATTGACATAATTCACTCATAAAGGTTATTGATCTGTGATCATGATTCTGCTTACGGAGGCTTATTGCGCAAAACGATCGAGTTTCCCGTATCAATTATTCTCTGCTTTGATAAGCTTTAGAGACGATATACGTTGTCTTTGCTGATTTATAGACAAGAAGGGAACCATGATCACAAATCAATAACCTTTATATTTAATATGTTTGTTTTTACTTTGATATATCCGTACTTTAAAAATTTATGAAATTGATTATGACCATAGTGAGAAGGAAAATCACTGAATCAAGCTGCTAGAAATCGAATAGTACTGTCAACTTTTAACACATTTGCTGCGCTGAAGCACCTGCTTGACTGTTTACACGATACTTCAACACATATTTAAATATGTTTACATATATATTTCTATATTTAGTGTGCTACGCACAAATATTATTGCTTCCCTGAGTATCAAAGTCACGAACTGCCACTGTAACATTTGCTAGCCAAAACAACCACTCTTGCCCGATATTAATGTGAAATAAGTATTTAATAAGAACATTGCTTGTTGTTGCTTGTCTTGATTTGTATAACACAAATTCGAGTTTGTTTTACGAACCCATATTTAATAGAATATAATTGGATATAGTAAAGCTGATAAATTTTTTTTAAGAATTTTTCTCTATCTTCTCTTTCATGTCAATCGCCTAAATTAATTTTTTGGTGGCGGACAGATCGCAAATTATTTGTCGGAATGCTTAGTAAGCAGCAGACAGAAGAAGATGTAAGACAACTTTTTAACGCTTTTGGAACCATTGAAGAGTGTACGATTCTCCGTGGACCAGACGGCACCAGTAAAGGTATTATTGTCAACGAATATCAATTTTTTTTCAATTCTATAATATATTGTACTGAATTGATTGAAACGAGACAAAAATATTCAATAATATTAATAAAACACTCTACGATTGGATGCTTTTTAGTTTGTATATAAAGCTTCTAATACATTTGAATGATGCAGATATATATATATATATATATATATATATATATATATATATATATATATATATATATATATATATCTATATGCGCATGTAAACAGCTTAGAATTTCAATCAAATGATTAAGTAAATAGTTGTAAATTAAATTATTTAAATTTTCACCACAGTTTCAAGATACAAACAAGCGAAATTTTACATTATAGGTTGCGCTTTTGTGAAGTTTAATTCCCACCAAGAAGCTCAAGCAGCTATAACGAACTTGCATGGAAGTCAAACTATGCCGGTAAGTAATATTAACTGTGACTGATATCTATCACAATGTGTTCTATTTTTAAATTAGGCAATCGTTTTTCAGTAGAACCATAACAACTTTTTCCACCTCCATATAAACTTCTTATCCACTTTTGTTCTTCTTGTATTTTTTGGTATTCAACTTTCGCAACTTAACTTCTCTCCGATTTAGTACAAGTAGTATTACATAGTATGACTTTGACCTCTTGGCATAGTAAGAGTTTGTCTACATAGTCAAAATTTTCAATATCCCTTATTGCACAAAAACAGTAACTCAAATTACCAAATTACCTATTTTTTAGCATTCTTAATTTGTGCTTGCGGGAGCTCGCGACCCGATAACCAGAACCTATTCAAATTCACAAAATCTATTGGCCCTGTGTAAGACCGGGTGTGATAGAAGTTTATTTAACATGCTGGCGAAATTGTGGAAGTGGTGCTATCTTGAAAAATCACTCAACAAAATAAAAGTATTATGTCTTATAACTGCCGATGTAGTCATAAGATAATAACGAAATTATAAAAGTGCAATGTTAGGGCTACCAGTTGTGTTAACTTTTGTTATTTTTTACTAAGAGAAACCATTAATAAATTTTTAAATCATAATGATCTTATAGTAAAAACGAAAAAAAACATCGAACATTTTGAAATGTTTAGCCTAAAATTTTTTCTCACTCTATAACTTCCAATCCTGTAATAAAATCTTAAATTCACGGAGTAGGTTGACCTCAAAGTGAAGCAAATTCTGCATACTTTTCGTTTTAGTGCTGGCAAAAGATGGTCAACACCAGACAATTTAATTGCTTTCTTACCAACAGATACTCCCACTTAATTTCCATATGATATAAATCTACAATAAAACTAAGTGTGAAATGTTTAAATTAGTGGTAGCCCTACCCTATGGCTTCTTACGCAACGATCACGTCTAAGTTTTACATGAATTCTTTTGCGTTTACAGTCCTTTAGCGCTAGAGTTTCTTTGTTTCGAGTTAAGTTATTACCAATTTATACGTATATTCATTCGCTTAGATACATGTTTTTCATCAAGTAATTCTCAGAGCGTGCTTTTAACTTATTATAAAATTTTAATCACGTCTTATTCAACCTTGAGTGATGGCCCTCTGCAATATTTTAGAGCTGAATCTGTCATAGAAAAATATTATCATGTGTGGATTTTTCAATATAATTTCACATCAGAAAAAATTCACTTGACTAAAGCTTACATTGAATAGCTAGCTCATTAGAAAGAATGTTTTCAGTGATTTTGAGTACTCTTTTCAAAAATTTTAATAATTTATTTAGTTCATTTCACATTTGAAAAAACGATTATAAGAGTTTTCTAATAATTTCTAAACAACTTTCAATTTCACGAAACTTATGAAATATTGTATTTTTCAGGGAGCTTCCTCTAGCTTGGTTGTAAAGTTTGCAGACACAGAAAAAGAACGACAGCTTAGACGCATGCAACAAATGGCAGGACATATGAACTTACTGAGTCCATTTGTCTTCAATCAGTTCGGAGCATACGGAACCTACACCCAGGTACCAAGAGTATATATCAGTAGAGAGTAGAAGCATATAAATTTAAATATGATTTTCGAAAAGTTCATTTCAATGTTGACATATTTCCTTCTTTCAATCCTTTGTCACAAACGATTGTGGCATTAAATTTAATTAACATACAAATTGAATTTGGGTAAACTAAGACAACATTTTGAGTTCTCTGTTCAGTTTCAATAAGACTGGTTTATGCTGAGATGATTGTTTAAAAACTTTTGTGAAAATTGTTGGGTTGCCATTATTACACATAACACTCGTACAGGAGTCCACTTATCTTCACTTAAAACTAACTACTACCACCAGCTATCGCATTGACCGTGAACTACTGTAAGCAACTAAAGCCTACTAGAGAGTGTTTTTTTTTAGAGTGTTCTAATTTCAAACTTGAATAAAACAAAAAGTGCCGTCGGATCATCTTATTTTTTATTGCTAAATTTGGCTCTTTGCTTTTACTTTTTGAAGATAATCTTGTGCAAATGACCACCGTGACTAATTCTCAAGAAATAAATTTTAGAGGTCCAATTTTCGACCGCTTTTTCAACAACCTAGGCTGTATATCGGCAATGCCGCGTATTATGTCGGCTTCTAAAGCATCGATCGTTGCTGGTTTGTCAGCGTGGATCAAAGACTTTATGCACCTCCACAACAAGTAATCTAACGGAGTCAAATCATACGATCTCGGTGGCCAATTGACAGGTCCATTTCTCGAGATAATGAGATGTCCGAAATTCGTCTTCAATAAGTCGAAGTCGATAGTTGCGGTCACCGTGCGACACATAGCGACACATTACCTTGTTCAAACCACATCTCTCTCACATCCACTCCACGCAAATTCAGGAACAAAAACTATTGGGAACATAACTAAAAAAACATAATGCAGTACATTTTTGCGGATGCCATGATATCTCCATGAATCGATGGAGATTTGCCTTGCTCCAGATGCTTATTGACATACCCATTGAGCCAGAAATCAGTCTCGTCACTGAACTAAATTTTCTCGTAAAACAGGGTGAACTTCCAGTTGATTTTCCGCCCATTCTCCAAACGATGGTCAAATCGGTTTCATTTTTGGATTGATCAATTGAATTATGTAAGCCTTTAAGTTGAGATTTTTATCCTAAATTTCGCACAATGTGTATGGACAAATCCCAGCTTCTTGTGCACGCCGAGAAATCGACAAAGATGAGTTGTCAGCGACACTAGCTTCCACGGCTATGATATTCTCTTCAGAACGCACTGTTCTCAATCTTGTCCTTTGCCTACGGTCCAACAAAGTGAAGTGTTTGCGAAAATTTGCTGATGGACGATTATGCGGTCCATAAAATTCACAAAGCGATTTTTGAGTTTGCGCAATTGAACACTGATTTCGAAAATAAATGCCCACGATTACATTACTGCGGAGAAAATCTGTCCATGGAAATTTCTCAAATTTTACTAAGTAAAAATGACAGTGACATTGTCAGCTTTCATCATCTCATTCAACCGTGGTGAGTTTTAAAATGCGGCAACTGTAAAAAAACATCCTTTATATACGAGTATGTGAATCAAAATTTAAAAAATTTTATTTTTATCTAATATTAATTTTCTTCAAAAATCAGTTGTAAGTTTAATGCAAACAACAAACTATTAAGCTTTTAGTATCCCTATTCTGCCGTACTAAGAAAAAAAAGTCCTAAGCGCCAAAATGCAATTTTTGGGTTAGTTTCATGATTTAATAGAGCGCATTGAGCTCTGTCTTTGTAATCTGCCAACAATTTATTTCTGAATCGTGTTTATAAACAAATCGCTTAAGATTATTGCCACATCTCCAGAATGTGGCACTTGTCCTTAGTTAAAAAGTCTTAACTCCCATTTTTCTAAGCCAAAAAGGAAATCTCATGCCTACATCTTTTTTGTCCTAATGTTTTTTTTTTATTTTGACTTTTGGTTCTCCAATCTACACTAAAATATAAAAGGCCTTTCGACGAACAACAGGGCCTCGATTTGGGATCTCTGTTTAAGTATAACTTGCATATAATTCATAGCAAAAGGCAGGTTTTAAGCAGCTGTTCTCAAGATAGCCAAAGCCAATGTACAAGCTGGGTCATAATGCTACAAATATCAATAGAATTGTAAAAAAATGAAGCAAAAACCACAAGAATCATCCGGCCAAAAAACAACAACAAAATTCTGAACTAATTATTTTTCATTGTTGATGGAACTTAAGTCAAGAATGCACTGATAAAAATAAAATATTTCTCAGTTCAATTCAGCTTTCAGAAGCCTTTTTCGGATCTATAAAAACTGTGATATTTTCACAATTTTTTTTCCCCATAGTTTAGTTTATAATCCTGGTTACATGATATATAGGTATCATCACTTGTGTTTTTGCAATCGTTACTAATTGAGTTTTTCACACAATGTTTCTGCAACCAAAGTAAAGTTGATTCCGCTGAAAAAGGTTCACTTGAATTTTCTTGCTGATTGGTTCTTTTTGTTTAAAATGACAGTGATGCTCACAGCACATAATCGTTTTGACAACTGTCTTAAGATTATGAGAATCTCAGAGATATGTTTTTATCTTTTTATCATATTCTTTTCGCTTACAATATTAATAACATAATAACAAAATTGTTACACCATTACCATAATCTTTTATAAAATACTTATATCAGTTGTTTTTCAACCCTTATCACTTCGAGTGTGCCTCTCAAGCACCCCTGATGTGCGTTAGTCTACTCCAAGTTTCGTTGTCAGGCACCTTTGATTTGAAGCGTGTGCTTTTTCCTCAGCATTGTAGCATTTAAAGTCTGACACTAAACAAACTGCAATTCAAAATATGTCGAAAATAAGTTGGAGTTGCCGGTCGATAAGCAAGCTTAAAAGTTGGAGTGATAAGGATTACTAAAAGTTGAATGATTTTGTTTGTTTGTCAATCAATACTATAATAAATTAAAAAATATTTTGTATACAGCCACACCAAGCAGCACTTGTGGCGGCAGCACAAGGAACATTTTTGAACCCTATGGCTGCTTTAGCAACACAAATACCTCACGCACTTAATGGTTCAGGACAAACTATGAACGGATCGATACCACCTTTACCTTCTCCGACATTTAGCATTGCAACACAAACACCCAATGGCCAGCAAGGTGCATCTGATAGTGTTTATTCGAATGGAATACCGCAAACTTATACTGGTCGTAAGTAATATTCTACAAATAAAATTATGACTACATTTTTATTTTGCTTTACTAACTTTATTTATTGCCAAAAAATATATGCTTACAACTATTCGACGGAATCAAACGATCTAAACCTTTTAAATATTTCATTAGCTTGTATTTTTACTGCATATTTTTGAATTAAAAGGTTTTTAAAACATGCTGAAGCTCTTTACCTAACTATTAATCATGAATAAAAAGTAAAGTAATCCTACGACAACCCTTGTCGAGTCTAGGGGTTGAAGCTAGTAAAGAGCTTCGTTCACAATCAAAGTGTATACGAGTGTGCAGTGGTTATGCATATTTATGTGGAAAAACCTCTTACTCTTCAACATTTAAAGAACATTAGTAATGAAGTAATGGCCAAAATACCAGCTTAAATGTGCCAAAAAAATTACCTAAAAAGGATTGAGTCCTGCAGCCAGTCTCGAAGATACATTGAAATGAAGTTGTACTCGATGCATGATGACAGCATCTAAACAACACATTCATGATACAATTTTACAAAAATTTCAATTAGAAGTGTGTTTTATTTAATTTACTTTTGAAAAGACAAAACGGATAACCCTATACATAGTGAAAACTGGGCTAATGTTATGGAGTCTATTGCTTAATTCGACCATGAACACGATCAATTTGAACTGAAAAATTAAAAGATAACTCAATTCTAATATCATGGTGTTATTGAATTTATTTTTTTATAACAGATCGTAACTACGAAAAATACCTGAAACACTTTCATTCATGTTTTTCTAAAAGCAATAAGCACTTTAGTATTTCTTTGGAAGTATTCAACACTTTTTACCTTGGAGACATTTAAGAGGGGTCGACTTAAATTTTTTGCATTTTCACAGCACACACTCTTCATTTAACAATCCCAACTCAAAGTCTTTCGAATGGCGATGCAACGTTACAACATTCCGCTTACACGGGAATGCAACCGTACGCTGGAGTTGGTGAGTAATTTGACTAACATACTTCACTTTCCAAAATTTAAAAGATTGAATGAATACGTTCATAAAGAACATAAATTAATCATTGTTATATTTGAATGCTATGATAAATATGCGGTAAAATTTGATTTGATGGTCCCCAGCTGGGAAATTTTGCCACCTAAGGGAGAAGTAAACACACCAAAGAAAAACACACAAAAAATAACCCCAAAAAAACAGCCACAAAAACACAAACATACTTGACAGACATCTATCGGTAAAATCGTCTAACTGCTATGCGAAACACGTTGTCGAGTTTAGAACAGAGCAAATATCAATGCCCGTGTTCCATTATTACTATTCAGTACTTGCAAATACTTCTGGCTACTACCAACTACTCGCACTCTTGTTCCCATGTAGTTCATGAGTAGTTACACATTTTGTTGCCGTGAAGTGGCCATTTAGTTGTCAATAGGTGGATTTGGTTTTTCCAAGGTTTTGTTGAACGTTTTGGTAGATAGAAAATCAGAAAAAGCTTTCATAATGCATAGAAAGTTAAAAGATGTAATTTTCTGTTAGTTGCTTTTGTATTTTCTATCAGTTGTGGTGGTTTTTACTGGCTACGTTCTCGCTTTATTTTCAACTGTTTTACATTTGAAAACTGCATACAATTTGAAATGTTAGAATCTGCTCGTATGAATCAAGATGGTATTCCATTTGTGATCTACTGACAACTACTTGGAGGTACTTATAAGTAAAAGTGAAACATGTCAAATGTTGAATAGCAATCGGTTTGCGTTACACCAGGTAGAAAGTACTCGTAAGTCTGCTAGTCAATCTGAGCAGTCGGGCAGATCGGATACCCTTTTCAAGGTTTTGGTATTATCTGCATATAGCAAAACGGACAATGAACCGTTAATATACAGAGCAAAACGAAGTGGACCCACGTGGTTCCCTTGGGGAACACCTCAAAAAAGAACACAACAATGAAAAAAAAGGATTACAAAAAATACAAATTCTGTGCATGAATCCCAGTAAAAAGCAATTCAACTAACAATTGATAGGGGGAAATTGTAAGTGGATAATTTCTCCAGCAAAATTGAAAGGTCCAGCTCCAGCTCAGTATAAACATAGTCCACCTGCAGACTTCCGTCTGTGGGGAAAAAATAAAATTTGAATAGTTCACCAGATTAGGGATACATGATAGATCTACAATTGAAAGCTACGGTATAATTTATTATTGCTTTAAAAATCTTGGCGAAACTAGGTAGCTTCACAATCAGATGGAAAACACTGACCGCATATCTATTTCTTTTCTTTTGTATGATTGTAACGTTTGGAAAAGAAAATACCCATGAGCAGAGACAAGGCATGATCAAATAGGGGACAGCGAAAAATTACAATCTTTCAAAATGAATTTTGGTATGTCGCCAGGTTGTTCGGTTTTTATGAAAATTCTTCACTGGTATCTTCATTAACAATTAAGTCTTTTAATTCCAAAGAAGCACAAGGGAACATTGTCAAGTTGCTAGAATTTAAAGTTTTGTTAGTTTTGGTAGAAGATTCCATAATTCGAGGCTGGGTCGTTAAGCTCGTGAGATCAGCAGGTAGTTAATGAAACGCAATGAGTTTATACACTCTTTATGAGTATAAATAGCAAGATTTATTTCAATCGAGCCATTAGTTTTGGAACTGTCTTCAACCAAGTAACTCAATCTGAAGAAAAGTGTAAAATATGGAGAAAGTCGAGTACTGCGTTGTTATAAAGTTTCTCCCCAAACAAGGAATGTCGGCTCAAACCATAATGGAAAAAATAGCCTCCATTTTTGAGGACTCTTGTTCAAGTAAAACCATGATTTACAAGTGGCACAGTCTTTTTAAACGAGGAAAGGATTCATGTGAAGACGACCCACGACCAGGATAGCCAATCGAAGTGACCACTCCGAAAATTGTTCAAAAACTCGGAAAAGTGATATTGGAAGATGCTATACTAAATAAAAGACAGAATGCAGAAATAGTTAGAATATCAGATACAACCATTTTAAATATCCTTCATTATCATCTTGGCATGATCAAGGTCAGCGCAAGATGAATGCTAAGAATGCTCACTGCACCTCAGAAGCAACAGTGCGTGAAGTGCTACCGCGAGTTTTTGGACCTCTGTAGGGAAGACGAGAATTGAGCATTCAGTCATATCGTTACTGGAGATGAGCCACTGGCATAAAAAAGGGCGCACCGCCACCCAAGAAATTCAAAGTTTTGTCCACCCAAGAAATTCAAAGTTTTGTTGGGACTCAGAAGGGTTTTTGTTAGCAACAATTACAAAAACTCGTGCCGTGTCATGTCACGCCCCACGCAATACACGCTTCTCAATTTGCGGCTAACCTTATGCCAATTATATCAAAGTTTCATGGAAAAGATGAAAAATTGTTTGCTATTAATCGCGTGCCACTCATGTAGATGTAGCTCTCCTCGACTCGTTTTTAGGTGAAGGCTTATGACCTACTGAGTTGCGGTTCCTCGGAATAAATTCACGAACAGTTAATGTATCTGACAAAAGGGAAGAGTTAGTAATCGTATTGAAGCAGCAATCCCGTACAATAGTTTTAAAAGATGATAGTTAATCGTGGCTATCAATTTTTGAAATAGAAGTGCAGTCAGCAGGTATCAAGACTTTGGAGTCGTTAAATTAATTTTCTGCGTCTGCCCAGCTTTAACAATTACTTACTGCCGACGTAGATGAAGCTACGGTGTGCTATTATGCCCTGGTTCAATTTACACTTAATTGTTTCGTACATTAGTTTCCGGTGTGTCACCTTATCTTGATGATAACCCAGCTTGATGATAACTCAGTAATTATCTTAAGACATGACGTCAGAGAATCTCGTGAATTTATTATAATGGTAGAGTACATTGAACGTCCCGAAATTATCATGCATACAATGCAGGTTCAAATTCATCACATTGAGCAGCCTCATAATGTGGCAAGGTTTTCTTTTTCTTTGTGCTAGGCACCGTGTTAGGATGCGTGACGCAGCTAGAGCTCGACCTATCGCAAAAAAATATCCATGACGTCGGTAATTAGCCAGCACATGAATGTCACGCGAGCGTAACATACCGAGTTAGAAATATGTTGGAGTGGCGGGGTCTCACAGCTATATGAAAAACCAAACGGATCATTACCTGGAAGTCTCAAATTTTTTTTCTCAAATTTATACAATTAGTCTCTGTATCGAAAAACTGTTGAAAAATTAATCTCGCCACTATATTTCGATTTCCTATCAGATATTCAAGTGCTTCTCAAGGCTATCATACGCGATCACATAAATTCAGCTATACTCTTTGAAATGACAGAGCCCCTAAATGAAATAGGGACACAGAACAGTATCGAGGTGATATGGATAACCTGCCGTGAGAACCACCAAGGGAACGAGGAAGCTGATACGAAAGCCAAAGAAGGAGCAAGAATGTCCTTCACAGGTCCTTCCGCGTACTGTTGCTTTACAAAGGCAGATACAGACAAAGAAATTAAAAGGTAGAACAAGAAAAAGATCGAAAAAATAACTTGGCTTCGACAACAAAAGAGCAAAAGAAGCAGGGGTTCTCTACAAAGGAGGCATAAGAGCCCTATATGGAGCATTCCCAGGCCACCTACCTTGCAAAAAGTATCTCCAGAGAATAGGTAAAAAGCGGGACGACTGCTGCAGATGCCGTCGGGTAATAACAAACTGTGTAGAACATCTGTCCAGTACTGGCGAGACGAAGATTAGAGCTCTTTGGCTCTGCTCTTCTCTCCACCAGGGACATAACAAATGTCCCGTTATGGAGCATATCCAAGTTAATAAGAAGCCTGGACATCCTATAGGACCTAACGCAGAGGAGGCACAATATATCCTGGACGTCGCAGTGCTAGGGGCCTTCTGATCCCCTTCAGGCTGTCAACCAAAAATCAAAATAATTTTATATCTGTTGTTGCACAGTTTCAGTATTTGCTTTTTAATCGTGCATTACTATGGAGCACTTAATATTTACATTTATTTGTTGTCAGTTAAATCGATCGATCAACAAAAAACTAAACTGCAATTATTGCAGTAATTAAACTAACTTAAGTAAAGTGGAATTACTTTTGTGGGATGATTAAAACTGCATTTTTTTTTTTAACTAAGTGCTTTCAAAAGTATGCACTGATTCTCATCAGACATCAGCTCATAGCACATACTTGACTGATGTGACCACTTGCAATGGGAGATCATTATCATATCATCATGTTTCACTGTCAAATAATATCATAAGTTCATAAAATTATCACTTCCTCGAAAATTTCACTATTAAAAGGCATTATTTCTATGGTGTTAAATAAAGCCTAGTATGCATTTCGGATAAAATGCAAATTTTTATATAAATTTTACTAGACATAAAATAGAATGCAAAAATTTCGCTAATGATGAGGAAAAACTTATAAGTAACAATGGACTGTAGATAGCGCTATGCCAACTCTCCATTATTTTACCAGATTTTTTTAAATGATCGATGCATTGAAATGGTAGTAAAAGTTTCATATTTAGCTAGAGCGAAGTTGTCATCATCAGTTCTGATGTACCCTTCATAGTTTTAAATATTATATTTTCTTGTATCGTGAAAATGTTTGACATAAATTTTACTTTTGCGAGACAAACACGGTTGACAAGATATTTATTAACGGCGTTCACATTAATTTTAGCACTGTTTTGGAGGAATCTATTCAATTTATCTGTGCTGATACTTTTACTGCCATCATTCGGAGAGCTTAATCCAATTTTTCTTTACCGAATCTCCATACTAGGCTTGATAGCAAAACTACTCACATAATTTCTATGTAGAGTTTGCAAATGAATATTGACATATTTTGACAACGTGCAAAATTATTTTTATGCAGCGTTCCCCACCATGTATGGACAATTTTCACAGGGAATGCCGAATACTATATCTGCTGTAGCTCCTACACAAAGGGAAGGTAAGAAGTTTCTTTTCATTTATATATCAGTATTAGAAATATAAATTTATATTGTGTCATGTCAAAATGTTCTAAATTTATGTTCCTATCATTATAAGTCAATAAGGACAATATGAACGAAAAAAAAACGAATTATGCATTTAACCAGTTCACTGTATTTATGCCTCCGGAATGACATTGTTTTACATAGGGCATATTTCGGTTCACCAACCAAATTTATCGCTGCTTGAGGACATTTAGAGAATGTCCTGCTTTAGCTAGTGCGACTTGTAAGGAAAAATCGTAGATGCAAACCTTAATCACTAGTGGCTAGTTTGGCTATCTTTAATCTAGTGCATATTACAGTCAGGTGTTTCAGCCAAAAAATATTTGTTTTCTACGAAAAGTAAAACTTCTTACAAGTATATATGGAATGTTGCTCCAGGCAGTTGTTAAATTTCTTCGGATGTTGTATTCTAAAAGCATTTATGTATAATTGAAAAACATAATCAAATCTATTTTTATTAACACAATGTCCTGCCAACGTTAGTATTCATGAAAAAGTTATTGAAAATTTGAACCAAATTTTTAAAAACAAATACAAACTTTTCCTTGATACGCATACATTTCCTGTTCTTATCTTTTCGGAATTCTTGCATTGTGATCCATTCTAGAATTGGAATTCCAGACTTATGCAAATATTTTTCATAAATTTGCTTATTATTTTCCCCCATATAAGCTATTGTGAGTATATTAGCATATACTTACCTGATACTCCATATTCAAACAACTCAGTGAATGTTCCATTGCCTCCTGACGAGTTGATGCCCTTAAGCCGTCGCATCGCCTAAAAGATTTCTCGAATAGCTTTTGAAGGGAACCTTTATTCATTAAAAGTGACGGGGTTTCTAACTGAAGCCCTGTTAGGCAAACAAATTCTGATTCAATCAATATTTGCTGAAAATTCACTTTCACTTAAGCAAATTAGGCGATCCGGAGAAAATCCCACTGACATTTCGGTTTTATACGTACATATATACATGTGCATCTTCGAAAATCAGTACAAAACTTATATACATTTATACCGCGACTTCCTTTTGGTAATTTGTTTAATATTCTTTAAAGATTTTCTGATGTTCCCAGGATGTTCCATTTCGGGACCTGAAGGCTGCAATTTGTTCATCTACCACCTGCCGCAAGAATTTGGAGATGCCGAGCTGATGCAGATGTTCTTACCATTTGGTAATGTAATCAGCTCGAAAGTTTTTATCGACCGAGCAACAAATCAGAGTAAATGTTTTGGTGAGTACTATTCGTCTTTTAGTTCTGCTGTTATTGAAAATAAAATTTCTTCACCTGTATGTGTGCGAAACGCAAAAATTTTAATTAATTTATGTAATTAATAAATAAAATTATAAAAAGTTACCGTTAAACACTGGGAAATTAAATGAAATCAATTTGACTTTATTCAGCTTTAATGTAGTTTTTATGAGCTACTTATGTAAACTTTAAATCCAAATATCAAAAATCAAGTATTTTCTTAAATAATTGTTTAAAGGAGCGGTTACTGGCTCGCCATCCCATACAAAACTATCAATGTTTATGCACCTTTTTCCCAGCTCCAGCTGAGTATTTTTTTGTAATTTTTTGTTTGTTGGGAATTTTAGTTTTTTTTAAAATTCAGCTATGATTTTTGAATTTGATCGCTAGTAAAACCAACTTCCATGTTGCACCGCTAAAATGTGGCCACATTACTGCGACTAAAATTCAAGTTTATTCGGAAGAAAAATTCGGGAAAGTGGAAAGAATTTAGATTCAGTGCATCGTCACACTTTTGATGCGTGGAAGCTAGTTCAAAAGCAGCTATATATTCGGCTTCCACCGTTTTCAGCCCCAATAGCAGTATCGGATGCGTCTACGAATAGACCGCATTCGGCGTTTGAGTCTGGGAAGGACAATAGAGTGGCTTTTGTTTAGCTATTCTTGACTTGGTCGAAAGCTTTCCTGGCTTTAGTTGACCAGCCGATTGTTTTAGCACCATCTTTGTTGGAGCCGCAAATATAAGCGTTGAGTGTTTGCTGCATCTGAGCTGTGTGAGAAAGAAAGCGACGATAGAAACTGACCATCCCCAAAAATCTTCTTAGGCCTTTAACCGTCTTGGGGAGTTTAGCTGAAGAGATTACCTCAACTCGATCTAGGGAGTGCTTAATGTACTTTCACCCGCTAAACCTCTACCTTCTCGATATCAGTGGCATGCTGACACTTGGAGGAGAGTTGTTTCTTTTGAGTGTATCCACACATCCAAGCAACATACATTTATCTACGTGAACAGTCGAGTAAGATTGTAGTTTCGTCCATCTACTGATCACCTAGGCAGAACATTTCGAAATCAATATTCGAAAGCTTCCTTCAAAGCAAAACACACTTTGGAAGGACATATCTTAACCGGCAAGCCAACGTATTGGCCGTCGGAGGACACCAACAAAATCCCGGACCTCATAAACTTCTCAATCTCGAAGGGAATACCCCCAAATTCCGCAAATTCAGATGCAGTTTTCGATTTGTCCTCAGAACACTCTTCTGTAGCCATTACTCTGGATATGTCACTTCACTTCGCTTGCTGTAAGCGTACATATTCGGACAAACCAATTGAAATGTATTCAGACGATACCTCACCAACCCAATATTTTTTAAGAACATCACTCAAATCACTGGAAGGTGTCAAATCTGCTGCGTTTTTTTTCAATGACCATGTAGTGGAGGCATTCAACACGGCAACATCTAAAATTAAATTGTATTCCGCATCTAGGAAAATGATATACTCTTCATCAAATAAAATCCTTGTAAAAAAAAAGATTGGTGCGAAAAAATTGGTAGCTGTCCAGCTCTCTCCAAACTAAAGTACGGCTCAACAAAGCTTTTAGTGAGGTCAGGCAGGCCCTTGCGAAAGACAAGGAGCTAAAGTTTTACTCATTCTTGGAGAACCTTACTTCCACTAAAAAAACTCGACTATTTGCTGTAGAATGTAGTACAAAAAGGACAAACAAATCTACCACAACCATCACAGAAGCCTCATCAGGAACTGCCAACGGATAATGGGCCAGAATTGACTGAGAGAATGTCACTGCCCTCGCAGCTCACCTAGAACAGATTATCACACCTTTCACCATGGCAACCAGCAATTTTCCATCTAAAAAATCTCCGAGAATTGATCTTATAACCAATGCTATGCTCAAACAGTTGCCACTGATTGTATTTTCTTGGCTTTTTAATCTTTTCAATGCCATCTTCTGAATCGGATATTTTTTTGAAGTTGTGAAAACAGATGAGATCATAATGATTGCCAAGCCTGGGAAAGACTTTTTACCGGTGAAATCATGCAGACCTGCATTTCCCTGCATTTCCAAAGTTTCGAAGACATAATAACACCATTCAACAGGTCCATCGAATCGCATCAGACAATAAAATATCACTCAAAAATAAAAAGTGCTGCTCAGCAATCTTTTTAAACGTAACTCAAGCCTTCGACAAAGTCTGGAATGCAGGATTGATCTTCAAAATCAAATCAATACTTCCAAAAAGCTTCCATGAAATACTCTCCTCCTACCTAGCAGACCACACATTCCAGGTTTGATACACAAGCCCCTCTACTGTTAAATATGGTGGGCATGCTGGTGTACCTCAAGGAAGTGTTTTGGGACCGGTAATGTATACAATCCTCACATCTGATCTCCCAATCAATTACAGCAATCCCTGCGGACGACGTTGCCATTTTAGTTTTCATAAAAAATGTTTAATTTTCAGCATAGTCTCCTCACAAGCTAATACATTTAGTCCATATTTTTTCCAAACCCAGAATACCCTTAGAAAAATCTCGTTGTCCTAGCTCTTCCAAAACGCTCCAACAGCGGCCCTCACTTCGCTATCATCTTCGAATTTCTTGCCCCGAAGGTGTTCCTTGAGCCTAAGAAAGAAGTAGAAGTTACTGGGAGCTAGATCTGGCGGATAGAGTGGATGTTCGCAGTGGCTCGCAGTTTGCCGCATCTTTATTCCTCAATAGCCTCCCGCAATCTTTTCACTTGGCCTGCGTAGTAAAAGCCTGATATAATGGTTTCCTTTTCCAAATATTCCACCATAATAATTCATTCAGGGTCCCAGAAAACTAATGCGTAAACTTCCCTGCGGAACTCGGCACCTTGAATTTCTTCGGCATCGGTGAAGAAGGTCGTTTCCAGGTCATCGATTGCTGTTTGGCATCCATGGTTATGGAACGTGAGACAAACTTCTCCAGATCTGCCTGGAACTTTTCGAGATTTACCCTTGAAATGTCAACTCATTTCTCCTTTCGCTCTTCGGTTAACATTCTCGGCACCCAACGCGCAGAGACCTTCTTCATATGTATTTCGTTGGCAACGACTCTTGGAACACTACCATACGAGATCCCTGTGACCTCAACTACATGCCAGATGGTCACTCTTGGATTTGTCAATACGACATCTTCGTCTTTTTTCACGTTGTCTTCAGTGAGGGACGTTAATGGAAGTCCTTCGCGGTATTTATCTTCAGAGGATGTTCTTCCCAGCTTAAGATCTGTAACGGTGAAATATGGAGGAACAGAGTCCCCTAGTGTTTCCACCAAGTTGCTGTCTATTTCTTTGGTAGATATTGATTTCAAACACAGGTACTTAATGACAACTTTTATTTAGTTTTTCTCCATTTTGATGTTCTCTCTTCGACTGTTCGTATTCATATGAATGTATCTCTCTGGAATCGTAACCTATTAGTAAGTTTTTTTTTGTGCTGACTTAGTGGGTGTATGAGGTAGCCGATTATCACTACTTTTAGATCAACCGTCGTAGTTTAAAAATTTATAAAGTTAATTTTAAAATATGATGATTCGGTGCAAGCTGAGTTCACTATAATAATATGTTCGTTTGCATAGTGTTATTTAAATATGAAAAACATGAGCCTTCATATAATTTTTGTCATTTTGTTAATGTACACTACAAAGCCTTCAGTATGTTTTAGAATCGAATATTGTCCTATTATGTTCCGAGAATTTACCTGAAAACATTACTGACTAATTTCTTCCTCTTTAAATTTTTTTTCATATTTTGATAGCTCAAAAGCCATGAAAGTCTTGCATTCTTAGCTAAATTTTCAATCCCTGAATACAACCGCATAATATATAAATTTCCTTTTGATCAACTCTGCCATTTCAGGTTTTGTTTCATTCGATAATCCAGCTAGTGCGCAAGCAGCTATCCAAGCAATGAATGGATTCCAAATCGGCATGAAAAGGTTGAAAGTTCAACTGAAACGACCAAAAGATGCTAATCGTCCTTATTAACAACGAAAGCACTCATTTGATTTACAGAAAGTAAGTAAATACAAACTTTTCGAATGATGATATTTGCTTTTATAAGTTTTTAAAGTTTGTGCCTATAATTCTATTCTTCGGAAACATTTACTTCAGATTCAGTTTTTGATACAAAAGTCGATCATTACAATTTTCCTCCAGTTATTGATTTATTTATTCTTTCAAATTACGTATAAAAAATACCAAATAACATTAAAAAAAAAGGATAAAAATATCAAATAAATGGCGAATAAATAATAAATAGATAAATAAATAACACATTGACAAATAGCTTAAGATTTGGTGTGCGAATGGCTTGGAAAAGGAAGGATTTGAAGGATAGTTTGGAAATCGTTGGAGAATGCATTATGTTTATGCTGTTGAATATCCGGCAGCATCTGTTCAACGGCTCATTAGATGCATATGTAGTGGAATGTGGATATTCCTTTAGCAAGCAATTGGACCTGATGTTCCTTATAGGGATATTTATCACAAATATTCAGGAATTCAACTCCACTATTCAGGAATTCAACTCCAAAAACGCCTCTAATGTCGTCGAATGTGAAGCAGGCCGGTATCACCAATCTTCTGGATGTAAGTGGCAATAATTTGAAATGAGCCAGTCGAAACTCATAAGAGGGTAGGTTATTAAAATTGTATGCGATGTATCGTTCTCTCAAGGCGAAAAGTTGTGTGGACTTGAGTCTGTCACTAAATAATACTAGAGTATTCAATAATAGGTCACATAAATGATGTGTATAAGGATCTTGAGATCTACAGATCGGCACCTTGGCACGTTTTTGAATGAAGCCTCTAGCTGTTATTATATATATATATTATATATTATATTATATATATGTTACTATAGCTGTTATTCGCACGGGAAATGTTTTTGTCGTAGTGTCAGCGGAGCGGAGTTGATTATCCGAGATAACACCGAGGTCAACAACGTTGTCAACTCGAGCTAACAAATTACAGGGGAAAAACATAACCTGTTGTTTATCAATGTTAAGGGAGAGCTTGTTTACATTGCGCCAATGATCAAGTGAGTCAAGGTTAGATTGGAGAAAAAGAGCATTAGATTCAATTGGATTCGTCTGCAAAAAGTAAATGAGGTATATTCGCTAGGACGTCAGATAGGTCGGAAATAAGTATATCAAAAAGCAGTGACGGCTCGTGTTTTTGAGACTTTGGGAAGCACAAGCAAAATATATAAGCATATAATATAGATAAGCATACTTATGAAGCGCGTACTAAACTATACATGCGATTTTTTTTAAATATCGTGTTATACATCATTACGTATTTCACCGCTGACCATATTTGCATTAAAAGTTAGTGATTGATTGTCAACAGTTTATTTCAGCTATATTCCTACTCACTAAGATCAACAATCTCACAGAAGCTCAAATTATGTATAGTATTTGAAAGCGAAAAAAATACTAATTTTTTTAATTTTCTTTTAAATTATAAAAAGTTGAAAACATATTACAGGCTAAATAAATGGTGAAAGTTTTTTAATAGCTCAGAGTTGAGGGTATAATGCATATTTTAGCAAATCAAATTAGATAGCCAATACCACAATAAAAATAAATTCCTCATATAATTTGCAATAAAAGTGCCTTTGTAAAAGTACCTTTTGCAAACACTTGCCTGAGCGAAATCAGTGGTCTTGGTTGCCAAGACTCAATAAGATCCTCAATGAAAAAGACTGCCGCAGTAAATCCTCTATTGCAGAATCACAGCAATTTTGGTTTTCCAGTTTAAAATCCACATTAAACGGGTAAATATTAACTTTTCGAAACAGAATCTATTCAATACGCTCTCACTTTAGCGAGTTTTATGTTATAATTTACCTTAAGAGCAATCCTTTTATATATCTTTAACCGACCGTATTAATACTGACAATACAAAAAATTCAAGTCAAAAGAATTATAACAGGTGAGTTTTTTTGCGAAGAACCCAAAGCAGATAAAAAAAACCGATCTGGGGAAAATTGCACACGAAACAATTTAACTCCTACCTATTCTCCATATCAATATCACAAAAACTTGCACCGTACATACACCATGCAAACAAAACATAAAAGAGGTATCAAATCAGAAGGAGAACAACTCGTAAGAAGAGGAGCAGAAGAGAATCTACAAATTCTGTAACGTAGATCATGACGGGAAACACAAACATAACAGAGACGCGGATGACTTTCCAGCGTCAACATAGGCGTCCAAAGCAATCAAGTGGTCATTTCACCAAAGCACCAGAACCGAAAAACTACGTCTTTTGCAAAAGCAAACCCATAGCAGACACGAAAAACCGATCTGGGGACAGTTGCACACGAAAAAATGTAACTCCTACTATTCTATTCCCCACATGAACATCACAATAGCTTGCACCGTACATGTGAACAAAGCAGAAAATGCTTCAGTTCCTAAGGGGAACGGCTCGTAAGAAGAAGAACAGAAGAGAATCTGCAGATAAATCATGAAGAGAAACAGTAACATAACAGAAACGCGGATAACTTTGCAGCGTATTAAGTTCATTCATTAACAAAGATTTCCGGGTTGTTCAGCGGGTGGATGGGGCAAGGGTTTTTTTTTGAATTTCTCTATCCACCAAGACGCTGTGAACTGCCAGCGTCTGCGATGCTATTTGAGTACATTGATTGGAACATTTTGTGCTTTATCTGCTTTGGTATCTTAGGCCGGTTTAGTAGCCAACTCTTTAAGCACACTTTGTGCCTTGCCAGTGTTCCTCTTCTTACAGTTTTCCTTCCTTATGAGTTTACACACATTGCCTCTAATTTGTGCTTTGTCCTGTTCGGGAAGGTTTCTTATTGCGACTTCTACTACCAAGTCTGCTGTAGGAAATTTTGTTTCCTTGATAGTAAAATTCAGATCTTGGTTAAGCAGTTCCATTTACTCCTCTGTGAATTGGACCGTGGATTTGTTCACCACATAGTTGGGGATGGTCTCTAGAGCATCCTCATATGAAAAACCCCGATGGATTGGCGACTAAACACAGACCAAGAAACTGTGCATCACCATTGTTCAGGTTAATTTAAACATATATTGTATAGTGAGGAGAAGAATAGTTAAATGTACTTAAGTATGTAATTAATTGATAATTAGCTGGCAATAAGTATTAGTCAATACTTTAAAACTAAGCACTTTAAATAAGATACCTAAGTTATTTTAAGATTAGACCGATAGACACTGAAGAAGAGGGTAGATTACCCTCGAAATACCGATACATGTCGAGTAATTAAAATGAATCTAGCTTCAAATAAAAACATTGGTTTAAATTAAAATATATTTTTACAAGCTTCGAAAAAAACTGGTACGCAATAAAAACAAATTTATGTGGTTATACGAAATCTGGACTTCAAACCGGTTTAAATCCAAATCACGTGTGGTTACACAATTTTATCTGGTGATCTTGCTTAAACATTAATAATAATACTTAGTACAAAACCAGTATTTGCAAATGAAGTTCATGAGTGAATCCCGTTCATATACGGAAATTGGCCGCAAGCGCACAAAATTGGATTTAATCTAAATTCCGATTCGGGATCTCCTTGATTGGACTTACAAACTCTGTCACAAACGTCTGTAAAATCTAGATTTAAACAGCTACCATTTTGGTTAGAGATTTAGTAAACCAAACCTTTACCATAAAAGGTACTCCTAATTAAAATCGTTAGTTTATTAAAGGTTTACAGGCAGAAGATAGAAGTCATTTTGCTGAGGAACAAAACATAGATTCGAGCGACCCAAATCTCCTAAAAATAGTATTTTAATTTTTTTCCTGAAGGATGTTGCTAAGGAAGATACTGTTTCGCATAAATTACTGTTGATCGATCGCTTTTGTAAATCATCCAACTACTATCAAGGAGATAGAGGCATTAGGCCAATTTTCGGGGAATGCGAGTGAATTTAAATGGCATGATTTGGAATCAAGGTACAATCTACTTAATTTACCTCTCATACCACCACGATTAGTATGAAAAGCATTGCGGTAAAAAAGTTTGTGCTTGATGCATGTGTATGTATATCGGCATGAGACCATAATCGAGAAAATGAAGCCTGGATCAAATTGAGAAGACACTCGTCTTTCAGTCGACTATATAACTTATATTTCCAATAAGCGTACTTTTATTAAACTTACTGATCGTTGTTCGATCTTTTCAGTATCGTGAATCAGTTTTCAGTAGAACTATCCTACATCAAAAGGAGAAAACCTAAATACATACCAATCTCAATTTTATCTCAATTTTATACTAACGTATTTCTTTTCCTTTGCATGCGTTATAGATACCACCGGTATACTACATCCAGGAAACATTTATGAATTGAGCGACCGTAGCTATTGTATATAGTGCATCTAAACACAGTTATGTCTCCGTTTGACGAAACTCAGCATAGAATATATGTAGATATACAGTGAACGGAGCTAATACACTTTTGAAATAACAACAGTACGGTAATGATCAAAGCCTGCATCCAACATCAATGGCTATTCACAGAGCTTACTCTTCCAAAGCTATGAAATCGCGTATATTTATTGAAATAACAATATTCCACTTGAGTTTTCTATAAGCAAGTCGGTTGATCCAAAACTCTGAAAGTATCTTTTAGTTAGATATATATTCATTATTTAGTTGGCTTTTAAAAGAAGCCATAATAAGCTTTGGTAGATTATTTTTCATGAAATGAAAGTTACCTGTATGATAGCGAACTCAACTGATTTAATACTTGAACGAAGAGAATGAAATCGACTGGCGAATAGAAATCTCAACTGTTATAAACAATCAATGTCCACCTCTAGTTCAGACATGGGACGAAGCCAGTATGTATAACTCCCATTAAACGAAAATCCAATAGGTCATGAGTATTCAAAATCAGTAAAATAAGTTGAAATTGGTATACAATATATTATATATACAAAATATTATGCATATTTGCTAACTACTGAAAATATTGATTACCACCAATAAGCTAAAACGAACGTCATTTGTAGTTTTTATTTATGAATAGTGAAATATTTTAAGCAAATATTATTTTATATTAAATACCGTGGAAATGAATATGCAAAGGAGAAAGTTTAGTAAATAATGTACAAAAATAACTTAAAATTTAAGTCGATGATTAGACCTTGCATATATTTTCAACTAAAAGTAACTAAGAACTAATTTTATAAAGAAAAGAGCGTTCAAAAAATCGTGAATAAGGCAAATATCGATCTTAGCTTGAAAATAATAAATCAATGAAACACACTGAATTTCCGGAGCAGGTGCTCGAAAATTTACAGGCCAGTGACCGTAAAACTGGGTTCCAACATTAGAAACAAACGTATTTTATAATAAATGTATTTTCTTTTAACATTATGTACTTAGGTATGTTTGATCATACATAATTAGTTTGATGAGTTTTTGAAATATTGATAACAAACGTCAATTTCACGAGATGATTACTGGTAAGGTAGCAAGCATATATTAACACTAACAATCCCGTCAAAAGTTTATATTCGCGTGATGAGAGGATTTCCAAAGAGGGTAATTGCTAAAGTGAAAGCTTTTTATTATATTCCAAGAATGGGCTGTGATTTATGTGTAAACGTATAGGCATTAGAAAAAGTACACCGATAACACACAATTTTGCCTACAATTGCATTGTCACTTCGTAACAACATAAGGCTTCTACACACTCTTGCACTCGAAACTTGAAATAAAGAATAGTTTAATGCATCAATAATTGAAAATTGCATGGATACCTATTTTTTTTTTAATGCTTGGCTTAAATGTGAAAGGATGCTAATCGATATCCAAGAAAACATATTGTCCGTATAGTTCGTTGACTACTAAGCTAGACTTTTCCAAAAAGTAAAAACGTCCGTATTTTTCGACAAAGAATAATTTTTGTATTCTATCACTAGTGTGGGTATAATTTTGTTTACCTTAATGGACATTTTAAGCTATTGTGAAAACATTTCTACAATCTAAATATAGCACGTATCTACAGCTTGCGAATTTCATACAAATCGAAAATGATTCGGTGAATATTTTCTTTCGTTTGAAAATTTTATTTTGTTTCAAAATATTTGTTTGCACCACCGAAAAGTCTGCAGCACTTAGCCGATCTCTAAGATTTGCAAATAGCTGTAATGGTGACAAATGGCAGCATTATTGGGCCATGTATTTAGCTCACTAATAATATTTTCCTCATGGCAACTATGAGGAGATATTGTTTCTAAGAGTAATATTGGTATGCGAAACAAATCATGAGCTGATTGAGCATGATTACCGTCCATTCTTCAAGATATGTATTTGTACCAGAGCTTTATTTTATTTCACTAATTACATAATTATGCATGTATCAAAGATTTAGAATGGTAAACATATGCAACTCTAAGATATTAAACGACATTATGTTTCTTGATGATATATTTAAAATTTATCAAATATTCATATCCTAATTATCTTAATATGCTTTTTCGAAGGCACATAGTTTGTAGATAATTTTAGTCCAGTACCTGTTTTCACCTTAAAACAAACGCATGATCCTTTCCTAATTTAATTAGAAAATTCTGTTAATTATTCAAGTTATTTATTATTATTATGCGGGTTATTGCTCAAAAATGTTGCGGCTTTTTATTGCATAGACAACTTATAAATAAGAAAATATACCAATCCTTTAGAATATAAATCTATCAAGTATGTTGAAATCAAATGAGTAAATCATTCATATGTAGATAAATAAATTGAATTGAAGCAATTATTCATTTGCGCTAACGAAAGTGTAGCTAAGGCACATATTTTACGACGCTACACGTGTACAGAACTGTCATTTTTGGCATCATCGATCCTCACGTATAATTCTTCACCATATTGTTATTTTTTCAGATGCATTTGTCTTTGATTTTGCAAGAAAATACCACTGTTTGATCACTTGCGTTTCGTTTGCTGCGATATCGATTAACACTCTCTCCTTTTTATAGTTTTATTCAAAGACACTACGCCCGAATAATTAAGTGCAATGCAAGTGTAATCCTTCTTTTGACAGTTCCAGCAATAAGCTGTATTAGTTTGTATTTAACGTTGAGTTGGGTGGACTATACATTTTATTTGATCACTGTTATCCAAGCAATCGTAATTTTGATCGAAAGCTAATAGATGCAAATATTTGATCTGGCATTAATATAAAAGTAAAATGTCAGCATCCCTGAAATTATCTGAATAGAAAGTGAGTCGTGCCAGACCTGGCAACTTTTGAAGGATAAACATCGAAAACAATAAAAAAATGAGTTCGCAAATACTATCCTATTTCACATAGGAAAGTCTTGCTGCATCACAATTCGTTGATTCAACTCGGACTTAATCGAATCAAGTTTGTTGTCTGAAGGGAAGATAGCAATTTCACCCATATTATATGCACGTTCTTCTGATGAAATTTATTGATTGCCTGAACGGACGAAATCCCGGATTAATGCTTAATAACTTACATACATTTAAAATCAGAAACTATAAATGTATTTATACGCATGTGTTTCATTATAAAATAATTGGATTTTCGAACAAACATCCAATTCTACTTAAGAGGCAACCCGCTTATGCACTGTTTCATTTATTAAGATTTTTGCATAAATTATTTATCACAAATATAATCTTTATAATTCTCATCATCGTCCATTTTTGATCATCAATTAAATTACTCATCAAATGAGAAAAATCTTATCAGCTTTTTGATTCTGGATTTTGGGACTATGTTCCGAAAACTTTTTAAATTCCACACAGACGGCTCCTATTCGGTTCAGAGGCATAATAAGTAACAAGAGCTTCGGTTTAAATAGATTAATTTTGTTAACTTGCTACTATTTTTGATGATTTCAGTTAGCGGAACGTTATGTATTTTTCCTAATTTGTTCGAAGCACATTTACATGTCACGGAATTACTTTTATTCATTAGAAAAGTGAGACAAAAGGCACCAACTGATATAAAATGACAATAAGTTTTGTAGATTTTAATGTTTTTAATAGTTTTTTTTCATGCTAAAATTTTTCCGCCTAGTTGTGAAATATGAAACCCTCAAATGAGCATCAGCTACAGTCTTGCAAAGACAGTCTCTTCCTAGGATATTTTCGCTAGCATTTGCCAAAATATCAGGACGCAGTGCTTGTATTTCATCAGCACGAATATTCTTTTTTAGCTGCCGAGCAAAGGTGAGTTTGCTTACGTGTTCTTTATCTTTGAAATATCCCTACTGAAAAAATCTGTGACTATGAAATTCTGAATTTTCGGAAATTATTCGGGTATCAAAAAGTCTCTTGGTGGGGCATTGTGCGTTAGCAGCTTCATTCTGTTAGACCGTTAGTCATTGCTAGTTTCAATTTTTTGTTTAAATCGAAACCCGATATCCATGACAAATTCTGATTACAGTGCTGTTGATTGATGTGATCTTGGAACAGTTTTAGTACAGCCATCGTATGACTAATGTTTGAGATCTTTGTCTCAATATATGTGGTATATTCCCAATTTATTAACACTCTCCTGCAAATTCTGCTTGTCTCCTTGTTTAAATTACCGTCAAAAAACTCGATTCACCAAATCCACCGTCTGATATATCTGCCACACAATTGCATGTTCACCTCCATGTTTGTTAGGGCTGTTGATATTTTTTTTTTATTGGGTGTCGAAAAACCTTCTAACGGTTTCCTGCGAACGATACAGGATTGTGTGAGATTCTTGCTCACTAGAAACCTCAACCGTCGACCACGGAAATTCAAGGTGGAACCGCTTTTGCATTACTTTGCAGTGCTACTATCACTTACCAGTATCCCATCGGCTTACTTCTCTTCTGTCAGACTTTTAGAAGTCTATGAGGCATCCTTCATATTTTTTCAAGCGCAGTACAGGCTCCGCATATGCTGAAACAACTGACCATAGCATTATCTACACAATTGTCTCCGGCGTCACAGAGTGAATTGCTGAGAAAATTGTGAGGTGATCCCTTCTGAAGCGGGTGCAATAGAAAAAGGTTTGCAAAGCGTTATAACTTTCCTTAAAATAATACTTACCGAGCTCCGTCCTGACTTTCTCCATTCGGTGAAGGTATTTCCTGAAATAGCCCTGGTCCGATAGGAACTGGTTCAGCTAGAAATTTATTTCATCGTGTTCGCGACTAAGCCAAGGCTTTAAGGTGCGAATAAGCTTTATCATCCATGCCCATCTTCAGGCTCGTAGCCCTACAATCCTTCCAAAACTTGAGTAGCTAGTATTTCTCTTCCCGATTCTGCTCTGTTGAACGACACCTTCCTGAATTCATTCTCCAACAGAACAATTGGGATTACTACCGCTATAACTCACACGGCTTTCCTGAAATTGTTTTATAGCTGCTTGTAATTTACAGCGGTCCCTTACGATCCTAATTCGATATTTTTCAAATCTTAGTACTGTGACCCATATCTCCGTGACATACAGCAGCACTGAGTGAGTCACCGTCATAAGGAGTTTACGTCTACTCGTTCTAGGACCGCAAACGTTTGCCATGAGTCTTAGCTGTCAATAATGTCCTATCGCATGCTTTTCAGAAGTGCTCTCCATAAGCCAGCTTGGAGTTCAACATCATTTTAAGATACTTAGCCAATTTTCTGGTCTCAAGTAATTTGAAACCAACCGTCATGGGTATAATGGCTAGTATACTCCTCCTCTTCAGCATGAAAATCTAAATTTTTGCGATTGCTAGCTGGAGAGCATGGCTTTCCATTCAGCCTTCAACCATTCTCATTACTTGGTTTAGTTTGAGTTGGACGAGGTGATGATTTCTAGATGTGATGACAGCAGCTACATCATCGGCATATTCCACCAAGTTCATATCTTGCTTCACTTCGAGGCGCAAGAGACCATCATAATCACTATTTCATAGGTCTGACCCAAGAATGGGATCTTGTGATGCTCCAGCTATGATGGTTTTGCATACAGTTTCTTGATTCATTTCATAAATCAAATAACAATCCTTCAAGCAATCTCGTACCATGGCTAGCAAGTATTCCTCTACCTGAAAATGTCGCTGAAGAGAATGCAACATGTCTATCCATCTCGCCGAGTTACGGACATCCAGCGTTACCATAAGCATTATAGGTCTAGCCCAATGACAAGCGATAGTAAATATACGGATGGCGCTTATTGTTGAGTGGCCACTTCGGAGCCTGTGCTGGTTTTCCGAAAGGTCGCCAACTCTTCGTATTGCCATCTTTAGCCGACGTTTCAGCAGTCCTTCTAGAAATTTCCCCTGGTGAATTACAATGATCGTTTTCTGCTCTCACGTCCTGTGCTGAAAACAGTGAATCTACAATATGCCTCAGGACATCCGTCTACATGAGTGAATCGGAGCTCTTACGGCCGAGCTTATCCAATGCAATTCGCAGCGCAACTAAGCTTGATACTAAACCTGTTGGTCTAAAGTTGTAGTTTCTGAACTCTTCTTTGGATTTACGCCACACCATTACTCGCCCGTCTGTCCAAATACATTAACTTTGCTTTCGTCAGTTAGCTCAATTTTTTCTTAGTTTTTATCATTCCTTACAATGTCACCTATGGTAGTTTTGTTTATGTTCACATTATCGGAAATTTTCCTTTCTCTTTTTTAAATTCATAAAATTTCTCCGTTCTTTGCTGACATCTGTACCTTTCTGTTCCATTTTCATAACCCCAAAAAAATAATTTAAAATACATGAATTTGTTCCTTACTGTAACTAGAATGTGCAAGCACTTAGGTTACACGAAATTCCTCGAAAGCTACGACTGAATATAATAAAATTACTTGTTTGCCGTGAAAACCCGATTACTTAAGTAATGCATAGTTGTGATTGTCCCCCTTACACATGTATTGACACATATGTTATAAGCTTATACACTTTTTTGTGCATTACAATAATAAGGATTAAGGTATTCAATCTCCATAATTATTTCATAACATCCATCCTTATTACTAGTCCGAAACCGAAGCTGGATGTCAGATTTTTTTCTTTGATATATTATTAAATTTAACCACTGTATCTAAAATTAATAAGAAGAAAAACAGAATAGTTATGAATTTTTCAAATCAGCTCGTGTCTTTTATCCCAGAGTATATTTGTTCTATTGACAAGAACATATAAGGCATACTCTTATTGCTTTACACCGCTTTCTTACACACTTGCATTATTTTTTAAAAGCGGCTCTGAAACTTTTCTTTTATAATTTTCTAGAATATTTGTCAAAAACCTTTGAAATTTATTTCACACCAATTGTAATAATCTGACTATGAAATGATGCCTTCTAAATTGAAGCAGTTGAAAAAAGTTATGTGACTTGTGAAGCTCTTTTCATTGGCGTACAGCCAAAAAATTATAACTAGCGACGTTATCTTGCTGAGACTTTTCCTTGAAAGTAGGTACTATGAGCTTGTGAAAATTTTCACAGATCGAATTCAATCTTTTGGTCAACTCAGATCGGTGCTGCTCTCAAGCTGAAGATTCATAAACTCGACTCTCCATGAGCCAACCAAACTTTTAATGAAAAGTAGAAAATGTGTCACTGCCCTTATTACTTCCAGTAATAATAATCAACTGAAATAATGAAACTTTTTCATTAAAGTGAATTTATCAATTTTTAATTGCATTATTAGGATTATTTACTTAAAAATCACGGAGGCTACAAGGAGTGTGTCTGCCTATTAAAAAAATCAGAAGAGTTACATGATAAAAATAAAAATGTTTTTCTTTATAATTCCCTATGATGATATGCTATATGACGCACTTTCGGCTACCTTTGTATGCCTGGTATTTTATCACTAACAATTTTTTTTTTGCAATTAATGCGCACAAACCAACAGTATTATTCAGGTTGTACTTTCCCTTTATTTGTTGATCTCTATGTGGCTTGTGTCCAACTAAAAATTAAGTGTACATATTCAAGTTCACAATTAGTGTCGGTCTTAAATGTACCCCTTGCTAGCCTTCTAACATCTCATTCTGCACAAAACAGCCCACCTAGGAACCATCATATAACCACCTATTTTGCTAGGTTGAGGATTCAGTCTTATTAGTCATGTCGTTCATTGCACAGCTTGGCTAAATTTGGTTTTGAAGTTACGCCAGCTCTAACTTTGAATTATAGTCACTTGTTGTTTTAATATCCACTTCAAACTCCTGTTTTGCTGTTTGGTTACTGATTTGGATCTGCACAAGCGCAGGTAAATTCGGTCAAAGCATATGTTGAGCATCATCACAAATGGATTTGTAATCAAAAAATTACCAACTTATTAATTTGAAAAAAATTAACACTCAAACAAAAATTAGTATTTAAATTTTCGAATCAAATTAAATTTGTGAAGTACATACGAGGCACATCCAGAAAGTAGGTGGACTAGATTATTATAGATTTCAAAAAATGTATTTTAAAAAAACGTTTGCATGTTTACATCAATACATATGTAAACTATTTTTTCACGTAGTCATCATCTCTCTCGATGCACCTAGTGAGACGAGGAATCAATTTTTTTAAGAACTCTGCCGCCACCTTCTTTTCACACTTGTTCACCTCTCAAATACGTTCCTATGTGTATAATTAAATTTTTGGCTCAATACTTTGAGAGGAAAATTTTAATAATGCTCATTGCTGAGTTTTTTGTTTGAAGCAAACGTCAAACATTTCGTTGATGCTAATTATTCTTATGCTCTTGGTGAATGTGATGATGCAGCGTTAAATAAATATTCTGAAGTTAACAGCGTGAAATATTTTCACATGAATGTGTTTTTGCTTTGAACTTTGAAAATGTTGTTTGCTTTACATTTAATTTTTTTCGCTTGTTTATATTGCGCTGTAGTAAAAAAAACTATTCAGTTGGCTGTCAACAGAAACTTAAAAAAAATGTGCCAATACAAGTCAAAATGCATTTCGTTTTCAAAAAAACTATTTTATTGGTTCATTTTTCATAGGCTTTGCTTCATATCTTATTAATGTAGAGTCGATTTGCAGAACCTGTTTGAAAATCGCTTTTATTTCTGACAACTTTCAAATCTAGAACTCGATCTTATGAAAGTAAAAAAAACACTGTCGCAAAGACTGGCAAACTGATTCAAAAAAGTAGCTTTTTTGTAAGACTAAAGAGTTATTTAAAAAATAAAATAAATGTTTACATTATTTTATGGCCAACAATTCCCATATAATTGAAGCTGTACTGGAATTGACTTAAATGTAACTTTGTTTGGTTCAAGAATGCCTGTATTATCTTACCAGTTTCATTTGTAAATTGAACTCCGATCCACTTACTATGGTTGATATTAAAAGTGTTGAACGATGAATTTATATTTTATTCGTATTTTTCACCAGCAATTTTTTTTTTCAATTCGGTTTACTTATGCATCGACGTGTAACCGAAGCAAGTTTTAATTTCAACCTGAAGAATTACTTAAACGTGATATGTAACTATCGAGCCACTTATCTTTATTGCTTGTAAATAGTTGGGATGATTTATATGTATAATTTATTTTCGATCGTCTTAATTTAGATAACGCGCCCCGTATTAGAGGGAATTCTGGAAAGACCAATTGAATGGGTTGGGTATTAAATACCAAAGTTAATCAAGGCATTCCAATTGTTTTTATTCGTTTGATTGTTTCCAATTTAATGGATTAAAATAACATTGAGTTTATTGTTGTTTCGTTATGTGATACGTGTGCGAATCTCTTTTCTTTGTTGTCATTTATGTTTAATTGTAATGTATATCTAGGGTATGGTGTATATTACTTTATAATTGTCCAAGTATTTTCCAATGTTTTAACAATTGAATCAATATTTTTGATCTAAACGTATTGATCGCCCTTGGTAGTGATTGAATTGTTCTTAACTTAAAAGTGGTTTCAAATAAGTACTTTAACCGTAGTTAATTCTTTGTTTCCTGATACACATAGTCAGTGTTGCATGTTTCTAAATAAACGGCTGGTTCGCCTGTGATTTGGGCAAAATATGTGCCATGAAATTGTCAATATTTTTGTTTATCGCTATTTGCTTACATTAGGACTACAATAAAGAGAGTAAATAGAGCAAAAAATGCTCCTTATTTAAATCAACAAAAAATCAAAAATGCTTTTCGTTAACTGTCACTCTTCAAGAATATTTTTCTGATAGTAAAAAGAATATGAAATCTCCTTGAGTACTTTAATGATGAAAACAAATATTTTTCGCGTCAATAAATCTCAATTTGAATGAACATTCATGCAATATGTGTCCCACCGAAAATGGAACTTTTTCAAAATAAAAACCAAAACTGATTCAATGCAACGTTTTGCACGATCGATTACCATTTTGAATGAGTTTTAATTAACGCCTCTAGCATGTCATTTACGTCGACATAGCGTTTTCTTTTCACCGGAAAATGCAGTTTAGAGAATAAATAAAAATTGGCTAAAATGAGATTTTTGATTTAAAAAAATCCGTGATCAAGTTCGTTTGATGGAAAAGGCATTATCATGCAACCAACACCAACTTCTTTATTCATAGTACTGTCGCCTCATACGACGAATACGCGTCAACAGACGTTTCATAACACCAAGATAAAACGCAGCAGCTATTGTTTGGTCAGGTGCTCAGAATCGTACAAAACAATCAACATTGTCTACAATTTTAACTTTTTTTTTAACGATTTTTTTTCGAATAAACCATACACACACCTTCCGTCGATCTAAATGTTTGGTTAAAATGCATGAATTGAATTTTTGGATATATTTAACTCCATTTCCATGTATCTCAATGAAAATTTTGGCTCATTTTTTATGAATTCACGCACCTTTTCAATGTTACTTTCAGTAATGATGATTTTCAAAAGGACTTGGATGCTCCTCGTCCCGCAAGCCTTCAGGACCTTCTTGAATTCGCCCAAATCACACATACACTCTGGTATGGGACAAACAAACATCACCGTAAAATTGTTTCATCAAATTAATCGTTTGCATAAACGTTTTAACGAGTTTAAAACAGAGCTTAGGTCAGTTTAGGTTGTAAAGAGGGTCGTCTACGCGGCTAGTATTAGGCTGCCAGTTTGGGCCCATTTGCCACCCTCCGCTGACTTCTTAGAGCTGCCAAGTAATCGCTTCGCCAAACTGAATCAGCTGAATCAGCGTGACAGCAGTAGCCACCCCTAAATCTTTAAAGTGGTAAGAACCAAAAATCTTGAGGCGTTTATTATTCAGGGCCGGAAAACCGCAGAGAGTATGCTCGATGGTGTCCTCTTTCATCTTACAGCTCTTGCATAAATTGCTGTATATCAATCCCATTTTGTTCGCATGAGATGCGGTAAGGCAGTGCCCTGTGAGCAAGCCGACCTTCGTTTCTGTTGAGCTTGAACAGTTTCCTGCTTTTGCTTAGATCAGGTGATGGCCATAATGTCCTGGCCACCCTACAGTCCATGCTCTTTTCCCATTGGGACTTTATGTTGGCCCATATCGCAGCAGTTTGCATGTGGTGTCAGCAACTCACCGTGGAACTAGCTCCTGAATTTTTCCTCGCCAATTCATCGGCTTCTTTGTTGCCTATGACCCCACTAATGCTCTGGCACCCACATAATCCAGATAGGAATGTGCGTTGCATTTTCGTTGAGGACCACTTTGCAAACGCTAACAGTTTTTGAAGAACATCTGTAAGACGTAAGAGTGAGAATGCTGTTGACGCAAATCGTCGTTGGTTTGGTTGATGTTCCGCTTATAGATTCAATAGCTCTATAGCATATACTTCAGACTGAAAGACAGTTGCATGTTTTGACAGTCTATACCAGAGATTTAGACTCAAATCCGTAGAAAAAAGTGACCAGAGATTTAGGCTCAAATCCGTAGAAAAAAACGTCCGAATCAATTCCTGTGGTCCGTCTTTGACCCGTCCGCGTAACTCCAGACGCCACCATCGGAGCTAGCCCCCTTTTTCTTCCAGTCTGTTCTCGGGGGTATCTTGACCTTGAAGTTCCTGCCAAGATGCATTATTTTGCTCGTGTGGTCCGTGTCTTCCAAGCCCAAATGTTCTGCGGCATTCTGTAGGGATACCGCTGTGGCTCCACTGATTTAAATCGTTCCACATGCCGGAAATTTTATTACGTATTACCGCTAAGCTTGTGCTTCTAAAGATGAATTGATCTACGGGCATAAGTCCCAGAACCATTCCGACCCAGCCGTTGGGCGCTTTTCAAAGCGCCAGTAACATATGCAAACTAATCTTTGCAGACTTGTTAGCTCCTTGATGTTGGTTTTACTCTCCGCTGCATTCCATCTAGTGAATCCAATCCCGGGATCCGAATCCCGGGATCCCGAACAGTTTTTAGCCACTAAAATTCCGGATCTCAATTAGGATTGATGGTTTATAGTCCCGGGATTATAAATCATCAATCCCAAGATTATAAAACATCAATCCCGGGATTTTAGGGACTAAAAACTGTTCGGGATCCCGGGATCCCGAATCCCGAGATTGGATTCCCTAATTCCATCACACGATCACTCCATACACCAAAATCAGCCTCACTACACATGTGAACTTTTAGTAAGCCACCCTTGGTTCAAAACGCCAGGTATTGGAGTAGGCATATCCGTACGCGAAAAAACAGAACTTATTAATCGCTCTTTTTTCGAAGTTCATATTGCGATGGATACCACAAACATACTGCTATTTTGAGCGCAATGTCTCAGCTTCTATTCAACCAAAAGTCATGAAATTTTATCAGGATGTCAGTGAAGAGAATACCTTTCCATTACTAAAAAGAAAGAAACAATTGTACAAATAAGCTGGACTAATAGATGGCGCCATCACTAAGGGCTACTTTGAAAAAGATTCGCTATTCGTGGAACACACATTGTATGTAATTTCATTTGCCTCCATTTGCTGCACGTTGTCTCCCTGGTTTGGCCAATAATAACCTTTAGCTCCGAAAATTGAGGCATCAGCTCAACTTTGCAATATGCAATTAATTTTTCGGTTCTCTGCCTATTTATTATCTTTAAAAAGCCATAGATTCTTAGAAAACTTCAAAACAAAACAGAAGAAAAAAATTAATTCATGAAAGCTGCTAAACAATTAAATCAAATTTTAGAATGCTTCACTCTACCTTGTATTGGTAGTGTCCAGAGTTTGGAAGTTATTTAAGTGAGGAGTTTTTTTAAAAAATACAGATGACATAGTATCCACTATTAAGATACTTGATTTCTTGGAACCAAGGTAACAAAAAAGACTTTTCCTTCTAATCAAACAAAAGCTTTTTAGATAATTTCATCTCGCAGCCGCATAGTTTATATCCGATTAAAAAATTAGCCCATATGCTTTAACGGATTATCTAATTCGTCTGATTTTTGACGCAAATGTATAAATTAAAAATCAACGAAAAAATCCTACTCGTAAAATAAAAGTAAAACAACTTTTGAGAAACAAGCAGTATATTCCAATGTGACAGAATTCTGCGAAAAAAATGTCAGCTTTAACCACTAAGCAAATGGCGATATTTACAACATACTTTCATACGAACCAACTACAGACAATTTTTTACGTATTAAATTTTATTTTAATTTTGCTAAAGATTAAGGCGATTGAAAAATTCAACCTCAACATACTATTTTCGAGTGTAATTCATATTTTATCAAATCAAATTCGTACATTTTCGATGCCAATTCATAAGTTTTTGAGTCAAAATCATAATTTATTTGAGTCGAATTCATAATTTTTTGAGTCAAATTCATATTTTTTGCCAGTCAAACTCATAGTTTTTTCGAAGCAGATTCATAATTTCTGCACTTCAATATCATAGCTGTATGGATTTGATGCTCAAAATATTAATTTACCTTTAGAATTTATGAAAATAACTCAAGAAATTGAGTTAAAGAAAGAAAGGATTTGACTTGAAGACATATGAATTGATACCGAAAATGTACGAAATTGATTTGAAAAAACATGAATTAGACTCGAAAATATTATGAAATTTGAACAAAAATCTATGAATTTGACTCGAAAATGGTATATATTGTTTAATATCTTTATTAACATAATTTATTTTGTACACCATTACCCTTAGCTTATATAGAAATTTGAGCATTAAATATGTCTGAAATAACATGATTATGAAGAAATTTCCGGCCAAAATCCAGTTTTTCATAATCCAGTTTTTCATAATTTTTCTTTACAAAGCTCACAAAATTCAAATATATTAATGCGGCCGTTAGGTTGGCATTTGTAAACTCTTCTCTGATATTTGGCCTGTCAACCAAAATTTGTTCTTTCTCAGAAAGAATGCCATTTGTAGTTTTGTAAGCCACTGTTCACAATAATTCGAAACAACAACAAACGAACAATCGAAATATAACATTGTTTTTTCATAAGTTGACAGAATATTAATACAAAAATTGTTTAACGCATAATTATTTTTTTAGATTCAATGCAGATGTATCGAAAAAATAACAAAATTAAGTGGTCAATATTTGAAAATATTGAATGCAATAGTACAGGCAATACATTGCGAAGAATTTGTGGAATTTTGTGGAAAATTCGTTAACGAGTTATGAAATGACGTTTGCCTAGAAAATTTTGTTTCTCTAAATTTGGGCAGTGTAGCATTCGTTCTATGTTTCGTAAATGCGAACCGATGAATATGTTAGCGCTCTAGTGCATGTCTTTCATAGGCATTTTTTAACTATTATATAATTCAAGGAAATGAATGGATGAAAGCGAAAAACAAAATAATGTTTTATAATAATATACACGCTTTTTATATATATTCTTAAATCTACAATTAGGAAGAAATAAAAGAAATTTTAATTTAAAAATAGTGTTCAAAAGTATGAACAAAAAATCTCTATACTATTTTACGGTTGCATATACAAATAAGAGTTTGCCAAAATTGGTCATTGGTCAAAATAAGATATGATACATATGTATATGTAAAATCTTTATACATAGGATACAGGGTATTAAATACAGCTAAGCAAAAACTTAAATGCTTTTGCTTTGTAAGCACTCGTTTTCAGTACTAATACTTGAATGATTGCACAATATGACGATTTTCGGTTTATACTTGCTTTGATTCATGAAAATAGTTACCAAATTTTCATTCAGATATGTTGCTAGGGATTATGAACCATCCGCGTAGCACGCCGTAGGGTATTATAGTTCGTTCAATTGTAGTAACATTTTCTGGTTTTTTTTTTATACTTTTTACGCAGCCTAATAGCCTAATTATTGATGTTAATTCTATTTCTGCTCATAATTTTTAATCAATAATCAATAATAATGCTCAATAATTTTGCACACGAATATTTTTTATACACTTAATTTTCTCAGGTCATAAGTTTGTTTGTACTTTATACTTCAATTTGCTTTGAGCATACTCTACATGTTGAATTTATTTTAGTCAAATTTGTTTATTGGCTATTTATCTGTAAATCGTGTTCGCGAATATCCAAAATGAAGAATCCAATATGAACTTATTGGTTTGCTAACTACAGTCTATAAAAAGCTCCTGAAATAAATCCTGGTTGTAATCCTCTTAAGAAACTTGACAAACCAACGCGGACTATCCGCACCGTAATCGATCTATGATCATAGCATATACACTAGCTAGAATATGTCTGCATACAGTAAGAAATGTGAAGTTATTTCTTGATAAAACAAACGAATGAAATGAATCTTTTTAAGGAAATGATTGAGAATCTATTTTATGCATTCTTACAGTTTTAAAAATAATAATTTAAGAAATTTGAAATAACAAACAACTGAAATGAAAAACTCAAAACGACCAAAATCACAAAAATCACACAAGGTAGGTAACAATTTGATGAATTCCTGGCGTAATTTTCAATGAAAAATATGCGAAAATGGGGGCGCTGCACACATTTTCCTGGCAGGCCTCGGCACAGGGGTTGATATACGCCGCCATTTACATCTCCGTTACTTTGCATCTGAAATAAAAGTATGGCCTTATCTGTGAGTAGTGTAGCTACAACATAACGTAACGATTTTTTCGACTATTTGGGAAACTATGGTGAGTCGAAGAAAAAAAGGCCATTTTGCACCAAATTTTGACGACAAAAAACGCCAATAAAAAAATTAATAAGTCATCGCAAAAACCCTACGTCACGATTTACATAATGTATCTGAAAATCTTGTGTAAAAGTTTCAGAGTAATCTTTCTTGGTCCATACACTTCCCTCTCAGGAGGCGATAAGGCATCTATGGCCGTTTTTTAAGCGGATCTCCGTGCTTAGAGTCCTTTTTTGAGTTTTTTTCTGCTCGAACGTTTGCTGTAGGGCAACGTTCCTCCGCGGCTGCAGTGCCACAATTGTTGCAGCAATCTCCAATAGTTAGATTCAGGATATTTATCATCAGCAAAATACTGTTGTAACCATCGTTGAAAATGCTGGTGGCAGTGTAACTAGCAACGATTTATCGGAAGTGAGGTCCCCATAAGTACGACCTATGGAATGGAATCTTGAACAATTTGAGGTAGAGCGATCTTGTGCTTATAGTCATCTTAAGTGCCGAGCGCTTTTGATTGAATTGTACTCCCGGAGTACAATTTTCATGCTGCGGCTTTTCATTGGTTGAGCTCTTGTGCTTGAATGCTGCCCAAATGGCTTTCTTCATTTCGTCTTTGGAATGGGAGAACTTTCGTAATTCGTACTTTCGTACTTTCGATCGTAAAAAACTGATAACTCGTTAATTAGCTTATCCATTAGCTTTCCTTTATCACAAAGACTTTTTTGTTCTTCTTTAATTTGACGAAGTCGTGTGTCCATCCTTTTCTGATGTGATCTATGCATTCCTTTTTCACCAAATTTTTTTTCGTTTGGATTTAAATTCCGTTATATGCCTTTTACCAATATCTTTATAAGTCTTTGAATCTCCGTCTCCGAAAAGGCAATCAATAAGTTGAAAATCAAATATCCAAAACTCTTTGTAATCGTTACATCCATCGCTTTTTTACTGACCGACTCATTCTGGCTTCTTCCTTCTCCATTTCGTGTCGATTTAACGTGTGATGTCTTTTTTTCCAACTTCAATTGACTTCGTTTAAGTTTCGTCCCCTTTCAATCCACAAAACCTCGGGACGGTGGTGTTTTTCCCATTTTTTTCGTGAAATTACTGTCCGAAATATCGATACGTGCTTCTATGTTACTTGTCGAATACTAACTGACGCTCTCGAAATTTAAAATAACGGTTTCGACCACATAATATTCTCACTGTAATAGATAGATGACGAACCAAAATCAAAGGACACTATAGAATAGCTGCGTGTGGACCGAGTTGCCGTGCGAGTTGTTTGCCTGAGCGAATAGAGCCGTCGACTGTTAGCACCAGTCCTGTAACTTCGACAGTTTTACAACTTTCAATACCGCCAATGGATTAAAATATTCGTAACATTTCAAAATTTATTACAAAAAAATAAAAACTTAATGGAAAAAAACTTTCAATTTGGCTAGACTCAGATTATTATATCCAAAACTGTACGAATACTTGAAAGATATGTACAATAACTTTCTTAAAAATATTCATTTCATTTGTTTGCTTTATCAAGAAACAACTGAACTTCGTATACGCAGACTTATTCTAGCTCGTGTATCTGTTTGCGAGATAAATCTCTGAAAAAGCTGGTGTAAAGAAGAACCATTTCACCAGGTCCTCCTCCTCGTCATTAAAGTCACAATATATTGACTAAATTAAATGCAAGGCTTCTTATTTCCCAATTGAGCCTAAAAACTATTAACTGTTAATCTAACAAATATCGTCACATCCATTTAATTCTTGTAAGCTTCATAACGTTTGAAGCACTGACTAGTTTATGACGCAGTCCATATTGGCTTTTTCTTTAGTCTAGCTGTATCGTTTTTTGAACTTTTTTTGACCGAGTGGTTGTGTCTGAAAGTTTTGATCAAAATTGGAATAAAAAAGTTTTGTCGTGAAAGCAAATAAACGCTTGAAACTATAATTTAAAATTATATTTACTTTGAAATAGCGTCAAAATTCAAATAACCAGAAAATTTTGAGCGTTTAAATTACAAATTATGTTGACGTACGAAATGGCAACTAAAGCGTTTCAAAGTAAATAAAATCCTTATCATTATTCTTTAATATAATTTTCAATGTGAAAATAAATGTCGCTTACTAAGTGATTGCATTTAAGTTCATTTCGATCTCTTTCGCAATGGGAACTTTAAAGTAACTCGACAAAGTAATTTTGCAACATGCGAGAGACTAAATCTTTGATAAAGAATTAAGATATGATTGTCAAATTGTCAGCTTTTAGCTAAAACTAGAGAATAAGCAGCATTTAATTTCCTATCGTTATTGCGAACAAACTAACTTCTAAAAAACATTGAATCTATTGTAAACAATTATACACCCTTTATCAAACTATTTATTGAACTTAAAGTTTAAGGTCGAAGCTAGCTTAATATTATTGAAATAAGTATAAGATCTCACCCGAAATTCATAACATATACAATGATAAGTGTTGTATATATAAATATATGAAAAAAGGTGCATATAGTTTGATTCACTAGCGGCGTGCGGCTGTTATGCTATAAAGTTCAAAGTCAAAAGAAGGTATATCATGTGCAGGATAACATATAATTGTTTTAGTAAATTTACGATCATCTGAACACATTGATTTGTGAAGCTATATTCTGAAACGACAGCTTATAAATATGCAAAAGAAGCTTCTGAAAAGTAACTGCAGACATGACTCCTTCAGATTGGAAATTTCGTAACTCGAATTTTTTGCTACTTGGTCTTGATATTGAATAAAAGTGACAATAAGTATTCAAATATTTCCAAAAAAAATTAGATGAGCTCGCGATAATAATGATAAATAGATAAGAACTAATTTGTTTTACGGTAATCAATTCTACATCTTGATATTGAAGGCGATTGGAAATTTAATTCAGTAAATAATAAATTATCAAATTCTCTTGACCATTAATTTCATTCATTGGTAAGCGTTTGTCGTGGGGAAAGGGAAAAATCATGACTAACCGCCCTTGCATATATTTATTTCAACCAGGCAACGAATACGCTAGGTGGCCATGATACAAGTTAATATCATCTAATTTATATTTCACACGCTTTAAATTTTAATGTTATTGAAGCAGCGCTATTGTTTGACGATCAGACTTGTGGCTAAACGCCTAAATATTCTAAGGTTAGATGTATGTATGCTTATGGCGCACATCAGGTGTAATTTATCGATGCGACGTGTAACGCACCTTGAACTATTAATTAAGAATTTTTAATAATTTTTGTTTCTTATTGCTATGTCTGGTCGAAACATTGTAAATCTGTGTACTTTATTTCGTTACATAATCCTAAAGCCTAAATATCAACAATTTAGATCCAAATCGCATAAATGCAGACACCGTATGAATTTCGTAAGCCAAATTATTTGTATTATTACATGATTGCTATGAATGAGTACAATCTTGAAAAAAGTCTCGGCTTTGAAGCTGTCGCTTAGATTAAGCACTTTGCACTTTTTTCAACAGATTTGGAATGTGACTAACGACGCTAAAGTTGAATCTACGCTATATGTACCACATAAGTAAAATGCTACAAATGAGTATAATATATTTTGCCAAATGTATAAATTTTAAAGATAACTATTTTGGATCCGAAATATCGAATTATATAGTTTTCGGGAAAATTTGAAACGTATATGAATGCGTTTCAAAATCAAAACGAAATGCGAAATCAAAATTGATAACATATGAAAGAATATGTATTGTATGAGCACCCAAATGATTGCAAGGACATAACACTTCCACCGATTTAAACAATATACTACTAACTTCTATGTAACTAGAAAAATTTCAAACTTCGGTCTACTATAAAGTTACCATATAAACAAAGAAATATGTATAATAGCTAAAAAGCGAATTTATCAAAATAAAGTTTGAACTATAAAATTTACAAGTGCATAACATTTATTTTAAATATGTTTCGAAATATTTTGAAAGAAAAACGTACCAAGACGAGATGCTTTTATGCAAACAACTAGGGAATATAAAGTTAGAATGATCTTTACAAACGTAAGAAACATAAAATCTTAAATATACTGTAATAGATATGAAAAATAGACAATTATTTTTAAAGTTATAAAAAGCATATTTATAAAAGTTTACTCTATATTTATTTGAAATAAGGATAAAGGTTAAAAGAAATTGATGAATCTATTTTATAAGTACCACAAGTAAGAAATTTCAGCGAACATTCACGATATAGCATCTAATTATATATACATCTAGAATAAACTGCTACTAATATCACTAAAGTTATAAAACGATGACCGAAAAATTGTGGGAATTTAATAAGTTTGCATTGTTTTTTTTTAAGTTTTTGATTGTTCGAAAAAGGATAATTGGATTGTAAGTTCACTTTACACGCATACTAAACATTGTCGAGGAAATTAACAGTGAACTTTTAAATATACCTTGTTAACAAAGAACTCACATTTTAGAATGAAACAATAAACATGTTATAATCTTATAATAACATTGATTGATTATACTACTTTCAGTTTGATTAAAAATTTCTGAAAAATATACAAATCTACGTTTTGTTTTAACGTCATGCTGCGACTAGTAAGTATCTATACAAAGTTTAGGTGGAGAGATATCGATATTCATCGACAGGTTAACTACAGTTATTTTTCCTGGCTATCGATCATTTGAAAACTCGTCCAAAATCCAATTCTACAATTCGAAACTGTCCCACCATTTCGTTGATTTGCTGATAAGCAGATCCTTTATTCCAAGTTTATCTCCTAAGTGCTTGTTATTTCGTCTAAAACGATACTTCTCGAATGATTGCCCTGTGCACAAATAATTTTGGCGCCTGTTCTATCATTAATTTTGGGGTAGTTGAAAGTTTTATGGTTCGATATTGTCTTACGCTGTTATATGCTACTATAAAAAAATATATATACCATGCTTACTTCCAAAAGTTGCAGTGATTTCCTTTTAGCTCTACGTGTGTCAAAACTTTGCACAAATAATTGTGGTCCAGTCTGCAAAGGTATGATCCAGACTGCAACGACATTTGCGTATAAATTTTACTGGCTGCTTCTTTGGCACATAGTATGTATCAAAACTATAATAGAAGTATGAAGAAATGATAAGCTTGCTTATACATTTTCAAACAGTTTGCGCAATTTCCAATTGTATGCGCACACTACGGTCGACACTTGTAGTGTGTGTGGTGTGTTATGGACGAACTTTTAGAGAAGATATTGCCGCTTGCACACCAAGATAAATCAAATTTCACCCTATGAGTACCTGAAATAACGAGAACCATCGACTAGAACTATCTCCATATAAAACATCTAATATATCTCATAGAACTTAAAAGCCCCATGATGGATTCCATGGAAAACACTGATGAGAAAATCCAAGAATCCGACACAAACAAATTCACATAGAGCGAAAGAAATTGAAAATTCAGACGACGTGAAAATCTCGGTGTAGGAATTTGAAAGCGATTATTAGTGATATCGGCGCGACCGATAAAGTGTGTAAAATATTTTGGATATGAAAATTATTGTTTTGAAAAAAGTGTGTTTAGTGGCTTTGAACAAACTGTTTTATTACGTAAGCGCAGAGAGTCACGAAGCTTATTTTCAGTGGAAAAACAAATCATAAAAAAACTAGAATAATTTAATTTTCAAGCAGTAAGGTGCTTTACCGTTGGTAAGTGCATATGATGCGTAAAATATTCAAACTGGTTCATGATTTTTGTTTAAACCTACCACTCTAGCACGTTAATTACTTTTGTGGCCGGCCTTGTTTAGGGGGCTCGTTGTGAATAAATTTGTCTATAAAATATGATTTGATGAATTATCTCTTCTACTTACATTATTTCAGGCCATTACTATCTCTACAGCTCACTTCACAATAAAACAGCACTTTTGAAAACCACTTTGCACTAAAATTTTACTATTATAAAATAACCACTCTGCTACATAAGACACAAAGTCAATTAGAAATGTTATGTTATTCATCCTGGCAATCGATCCCATCATTCTCTTACTGCCGAAAAAAAAAACAAAAGGCTTTCTACAATAAACATTATCGCATCTGATTTTACAGGATTTAAATCTTTTGACAATCGTGAGACTGTCTAAAGTGTAACAGCGCATTTATGATTTAAGCCGCTGTTAAACATAGTTCGAGTAGATTGCAGCTGGCTGTAGATATTTTCACTTTATGCTTTAGTGTGGAAATTGATACGCAACCTCTGACAAAATAGCTAGTACAAACGAAGTATGCATAGAATGGAGATTATCTGGGAAGCTTAGAGTGGCGAAGACTGCAGCTACATTCGAACAGTTTCCCTTTAGCAGCGGCTTTGATTCTCGCTTGTACTTGCTATGATGCAGCTATGTGGTCATCATTTGGTTGGTTGGATGATGCATTGTACTCCTATGTACAATTTTATGTTTTGTGCGTATCTATTAGGTCTGTTCTAGTACTGCAGCAGCAGCAGATATTTGCAGCAGCAGATTTTTGTAACAGGCTTCTTTTTGTGGCAAAATTTTGCTTGCAGCAAGAGTACAAAAACGACATGCTGCGAATCTATTTTAATATATTATAATAGGTTCAGGTACGCGAACAGACCTATTATGCTCTTCCACATAATGGTTTACGATTAGGACTATTGACAGGCTGCCGTATGAACGATGTATTTGCTTGACAATTTATTCACTATGACAAGTCCAAGATTGAATGAGGTAAGTACAGGTAACAGAAAGCAACGTGTAGTAGTGCTTAACATTAATTATTCACCTTTGTCATTTTTGCAGTGATAATTTCTTTAGTATGGCCGGATCAACCCTACCCCTCTGAATTACAGTCAAAAGATCCGTTGAAATGGTGCTATAGCGCACGCCATTTAAAGTACCCGTTTGACCGCCCTTATGATCGAAAAAGATAAAAAAAAAGATTATAACTCCACCAAGCAAAAACCGCAGCAAAGGTTTGACTCTGTGTGGATGCATAAGTATATCAACAATCACTCTTGGGGTCTTATCATTTCGAATACGGAAATGTTGCTTGTTGATGAAACTCCTGGTGTAAGGTGCGATTCAATGTTAAAAATGTTTTTCTGCGTAAAGCTGTTATCAACTGATGTATACTTGCACATTTTATTCACGTATTGGCGACACTTCCAACGACCCGTAAGCTTGAGTTCCTTAGTCGTTTGAATTTTGCCAGCAAGCGAATATAATTCCTTCATTTGACGTTGCAATAGTTCCCTATCGTCAACGTGAAATTCATACTGGGGCACAAAAGAAAAGCCCCAAAAAACCTTTTCCATTAAACACTACCTTAGTTGCAAAAAATCATCAATCAAATCAATCAATTTCACCATGGTGGCGATTAATACTATTTAACACATTTTTTAAACCTTAATTTGTTCCTGGTTCTCTGTTAATATAACGTGAACCTTCATTTTCGTTATAACCCTCTTCAGATTTGCTGCACATAAATTCCTCAGATGAGCACAGCCTACGAAATAACTGCAAACTAGAGTATGTGCTGAAATCATCTCATTAGCAATTGGAATAGGAATGAAAATCGATGAAAGTATCATGAAACTGAATGCAGTCACTCCCCAAATATTTCAAGCCCCGTCGACTTAATTATCTTTAAAAGATATTGGTAACGGGAGTATATATAATCTTTAAGAATATATCTCTTTACAACATTGTCCCATTTCTGAAATCAATATTTAAATGAAATTAAAAAAAAAAACATTGTTATGATGAAACAAAATACAGTTGCTTACGAACGTTGAGCGTTTCAATACATTTTATTTACTTGTCGACTGGATTTGGTTTGGTAGTTTCCAATGTCATCCACACACTGCACTTAAGTTCCTTAAAAAATTCACTCAACTGTATGCACGCCTTTCGTAACAAATTTGTTTTTTTTTATGCCTTATATTAGAGAATTTTTATAAGTACAGCGAAATCTGGTACTTTCTCTCGACTGATGTCTTGTGTAAACATATAAACTATGATGTATGTACAAAATGTAATTGACCACTATATCTAATTATCATTCGTCATATTTTATTCGTACATAATTATTGAAGATTAGCTTATAGAGAAATGCGCCTAGATAAATCTCACTAGGTCAAAGTAGACTGCATCTCGATAGCCAACTGTCAGCTTTTTTGGAGGGTTCTATCGATTTCAGCTGATGTCCACCTTTAGGTGGATTACTTGCTTCCTGAAAAACAAATTAATGAAATATACTAAAAATTCGACAGGCTTTAATTATAAAATATTATCAAAATGCTTGATCGACAAGAATTATATATTTATTAAACAAATTGAACACTCTAAGAAAGGAAGTTTATGCTTAAAATTGAGTGTCATATCGAATTGTGTGGAAAGAAATGATTGACAAACGGTGTACTATCGAAATAACATATAAACATGTGACAAAATTCGAAGCAAATTTGGTTCAAGACCAACACTTAAACAAAACTAGACGTTCCGTTTGAAGGAAAATTGAGCATAATTAGTTGGTTCAAAATGAATAAAATTAGAAAAATAATAACTTTATAGGTAACTCAAAAAAAATATTTTTAATCATTTTATAACGGCAAAATTGCAAATGATTGTTACAAAACAAATTAAAAAAAAAACGAAGAAAAAATATTGAGCTGAAACTGAGAAAAAGGTGCAGTAGCAAAGATAGTTTGGATGTGGTTTGGGGCGACCAGGTGCCCCTTTTTTATAAAGTTAATATTAATGTAAATATTAATGAATCTTACCAAACGTTTTTCCATTTTAGATTTTATGTCACTAGCAAGTGTCAAAAATGCTTCTTCTACATTTATGCTTGCTTTCGCAGAAGTTTCCATAAACTTAATACCATATTCGACAGCTAGTTGCTCTCCCCGTTCTTTCGAGACCTGTAAAAATATATTAACCAGCTGAACTAGGCTCACAAAAGCGTGATTTTGACAGAAATTGTAGTCATATAAATTGAATTGAAAAAAAAAATTGATATTGAATTACCTGTCTTTTTTCATTTAATTCGCATTTGTTTCCTAATAACATTTTTTCAACATCAGCTGATGCGTTTTCTTCAATATTTCTTATCCAATTTTTAATGTTTTCGAAGGACTTTTCTTGTGTGATATCATATACTAGCATAATTCCCATAGCCCCTCTATAATACGCAGTTGTGATGGTCCTAAAACGTTCTTGACCAGCGGTGTCCCTAAAATAATGAAAGTTTTCATATAAAATGGTTTTCATAGATATATATTTTTTTTCATAGTTATACATATACGAAACAGTCTGCTTTTCGCAATTCATTTTTTGTGTAAAGGCACAATAATGTCAACAAAGACACCAAGTGATTAATGTTTGGAACGCTAAAACTGTTGATGGTGGTGCCATTTCAATGTTTTTTACCAAGCACCGTGGTATGAAATTTTAATCGAAAGATACCATCGATAAGAAATCCTAATTCAAGATTTATTTTCCAAAATGTTTATGTTTTAACACCACAGACGATTTAAATGATAGCAATCAACGTGTAGAGATGTAAATCACAAAATTTGTTTTATTTAGAGGGGTTTATCTTTTATAAAGTAACTTTAAATATTTTAGGATTTAAATATTTTAAGATTTGAATACTTTCGAATTTAACAGTCTATTTTTCGGACTCATTAGACAAGTTTAGCTCTATTTGAAAGTACAGTCTGGCTTTGACGTTACGTGTGAAACGATACATCTCACAAATAAAAGCATTTACTTTGCAAGCATATCTACATCCTTTTGGTAATTGATTATTATAGCACAATTAGGCATTATCTTAGAAAAATACAGTACAATTAGGCATAATACCAAGCGTTGACGTGTGTTCGGATATGTGGCTTATTGGTGATTTATAATTTTTCTTTAAAAAATGCCCTGAAGAAACAACTCAACGGTGGCAAATTTCCCCAACGATTGATTAGAAGTTATATCGTCGGGTGTACGCCAAAACCAAACATGTGAGTTTTTGGCCATTTTTTATTTTGCATGTCACTGTACGCGGAATTCGTCTATAAACAATTTACCGGGAATGTGAAATTCCATTTTATGCCGACACAAATTCAAAATTTCAAATTTTTGAATCACCTAAAAACTAAGTATTTGCAAAATGCGTTACGCCAAAATCATGAATGTGTATATTCGTTGTTTCGGTGTAACGGAAAACCTGAGCATGTTATAACATGTTGTTATATTGTGGTGAAATAGAAAATCAACAGCTGACCATGTTATGTATCCTTAGGGCTTGTTCAATCCTGCACACTTTTATCTGTTATTTCTTCGAGTTTTGTAGAACTTTCATTCATTTCAATAGTTTCCTTAATTGGGTGCAGATGGGGTTTTTGTTGAAAGTTCACGAATTTAATTTTCAAATTAGTTTAGTGCAATTACTATGGCAAGTTGTGGAGCATTGTTTTTATCGTTGGCTCTCCAGAAAAACAAAGTCATTTCAAACGTGAATGATGTCGGTATGTAGGGAAAATAGCTCGAATTTCAATGACATAAATCTTCTTGCTTTATTTTGAACAGAATAGCACTGTTCAGGAAGACGACTCATTGAAACAAACAGATGATGGTTCTAACAAAACGCTATGTAGGTTTTGTTTAGATTACAATCACTCGGATACTAATTGCATTTTCCATAAATAGGGAAGATCAATAAAGATTTACCTGGTCCTTCCCGATAGTGACGAGGGCACTAGGGACTTTAGTCATTTATTTCTTCTTACAGTCCTAATTCTTCATCTGATATTATGGAGTCAGATGAAAGTGACACGGAGAACGCTGTAAGTTGCCGAAGAAAGGAAAATTTAATAAGAGGGAATGGAAAGCGAGACTCATAAAAAATAGGAGGGCAAGAGGTGAGGCCTACGTTGGATCAATGGGTGCTCAGCGGCCTTGTAATGAAAAGGCAAAACATGCAACTCAAACAACATCAGTGAAGAAAGCAGAATTATCTTATACGAAAAATTTTGTGGAATGGCTAATATCTATGATCAACGAAGTTTTATTAATATACATATTGAAAACAAACCTAAAACACGAATAACGAGGAATTTGGCAGAATCGCGAAGCTTGACTTTGAATTATTACTTAACGATTGATAGTCAAAGAATAAAGGTATGCCGCATGTTCTTTTTGGCAACTTTCAATATTACGGACTTTCTCATAAGGAGCGTTGTTGCAAAAACGACCGGTCAAGGATGCTTCGAGAAAGATAAACGGGGCCAAGCATCCGCCTCACAGTGAACTGCCTCAAACTGAAGAAGAGCACGTAGAGAAGCATATTGCTTCTTTTCCTGCAGTAGAGTCTCACTACTGCCGTAAATCGACCGGGAGAAAGTACTGAGATACACCTCTCAATGTGCAAATAATGCATAAAATGTATGTAGAGTTTGAAACTGTTGGAAATCGGTAAGCACAAGCAAATACCGGCAAATTTTCAGGCGATAAAATTTAGAAATTTTCAAGCCAAAGAAAGATCAGTGCAAGTTCTGCTTAGCTAACAAAGTTCAGAAAAACAGGAGGAAGAGAAACTAAATTTTGAATGGCACAGGACGATTAAAGAGTCGGCTCGACGAAAAAGAGATTTAGATAAGGAAGTAGCGCAATCTATTAAAAAAAATAATAGCATTCAACTTTGATCTGGAAGCCGTATTAATGATACCAAAAGGGCAAAGCGGCAGAATTTACTATAAGCGTAAATTGGTAGTGTATAGCTTACCGATTTACAATCTTGGAAACCAGAAAATCTTGTGTTACGTATGGGATGAAACGCAAGGAAAAAGTCAAAGGAATACCCACATGTATTTTTCAATAAATTTCAACCCAAAAGGATGTTGAATCCATTAGAATGGTGTTTGGTTGTGGTGGTCAACAGAAAAATTCAATATTTGCAGCAATTTGTCTGAAACTTGTCGAAACTCACCCGAGTTGAAAAACCCTTGACAAGTTTTTTGAAACTGGGCACACACAAGTGGAATGCAATTCCATACACTGAAAAATAGAGAGAAAATCCAAGTTTATTCCAGTTTACACGCCAGAAGGTTGGGCGCAAATAATATCATCAGCCAGAAACAATCCTTTTCCTTTTGAGGTAAATATGTTGACGTTTGATGACTTCATGAACTTCAAATTCGTTTCGTCAAACGTAACAATATTAAAAATATCCCTCGGCGTAGAGTTTGCTGGCTGGGTTACGAACCAGATTCTCCAAATATTATTTTTTACAAAACAGATTTTCAAGGAGATTTCCAAGCTGCTAAAATTCGTGAAAAAAGAGGTCGAAAAGTTGCGGGCCTTCAAAAGGTTTACATCACATGTATGCCTATATCAAATGCATAATACAACAAATTAATAAGATTTTATTTTCAACAAAATTTCAAATGCGCTAACGCCAAAACCACGAATATACAAAATTTCCCTTAAAACCAGATATAACCAAAATCAACAATTGGGCATAATAGTATTAGAATATTATCTCCTTTAATTCAAATAAAAATGGTTTTCATAATTTATAACTGATTTATAGTATTATGACAAACTTTCAAATTGATTTTACTCGAAATAACATTTTTGCATATTCATGGTTTGGCATAAACCTGACGATATTCGACTTTCACACAACATGTTATTTTATGTATTGTTTCTCATAATTTTTCTCAGCTCTCACTAAACACGATATTTTCATTAGAATAAAGACGGTTTCAAGAGTCTTAGTATCGAATCTTTTTCATCATTACGGCTCGAATACACGTGCATGTTGCATGGATATTTTACATATTTCAGCCGTCAGAGCATATTTCGGCTTAAAATGCATGTTCTTGGATATTTTCATCATTTTTGTTCTAACTAAATTTAAAGTCGCAGTACTGGTTTTTTCTCATGATATTTTACTTCTATTTGTGCACACAAATAAACCAGTAATTACAGACCATGAGATTTAGCATATTTCAAACCACTGTATATAAAATGTATGAAACATAGTGTACATCAGAGCCATTTTTAATGGCATCGGCAAAGCAATCAAAATATTAGAATCGGAATGGTTTAAAATCGTAGCATACTCCGATATGATTTAACATAGTCTCTAGAGTTTGGACGAAAAAGAAATGCATCAAAACCGGACCGGGAAACAGTTAGGCCCGTTTCACACGAGAAATAAATGAGAGCATAGAAATAAATGAGAGCATACACACAGAGCCACAGTGTCCGGGCCACAATTCTATACAAAAACAGTGGCTGAGGATTCAGTGGCCGGACACCGAGTGTCTCGTGTGAAACGGCTCTATGAGCCGTTTCACACGAGACACTCGGTGTCCGGCCACTGAATCCTCAGCCACTGTTTTTGTATGCAATTGTGGCCCGGACACTGTGGCTCTGTGTGTATGCTCTCATTTATTTCTATGCACCGATAGTGGCTAGAGACACAGTGGCCGGACACCGAGTGTCTCGTGTGAAACGGGCCTAAGAGCCGTTTCACACGAGACACTCGGTGTCCGGCCACTGAATCCTCAGCCACTGTTTTTGTATAGAATTGTGGCCCGGACACTGTGGCTCTGTGTGTATGCTCTCATTTATTTCTATGCCCCGGCAGTGGCTACAGACACAGTGGCCGGACACCGAGTGTCTCGTGTGAAACGGGCCTAAGAGCCGTTTCACACGAGACACTCGGTGTCCGGCCACTGAATCCTCAGCCACTGTTTTTGTATAGAATTGTGGCCCGAACACTGTGGCTCTGTGTGTATGCTCTCATTAATTTCTATGCCCCGGCAGTGGCTACAGACACAGTGGCCGGACACCGAGTGACTCGTGTGAAACGAGCTTAACAGAATCCCAATCGAAATAACCGAATCCAATAAGAATAACAGCGTCCAATAGGAATCCAATAAAATCCCACAAGAATCTTGTAAGAATCACAAAAGAATCTTACAAAAATTTTATAAGAGTCTCATAATAATCCCATAACAATCTTATAAGAAACCCATAAGAACCTTATCATAATTTTTTGTTGTCACTACGTGCAGTTACAAGTTTTTTCATAAACTTTTTCCGACAGTTTTTTGTCACAAGACAAGGTAACTATAGTACTTACATACATTATATAATATTTATGCTAACCAAAATGCAATAAAAAATGCTTACCATATTTGTAATTTAATTTTTTTACCATCCAGCTCTATGGTTCGGATTTTAAAATCAATTCCTGGAAGGATAGAATTAACAATATTATTTTTACTGCACAAGCTATATTTTATGTTTTATTGTAAAAATTGAAAATATACATCAAATCAACAATTTTTATGAAAAACATCATTTTGAAAACGTCGAAAATAATTGTGATAATAAGGAATGTTTATAAATGTTGAATAAAAATATAGCTGGGAAATAAGGATATAATTCCAAGAAAGTAAGGTTCTTACGAAAGATTATATTAGAAGGTCTGGGTTAAGTCGTGAAGAGAAGTGCCTGAATCGACCTCCAACACGTTCAGTCCATTTAACGCTTCTTCTACTGACACTAATGCAACATTGATTTTAAAATATATCTCCAGAGAAGATTTATTGACAAATATTCAAAGCTAAGTAATCCCGAAAAAATGTAGCAAAAAAACACTTGTGCACGCCGACTTGGTTTGCAATATTCGACTTGATGACGTTGCATTCGGGCAGGTATTCTTGGTGGCTAACATTATCGACGACCGTATTATTCTTTTCTAATTGACACCGTTCGACGATAGATCTTCGCATACGTTGCCTAAAGTCGAAGAATACGGTAATTATTTAAATTTGCCTGATCCGATTTTTCCGCCTCCTTCCTTCCACTCTCAACAACTCTCAATCTGTATACACGGTCTGTGTGCATCATTGTTTCGTCAAAAACATCACCCTAGTACTTCGCAAACTATTGTACATTGGTATAAGGGAAAGTACTATCGTTACCAATTTTAATTACACTTATACAAAAGTTATATTTTTGTCCTCATTTAAATGTGTCCAGAGAAAAGTCTACAAAAAACTCTGGTACATTCTCCATTAAGTATTGTTGTTTTTGATGTGTGACTTAAAGTTCTCTTTGAACTCTATTGATCGATTTTACCGAGTTCGGCAATGAATTTTGTAATGCGATAGCCTGCTGCATTGGATCCATTTTCAATATATCCGTTCTTGGAGTCACAAGAGATAGATTTCTAGCAGTCCTGGGGTCCCGGTTTTTGATCTTCAAAACAGTGCGGGGAGTGTTAGATCATTTCAAATTATTGCTCAGGATATTAAAAATCACATAATTAATTAATGGGTATTTAAAAATCCTGTTCGGGTGTACACAGTAACTGTTGGTGTTTTAGCCGGCATTCTAAGCATAATTCTAATTGCTTTCGAGATAAGTCCCCCAATCAACATTATGTTTAATTTAAATGTCTGACCCTTTAAAATAGCTCCGAATGTGATACTTGGTAGCATATAAAAATTAAAAATCATTAATTTAGTACCGAAGTCTAAGAATTCATAGTTTTTCAAAGTTGCTATCATTGGTGCGACTTTATGTCTGAGGTGGTTTATGTGGTGCAGCCATGACATTTTCACATTCATAATCAATCCAAAGTATTTCATTGATTCAGCTTTTTTCAGATGAACTCCATCGATACGAATAGGGCATTTGTTTTTCTGCAGGAATATTATTTACTTGGTCTCATGGAGGTTTATAGCCAGCTTGCTACGCTGAAGCCACACTTGGTATCGTTCCAGATCTCTATTTATTTTATGCTCGAGATGGTTCATATCTACGATATAAAAGAAGTGTTTCATCAGCGAAGAGGATCAATTTGCCAGAGAGCTGTTAATGTTGAATGCTGTTCACATACAGGATGCACTGGTTCATGACTTGATCCCAGCGGGATGCCTATATTGATAAAACATTCCCGATTGATGCACTGCGATTGTTTTATCACCATCAGCCTATCCAATGAATAATCTTTTGTCATTTAATTAAACTTCTTGCGAATATTTTTCGAGATGTTGGAGCAAAATTCTTTCTGGTAAATTAGCGTTATTGGAGAAATACACGAGCTGGCTGCGACAAACTGGACATTGCGTTCCAACACAAAAATAAATGGCAAACAAATATATGTACTCAGATCGATGGAGCATGAAAAAAAACCAGCTAAAAATAACATCGATATGTTGGGAGGCTTACCACTAAGTCAATAAATGTTACAGTGTTAGAGTGAAAGGGGAAACATAATACACCAATCAACAAATTAAAATGACAAGTGATTTCCCGGACTGTTAGAGAGTTGATCTGCAGAAAAACCAGTTCTACCGGCAACTTTTGGGTGTATAATTCAAATTAAAAGAGAACTAACCGCACATAAAAATATTAAAAAACAAGAAAAAATATCGGTTTTTATACTTTACAATCCCTTTTTATACCTGAGTTTGTAAGAATTACTTCCCACTTTCCCATCATTGATTTGATTGAAAAATTGATTTAAAATCATTAGTTTTGAAAGCTGACACAACCCCAATCAGATGAATTCAGTGATCAACCTGTTTCATACTACTTTAACTTTTGTCCATCTTTTCCTACTACTGCTATATAATCTTGTTTCCTTTTTCCAGTTCTATTTTAGTTTAACTTAAGTACAATATCCGTTTAGCTGGAGCTGCATCCTTCCAAACATTTTATCAGCTTCCTCATCAGAAGATGCACGCAAGTCTCCAAGGATTGCTTATCCAATATATCTTTTCAGGCGATAATCTTGATAAAAGGGTTAAATTTTCTATTGTTTCTATATGACACAACTCCAGATCGCAAATAATTAGTCATCGCAGGTCATCTCATTTGAAACCATTTACCAAATATAACGAATTCACAACACAATTTCATTATAAAAAATAAAATCCCACTTGTTGCTTAGAAGTCATAGAACGTTTGTTGCAACTGCAAAGTAGCAAACATTCCATATTGGATTTTCTTTTCAATTTGTGGTTGAGTTGGGAGGAAATTAACTTTTAATATTTTACACTACATGAAACAATCAACTTGCTAATACTAGCTCTGACAGCTGATAAACCCCAACACTACGCAAATAATCTAGCATTCCTTAGTCATACGTACACTCACAATTAATTTCGATTGATCAATGATTAGCTGCTCTCAATGAACCATAGCTATGTAAAGTGCAGTTAAGCGGAAAACGTTTTCTCGTTTGTCCTGTGCTAAAAATAATACGTAGGTTTTCGAAATCGCCCCAATCAACGTTTCGCCAATTGGTATGCTAGACAGAAATTCTCACCTATTGTCGAAATAAAAGTAGTGTTGAACGCATCCTCTGAAAACCGAAACAAGATACATGTCTTTCCAACTCCAGAATCGCCGATTAATAGTAGTTTAAACAGGTAGTCGTACGTTTTAGCCATCTCTCAATTTAGTTCGCAGACGCTAGGACGCCTCCAAACCATGAGAAAACTTTCGGACCGAATTTTCGTAACCTTAAAGAACAAAGACATATCGGCCAAGTCTAGACGGGAGCTAATAAGTGCGAACGTATGGACTGTCGCTGTCCAGACAGATTGACACGACTCTCCTGATGTCGCTCTCAGGTTGCGTTTACACTTGCGGACCTTGCGATCCTACAAGTTTGACAGCCGATCATCCATTTAGGTAGCTGGTCTTCGTCACACGATGATAATGCATATCAAAGCAGCATGTCAACATCGTCTACATACATAACGTCTATTATAATATATTAAAATAGATTCGCAGAAAGTCGTTTGGTAAAACTCGACTTGATGCCCCACACAGCTGTTACATGAATTTTGCCGATAGATGTCGGGCTAATATGTTTGTGTTTTTGTGGTTATGTGTTTGCTTTTGGGGCTTTATTTTTTTCTTTTTCTTAATTGTTTTATCTTCTTTTTTCTTTTTTCGTATAATTTTGTCTGTTTTTCTTCATTTTTTCAGCCCTTCTACCACCTTTTCGCCCTCTGGTGGTGGAATTTCCCGGGTGTGGGCAGTGTGGGGCATCAAGTCGAGTTTACTCAAGTCGTTTTTGTACTTTTGCGGCAAGCCAAATTTTGCAGCAAAAAGAAACAAGCTACCAAATTCTGTTACTGCTGCAGTTTGCTGAAGTACGCGAACAGACCAATATACGGTATCAAACTTCCGGTCAACTGCCCTGAGTTTGTAAGAATTACTTCCCACTTTCCCATCATTTGATTTGATTGTAAAATTGCTAATGTACGCCTCACTACTAGCAAAAGGCACTAATATTCAATTAAGCAAGTTGCTGCTAATTCGGTAATTGCTTGCTGATTATATAACTCATTATGCTCTGACTTAATCTACAATTGCTGGTGAGCATAGTTAAATTTAACTGCTTTTGTATATCAACATTATGCTTCTGCACGCCAGCCACATGCTCCTAAATTTATTGTTAATTTAACTTCACCTCCTTCCTACGTCAAATATGTTCGTGTGAAAGAATGTTGCACACTAACATGAACTGCTGCCGCACAGAAACTCACGAGCCTTATCCACTGCTTCTTTATCTTTGGTCCTAAACCTCCATGGATTGACCTCTTCTGCTTCACCTCCGCCTTCCATAAACTAAAGAATTGACTCGTGTAAATATACACTCGTAGTTTGCATCGTGTAGGAATCGGTTGTCATGAGCACGTTGGAGCCGTGTTGAATTTTAAACAACAAAAGTAGCCTAGGTATTATCATGGAGGCAGGAAGTGGTGTCACCGGTGTTTGTCCCGGATTTGGTGCCGAATCAGAAGTTTTGAATGCCGATGTATCGTCATACAAGACGAATAAATTTAAAAAGAATAAAGACAACAGATTCGATGCCCTGAAAATAAGCTTGCCATTGCTACAGGGGATTAAAACATGTGGGTACAAGAGTGTCACGCAAGTGCAGAAATTGGTATGTAACTTCTGAAAAAAAGTTAAATTGTTAATCAAATTTCGTTTAGGCGATTCCCTTGGCGATGGAGGGTAGGGATGTTGTTGTTATGGCTAAAACGGGTTCCGGGAAAACAGCTTGTTTTTTAATACCTCTCTTGGAAAAGCTACGCCATCGGGATGCTAACAGAGGTGTGCGTGCTTTAATTCTCACGCCGACACGAGAATTGGCAATGCAAACACTAAGATTTGCTCGCCAAATTGGTAAACATACCGGCTTGAATATAATTCCTGTATTGGGTGGCGATTCACTAGAAACACAATTTTCTGCAATGCATACCTCCCCTGATGTTGTTATTGCAACACCAGGGCGCTTTCTTCATCTCTGCGTGGAAATGGATTTGAAATTGTCTTCTGTTGGTAAGTTTAGTAAATATATTTTGTAGCATCTCTTATCCGTTTAGTACACATCGGCTGTGTGTATGTACATCAAGTTATTTCAATATTTTATTTTAGCTCCCCAGACAATTACAATTGTACCATCTATCCACTTCATCAATCAATCAATCAGTATGCACGACCGGTTTGCAGTTTTTTTCCTCCGATAAATTTTTTCATAGTGCTTCCCAGACAACTAGTGTGTTAGGATAAGGGACAACAAAATTCTTATCAATATGACAGACTCTTTTATTGCCTTTAGATTGTTTTCACTGACATGTGTCCAGAGAAAAGTATACACAAAATTCTGGTGCTTCTGTCATTGTGCGCTGTTGCTAATTTTTTATGTACAAGTTTAAGTTATCTTTGAACTTCCTAACCAGATCTAATGTACTTCCTAACCTGATCTTCTAATTTATTGTAGAATGCTATAGCCTGCTGTATCGGATCCATTTTCAATTTATCAGTTCTTAGTGTACAAGCCGAAAGGTTGCTGGCAGACCTGGATTGTCTGCTAGTCAGCTCTCCAATAGTATGAGGAGTATCTGGCCATTTTAATTTGTTGTTAATTTTTTTGATATATTACTTTGCCTCTTTAATAATCTGTTGGATGTGTGCACAGCGATCCTTGGTGTTAAGGTCGGGATTCTAAGTATAATTTTAATAGAAGTGATAAGCCTCTCAATTAGCTCGATGCTATGTTTAGTTGTTTAGTTCCTAAAGACTGCTTCATATTTAAGAGTAGAACAAATAAAATCATTTAAGATCAGAAGTTTAGAAAGGTTTTCTAGGAAGTTTTGTTTTCTCAGTGTTGCAATAAATGGTGCGATTTTGCTTCTGGTGTAGTTGATATGATGTGTACATGATAATTTTGCACCCAAAATCAATACAAGATATTTTGTCGTATCGACCTTCTCCGGTTGAACTCTGAACTATTTTTTGCTGCTGTTGCTGCTATAAACGCAATAGTGCCATAATGCTCCTGGAAGCTCCATAAGCTCCTGAAAAACCCCATATTCATGCCATGTACTGGTACAATACAGTGGTCAGTACAACCGTTTGCAATCAGTCCGCGTTAATTCGAGCAGATATTTACTCGCTTCGAAAATGGTAGGACCCCCACATTGTTTTCGTTACTCAACAAGTATGCGTTACTCGCCATCTGCATATCGTACCTTGCATTATTTTGGTGTTAATCGATTACTTGATCGTTTGGATAGTAGTTAGGATGTCTGCCGATCCTCACAGGGGAAGACTGGCCCCATGCTCGACTAACGCATCGACCCTCCCATTTACATAAATGCCCTTGTGCCCGGGAACGCAGAAAAGGCTGACTCTTCTGTTGCCCAATCTATTCAGGGCCTGAATGCAGTCGGGTACGCACTTTAAATTGTATGTGTGTGTGCATCAGTGTTTTTATTGTCGCTTGACTGCCTGTGAAGTCCGTCACTGTCGTTCGGCTGTCAGTGTAGATGCTAAGAGCTGCTGCGCCCATTTCCTGACTCCATTCCTGTCCATCTACCGCAATCGATTGATATACTCGCTCGAAGCACAGAGTGGGGACCAAGTAGCCAATGCTTACTGCGTACCCCCGCTCAATACTGCTGTAACCGAAGGATTTTGACTCGTAGTGTCCCGATTACATAAGGCTGACAGCAGCTCCTGCGGCAGTGCCTCTAACAAAGAGGTCAAGCGGGGGGAGATGAAGCAGGACGTTCAAAGCAGACGAAGTAGTCGTGGTTAAAGCACATGTAGTCCAGAGAGCCGCCAATCGCTCAACTCTGTTTGCCATGTCAGCAAAGGTAATTTTATTCACTGCCGCCCACCAAGAGCCGTAAACAAGGATCGGCCTAGCTATCGCCGTGCACATTCTGTGTGTGAAAGCAGGACTTAGCCCCAGGTTTAACCAGCACTCTCTTGCTAGCGTAAATCGCGTTGCTTACCCCTTTAACACTTTCCGCTAAATTCACCTTACACGTGAGCTTGCTGTCCAGAATAAGACCCACGTACTTAGTTTGTGACTTGAGACTTAACCTGTGGCCGCCCACCTGATTGAGTCTAATTCAGGAGCTTTATACATTCTTGTGAAGAATACAAGGCCAGTCTTATTGTAGTTTATGCCAAGGCCCACGGTATTCGCCCACTACTCAAACACCTTCGGAGCATACTCGATGATCTGGCCAAGGGTATGCCGAAATCTACCCGAGACTAAGATCGAAACCATTCCAAAATTGAATTTGTTACCAGGTTCTACAACAAAAGGGATAGAACCCTTCCTTGTTATATGCCTCTGTAGACCTTCGTTATGAATTGCGCCCCCGTCCTCTCCACTGATATGAGCCTTTGCTTAGCCACCTACAATTAGCGGGATGGGTGTTTTTTGCGTGGAGGCTCTCCTTAATGGCTGTTGTATGCATATAATTGAAGGTGCCTTCAATATCTAGAAAAGCCCCCATGCCTACTCTTTGTAATGGAGTCTCTTTTCTACTTTGAGGGCTACCCTATGCAAAGCCATTTCAACAGATTTCCCTTTCATGTACGCGTTTTGGGCTCTCGATAGAGCTTGAGATCCAAGTCTTTGCTTGGTTTGGAGGTCTAGTAATCTCTCGAAAAGTTTAAGGAAGGAGGAAGTCAGGCTAATTGGTCTGTAGTCCTTCGGATACGCATGGTTGATTTACCTGGCTTGGGTATAAATACGACCTTAGCGGTCCTCCATACTTCAGGTACATAACTTCATTCATACATTTCTTGTTTTGAAGCATGGCTGGTACAATTCAATCCGGACCTGAGGACTTGAACGGCTTGAAGGTGTCAATTGCCAAGACTAGCTTCTGCTTGGTAACAACTTCGTCAATGCCTTCAATGTCATGCAGGTCGGACACCTGCTCAATAGTGAAAGGAGTGGACTCATCCAGACAGCCCGGGAAGTGAGTATCTACGAGGATTTTCAGTGTTTCCGAGCTGTTGCTTGTCCACTCCCCATCTGGCATACATGTCAGGATAGGCGTGGCAGGGCTTTTAGCCAGCAAATTTCTAAGTCTCGGCGTTTCCGAGGTGGTTTCAGTTCTACCGCACAGCTCTTTCCAGGAGCACCATCTGGCTTTCCTTATTTCCTATTTATAGAGTCCAAGGACGTCATTGTATTCGTCCTAACATTCCCTGCAATCATCTGCTTTAGCTACCTTGAACAGTTCTCGTACTTGTCTTCTGCGGCAACCCAGGTCCCTGTTTCACCAGAGTGGCTTAGGTTTGCACTTCGGACATACTTTGGGACAGGATCGTTCAAAGGCTTTTACTAGTTTACTGCAACCTCAAAGTCAGCTACAGAGCCAATGCTGGGAGGAGAGCCTAAACCGTTAGTCGCTTCCTGTTTGAAGTTTTCCCAGTTGGTATTTCAGTGATTGAGAAACGGTCGAAAAGTGCGTGTTAAGTTGAATTTTAAACAGTAACTAATGTAACTGTGATCAGAGATAAATAATAAAATAAACTTTAAATTATATTATGATTAAGGATACTGGCTCTTTATTGCATTATTTCTTTACTTATTCTTATATACTAGCTTATTGTTGTATTTATTTTTGGTTCTTAGAGTTCCTTGTTTTTGATGAAGCCGATCGTTTATTCGAATTGGGGTTCAAAGAGCAACTAACTGAAATTTTAAACAGGCTCCCTGAGTCACGTCAAACGATGATTTTGAGCGCCACCTTACCAAAACTGTTAATTGACTTCGCAAAAGCTGGCCTGAATGATCCTGCTCTTATACGATTAGGTAATCAACTATTTTTGTACAAATTGTTCATTGCATTCACAATTGTCTAGATATTGAGTCGAAAATCCCTCAAGACTTGGAACTTAAATTTGTATATTGCCGACCTAACGAACGATATTCCGTGTTGATTGGACTATTAAAGTATATCCTCGCAGCGAATAAACAAGCCATGATATTTGTAGGAACCCAGTACCATGTCCAATTTATTTCAGACGTAAGTATTATTACACTTATCTTTACTTATTCATCAGATATGTATGGAAAAGAATGAAAATAGATTGAAATGAAAAATTAGAAACACCAACGCTCGAAGAAAAGTAGAGGAATCATGCAGATTTTGAGTGCATATTCTACCACAAATGCTACTTATTACAGCCAACCTGTTTCGAAGGCCGTTTATCAATTTGGATTTCAAGAATTCATTGAAATTCATAGGGTCGAAAGGTTTACAGGGTTTCCACTTGTGTGAATTCGAAGATTTAGGAAAGTCAAACACTTGATACGTGTATGCATTATCGGATACTTACCTTACAAAACATTGAAAGCGGCATCTCCTGTAACATAAATGAAAACTTTACCAGCACTGCAACTAACAGTCTACAACAACAGCTGCGCGTCAAAATCAATTCACGCTATGAATCTCGTTTTCATCCGATGACTTCATCCAAATTTACAGGGACAGAAAGATGTTTGGGGCTACCATCCGAAACATTTCTAGAACTTGAATAATTTAAACATTGGTCAGTTATTTTCTTTATGGATGTTATAAATAACAAAAATGCCTGGTACTAGCAACCCTTAGCTAACGCCAAAGCCGAATGTGTAATAAATTTTCTCAACATTAAGTCCGATGCACCCCGTTAATTTTGTTTCGATGCGGTGATCGCATTGGAAGTTATAGGGGTAAAAAGAAATTTAGATATACCACCCACGAAAGTTGTTAAATTTTCGTAAGCCTAATATTTGTTGTGCATTGGCACTACATGATCATTACCATTTGCACATATAATGATAACATCACTTAGTAAAGAAAAAATTTACTTTATTAACTTAGGTTACCTTTATAATGATTTATATTCTAACATTCGAAGAGTTTTCACATTTTCTTTTTATGTGGCTATCAGTCAAACAACTTTTGTTCATTTTTTGTTCATTATATTTGTAGATTTTGCATCAAAACAACATCGAAAACGCTTCGATTTACTCTAATATGGACAGTGCAGCTCGTAAAATTAATACTGCAAAATTTATTCACAAGAAAGTACCAGTATTAATTGTGACTGATGTTGCAGCACGCGGCATAGATATACCAGCCTTAGATTACGTTGTGAATTTTCATTTTCCTGGTTCACCTAAACTTTTTGTGCATAGAGTTGGTAAGTTCAGGTCAGTTTCTTCAAAAAATGGTTTTAAACCGTTTAATGAATTCAGGTCGTTGTGCACGAGCGGGTAGACGTGGAACAGCATATTCAATTGTCTCTAAGGAAGATGAAGGTCATTTGCTTGATTTACATTTATTTTTGAATCGAACGTTTGACAAAAACAACGTAGACAGAGTTCCTAAAGATATTCTGGAAGAATTGCACGAATCTTTCCTTAAACTGTTAAAAAATAGTGAGATGGTAAGTACCTTGATCTCGGGTTGAGGAAAAAGTCTTAACGCATTTCAAAGAAAGTTTAGAAAAAAAATGATTTATTAATATTGTATGGACATCATTTCGATTTACAATCTTATGCTGTTTTCCTGGCATAGTTACGCTCCCCAAGTTTTTCACCGATATACCCAACTTCCTGAGTATATCGGTGAAAAACTTGGGCAAGTGATTTTAGCGATTCTCCTCGGAATCTAACGCTGGTCCATTTAATGAGCTAAAATAAAGTTACTCATACTTTAGTGCTCCAACAAAAGGATAACTTGAGTTACATCCTTTTTGCCAACCGTCAAATGCCAAATTTGTACTCCCAGGACAGTTAAGTTTAGTTATTATGTTTTCGATATTCATTTCTTTAGGTTTAGTGTTTTGTGACTTGTTATTTGCAAAAATATCTCAAAGCGCTATATGAAAGCACACAAAAATATTATCCAAAAAATGCTAATTTTTGCCATCATATAGTGTGCGAGTAAATATTTTCAAATGTGCGCGGCAAGCAACATATTTTTTGCGTAATGTGGTTATGAAGGTCGAATATTTTTGAGGCGATAATTTACCACCGTTTAGGATGACCTTATAATCACTATGCTCTCGCAAAAACCGAAAACTGACACTTTTGGTTGTCAATTTTCAGGAAATGCAATGAGAGCGTTCGCGTACTTTTCATGAATTCCCCCACCACATGATTCAGTAAAATTCAGGAAAATTCAGTGACTGAAAGTACGGGAACAGACCTAATGCTACCTAACATGAAATGGAGTTACCACATCAAAATTGATGCGACGATACCTCTTTAAAAAATACACAAAGACTTTTTACTCAATCCAATATAATGAGGTCAACATAAACTCATGTTAATTTTTTTTAAAGGCTTCTCATTATAAAATATGCGAAAATGGCTATAAAAAATATATAAGCTCTCGACCCGTATGCTCAAATGATTCGAAAAAAGAGGCGAAGAACATTCAATTCTCAATGCTGCAACCTTTAAGTGACTTTATGAAACGCTCTTCTGAGCCTGATGTAGAAAATACCAACAGCTCCAATGTTTGCATGGATGACAACACTTCTAAAAACTATGAAGAGGATAAAAAAAATTGGTTGCATCATCTGAAAATCTACAGGCCAAAAGAGGTAACAATTGAACTCACATTAGTTTGATTTTTAGATTTTAAGTACTTTCAGTGATTTTTTTTTAAGGGACAGAAGTGTTAAGCCGCATAAGAAACTAGCCTAGTGTGTCTGTACTTGCATCAATTCCTCCGCTAAAACATTTTATTTTGTTCTTTTCAGACGATTTTTGATATTAGTTCTTCAAAGTCATCGAGCATAATGAAACAGGGAAATGCAGAAAGGCTTGCTAAAACTACTCAAAATCGTTTCGAAAGATATGATGAGGTTATGTCCAATGAAAACAAGGTATAATAGGTGTTTTAAACTACTTTTTATTTATAATTGCCATTTTTAGAATAACATGGAACTAAATGATGACAATGAAAACGCTAAGTCTAAACATAACGAGTATTATATTTCGCATCAACCAATAGATAAACACACTGAAGAGGGTTTAGCAGTCAACAATTTTACTTCTCAAGCGCAAAATGCTGAATTGAATATAATAGACAAATTCTCATCTAAAAACAATCGTAAGATCAGACAAAAATGGGACCGTGTGAAAAAGAAAATGGTGACAGTACAAGATTCGCGTTCAGAAAAAATTCTAACAGAAAGCGGAGTTTGGATTCCTAAGACGTATAAAGCTGGCATTTATAAGCAATGGAAGGAAAAAAATAAAGTTGATAGTCAATCTACACCAAGAGAAGGCAATGTAAGGCCTGGTGGTCGATCATATTCGGCAGACGCAGGAAATTTCCGCAGTAAAAATGAAAAATCCTTCAAGCATCAGCAAAAAGAACTTAAAACCCCCGAGCAGATGTTGAAAAGACGACTGAGAGTAGAGATCGCACAGGAACGGGAGCTACAGAATAAGATGAAAAAGTTGAAGAGAAATAGAACAAAGAAATCGTAAAGTCTTGTTTTCATGCGTTAATCACATAATGTTCCAGCATTCTGGTGTACATATTTTATTGGTAATACTTTATACAATGGTTAAATATTCTGTAAGCTCAATAAAACTGATTCACGCCATGATCAAGCTACCTCGTTTTCATCCGCTTCTTTGGCGCGTTCGTTCTTTTGAACCACCTTTAATTTCACGCATATTCACATATTATCATATTCACAAACCGCATTCAAATTTTTTGCATTCAGATGCTATACCGAAGTAGGAGACATATTGACATTTCTCGTCAAAATATTATATTGCATAACTGCTGCTGGTAAAATTTTTACGCAATCACGACACTGGGTGACAGAATGGTGACGAAACGGAAACATTATTATATAGCAGCTTTGAAATAAACATTGTGATTTTTCACATGGCCACTTTCGACACTAGGACGTAATGACAACAGAATTGTGTCGACTTATGTGTTGTGTTGTAAAAAAAAATTGGTAACGTTGCTGATTAGTGACTGGATTTTTCTACTTTGGGTTACCTCTATTTCGATATAGGATGTAGATAAAGGTGAAAAAGGATTAATGTCTACAATGATTGGCACTGGTTGACCCCGTCGAAATAACGGTACTAAACCAGTGAGGTGATTGTGCATTAATTGTCTACCAACTTTAACCCCTTACACTGACTTCAAATGTTCTTTCTTGATTGTGGAGCGTGTTAAAGTATTGAAACGTGGGCTGGAAGACGATTTGCATGATTTCTTTGACGAAATAATAGGCTGTATAATAAACATACAATTTCCCACGAAGCTCTTTTCTCAATTTGGGAAAAGATAATAATCGCTGGGTAGGTGATCTAAAATATCGAAACCTATTTTACGCAGGGCATCCAACGCAAAATGAATCTTCTGAACAAATGGGTTGCCGTGCAGAAGCACGCTCTGGTTAATTTTTCTCTTCTTTTTTCTTTGATGGCTTCTTTTAGCCGCTCTAGAATTGAAGTGTAGCATTCTCAGGCTAAGGAGACGCTAAAAACTCGATCAGCCGAATCCTTTCAGAGTGCCAGAATACGGTCGCCATAGATTTTCCTTGAACTTCTTGGATGGTGATGTACCTTTTTTGCGAAACTGCATAGATTCTTGTTTGAACTCAGGCTCATAATGTTGAATCCAAGTCTCGTCCCCAGTAACGTTTCGACTCATACTCCATCCTCATCTTTACCACAGAAGTCTAAAAACGCGCGACAACACTCAACGAGCTTTTGTTTCTCACCAATCTTGCGCTGAGCTTATTCATGTCAAGATGACTGTAAAGAATATTTAAAACGTCCGATTTGATACTGAAACCATTTCTACGAGCTGTTTTTTCTTTAGTCTAGCAACTTATCCTATCTCAATTCTTCCTTGCTTCTCAAAAAATATGTGATTCTTCGTTTTCAATGGAATGTATGATTCAGCTCTGTTTTTGCAGCGCAAGAACATGGCTTTGTAAGAAGTCGCTGCTCCTCTAGTAGAATTTTCCCATGTAATTGTTTCTGTAATTGACAGCAACAATCAAGTTGGATGTCATCTGTACTGATTTTGCTAAAGTTTTTGGCACCTTTAGTCATGTGCTGCTTCTTGGCAATCTAAAGCATTATGGCATCTGTGAGCCTTTGCTTTCCTGGATTTCCACTTTTTTTATTAATCGCACTTGTGTTGGTTCCCTCTTGATCCAGTCTCCATCTTTTTCCTCTTCTTCTGATGTGCCTTAAGGTTCCATCTTAGGACTACTTTTGCTCAATCTGTTCTTCAGTCATCTTGTCTTCTTTTGCAAATGGCTTGAAAATCTTCCAGGTAATTAACATTTCTGCTTCTTCAGGAAGATTTAAATGCTCTCTCTAGTTGGTGTAACTTGAATTATTTGTCCCTAAATGCTTTCAACTGTTTTTCCTAAGTCCTTTTCACTAAAGCTCCACACCTATGTCTTCCCTTATGCTATCTGTGAACATTTCACTTTTCTAGAGGCCACCTTTGATCGTAAGCTGAAATTCGACAATCGTGTCCTAACCATTACTAGAAGGGCTTCTTGGATTGCTGGCTTTGCGACTCGCTTAAGCCAAAATTCCTTAACTATTTCTACATGTGTCCAGCTGTTTATTACTCTATACTTGAATATTCTACCATTTCTATACGTGATTGTAGTTAAATGTGGTGTTCTCGCTTCAAATACCTCTTAGATGTTGTTGAATCAATTCAGCGGAGATTTACACGCATCTTACTTTTTAAATAAAGTCTTCCGTAGATACATTACAATGAACGTTTGAAGTACCTTATGATCGTGCTGATACATTTTTACACTCCCCTGTTTTGCTACTCTTACGCACTTATAAGTCTTCAACTTGGTCCTCTTCCATATGATATTGCCATCTTTAAAACCCTAGTTCGCTGTAAAATGTTTGGTTCTAATTAATTTTGTTTTTAATGGATATTACCTATTTTTGTCTAATTATTAAATCTGACTTTACTATGTTTTGCTTTACCTAATTTTCTATGCATCGATATTTTTTAATTACTCTTTATTTTTTCATTCAATCCAATCTGTAATTGGGCAGTTTGTTTTTTGAATCGTATACAGACTAAATAAATAATCCGATACCATTTTTTTTTTTTTTTTGATAATTTCTGGAGTGGTCACTTCGATTGGTCGTGGGCCGTCTTCAAGTCAGTTCGCTCCTTGTTTAAAAAGGCTGTACCACATAATGGATTTTAGAGTTGGGTCGTACTAAGATTTTCACATACTAAGTCTAACTAGTACGAGTACAAAAAAATACCTGTTCCAAAAATACTAGCAAGTATTTTTTGAAGTATGTACATATATACATACGATTTGCAGTGATGTAATGAAACGGTATGATCTGTAATCGAACGGTAATACTTGCAAGTACGAAAATACTCGATACGAAAATACTTGCAAGTACGAAATACTTGTGAGTATGAAAGTATGAAATACGAGTATGCAAGTATGAAATACGATTACATATTAATATTAGGATACTATTACGATACTATTATTGAAATGAGTCAAATGGAGGAAATTTATTGGGTAAATTCTTGATTACATGTATAGTTTACAAAAATACTCGTACCTAGTATTTTTGAATTTCGGACTAGGTACTGGCTGTTTCAAAAAAATACCTATTCCCGTATATAAGCATCATCTCTAATGGATTTGCCTGGACGAGTGCCCCATAAGCTGGTGCTATCTCTTCCATTATGGCTTGAGCCGACTTTCCTTGTTTGGTGAGGAACTTTATAATAGCCCGGTGCTCGATTTTCTCCATATTTGATATTTTCTTTAAGATTGAGTTGCTTGGTCGACGATAGTTCAAAATTTAGTGGCTCGATTAAAATAAAATTTGCTATTTACACTCATAATGAGCCATTACATTTCATTTAACTTACGGCATTGTCATATTAATAACCTACCTACTGATTCCGCGAGCTCAATGACCCACTTTCGTATGTATGTTGTTAGTGCATCTTGTGAAGAATTCAGATAACTCAAATCTAATTTGCGATGTTTTACTAGAATCGCCTAGGTCTCGAGAAGTTTTTTAACATATTTCCTCCTTTTCTCTTTGCTGAACAAGTGCTGACAATACTGGTTCTGTTTTGTGAACATAATAGGTTACCTACTTCTATCCTTGTACCAAGCTAGTTGCATCTCAACACACGTAGCACCCATTTCAAAGCTTCAATCTCCACTGCACATAAAACTATTTGCCACTAATTCACTCCATACTATCTTTTTAACAATATCTGAAAATCCAATTGATAAACTACATCAAACAATATAAACTTTTCACTATATTTCTTATCATTTCTAGTAATATTGCCAAGACTGGTCGTTTTCTAAACAACAGCTATGTAATCAGTTACAAATAGTTTTGTCAGTAATTTTAACGGAGCACTCGTAACAGTTCAATGTCAAAATGATCATCAAAGTGCGAAGGCTTTTAATATTTAATAACAAAAATTTTCTTTTCTATGTACACGCATTATGAGCAAGTAGAATATAACGCTCATTGCGGAATTTTTATTTGGGGCAAAAACTTAGCGGATGTTAATTCTATGCTATTTCTGATGAGTCGTTTCATTGTCTTATCTGCAGCTGCAAATTTGTACGATATTCCTTGCAAAGTTATCTGAAATATGAAATAAATAATTCGTAAAGAAATATTTTATAATGTCGAATTAGTTTTGGTTCAACTTGAGGTAATGTAATATTTGTCATCATATCCGTCTAATTCAAATCTTTCATTTTAATGTTTTTTATTCTTATTGAACTTTATATTCTAATAAAGATTTTTATGACGACGGAAAATCTGATCAGTATTAAAAAAATTAGTTTATTATTTTAATTATAAAATTATCAATTTTCAAATAAATGTTTATGTTTAATAAATTTTTCCTCAATATAAATAAATCACCGTTTCTTAATTTCTAATATGTATATCGCTAAAATTAAATAAGCGCATGCAGCTATGTCTGAGTCTCGGATATTAGTCACCGAAATCGCGTCCCATTCAATATTTTCTTAAAATATTTTCTATACAGAATTACTAGATATGTACAAATAAGCGTATCAACATTTATTTCTAAGAATAGTCTTGGGTAATCATGATTTTTTGAAGAACATATTGCAATTTTATCGGTCATGTGAATTTAAATGTGATTATTACACAATACATGCTTTTAAGCAATGTGGGGACTACTTTCACCGAAAGGAAAAATTGAAACTGAGAAACGCTTCTTGTATCATTTTATTTGTAACCTATCTAGTTACTGTGGATTGAACTACTCCGTTTCATCCAACTTTTAAACGTGGAACAGATTTGGAAACATTTTACTGATTCACCAACATATCTCATTTGACATAATCACTAACTTAATGTTAATGGGATCACTTTAAACATCCAATCAGTCTCATGCAATATTTCTTTGTAATCTTCAAAAAAAAAAAAACTTCCCAGACCTTTAGCTCGAACAAATCTCACCATTATATCAATCAAAACCAACTTTAGGATTTTCGGTAGATGTAGAATTATACATAATAATTGCTTGCTTATCAATAAGGTTGATAGTTTTAGAGCTTGATGTCACTTTGGACGAAAAAGTTCGCTTCACCCTGTAATAATTTCTATTCTAATCTAGATATATATTTCCTAGTTCTGGACAACACCCTTTAAGATATTTTAATAAAGCTGCGTGAATGAAGCAATTTTTTTAAACTAATTACCTGCGACTTAAGTAGTTGCTTATCAGTGTTTATAAGGTCATTTGAAGGAATGAGTATCGTTGAAAATAGATGGATGTTAAGATCTTCCCAAAACTTCTCATTCGAATTACCTAAAAGATAAAATAAATGTACTCGAGTTTTTCTTCCCAGAATTGAAAATATTAAGTTTCTTGAAGAAAAGTGCCGAATTACTCAAAATCACTATTCCGTTTATTTTAAAATGTGTTGTAAGGCCATACGTATGTATGTATTTATATCAAGGACTTGCATAGCTTACATAGAATTTTCTCCAAGAGGGAGCCATCGTCAGCTTCTAACAGTCGTGAATTTGGAAGTTTTTGGCGCATTTGTTCCGAAGGGGCCGCTAACCACGAAGCAATTTCTGTAAACCAGATGCAACGTACAGACCTCGATTACAAAATAAAATTTCTAAAGGCAGACTACATACTTTGAAACAAAGCAATCTACCTACCTTTCGCCGATTTTAAGGTATCATTGTGGACAATCGGTTTCGGAAATCGTGAATATTTTGGTGCGTGAAATTCGTCACCTTTTAAATGGTAAATCGAATTGCGTGAATTTTTATAGCTGCTAACGTTACGCTCTTCATCAGATTCGGGGGCTTCTCCGAGTACAACCACCTGGTTTGGAATCATTTTATCCGGTTTTTGTCTTTTTAATATACTGAATGCTGTTCGACGAGGATTAGGCTAGCTTGTCACGATACGTAATCCAGGGACAATGGAGCCAGGGACGCGTCAAAAACACTTTACCATCTGTCAAACTTCGCAGCTCCAAGGCAGACAGAGCATATAACCAAGGAGAAGTAGCTTTGTGGTTTGGACAGGCATTGTTTGGACCAATGCCTTTTTGGACCAATGCCTTCTAGAAGTACGGGCCGTCAGGCTACGTAATCATTCTCGCCGTGACGTCATGAGTTTAGGAAATTTGACATTTCCACGAGGCAGTGCCGCTGTACACGGAGATTTCACTTACGGTTTTTTGGTTATAATATGAACAAAACGTTAGTTTTTTCTGCGTGGACGCGTTGTAATAATAATATTTAGTCATAACGTACACTTTGTACCAATTAATTGTATCGGGACAGTAAATCGACACGAACCATCACATAACCTAACACCAACCGATAAACATTTCGTAGCGAATTTTCCACATTATACCGCACGCACCGCATTAATTTGTGTTTTAGCTGTTCACTAGCACTGTTCTGCATAAACCACTTTAGTTTTCATTTCACTCACTTTAACACAACCCGTACAATTAACATTTTCCCGCGGACGTCCCATAAGACTATGTGTGTTTTTCGCGACATTTGTCCCGATGCTCTGACGTCATCATTCTGCATTACGGCCCGTACATCTAGAAGGCATTGTTTGGACAGCCAAAAGCTACTTAGAGAGTCTGCTTTTACACGGTTCAACTTTACACGAAATTTTTTGAATGTACTAGACCCCTAACCAAGGCAAAATATGATTTGCAGAGCAGCTGACGCTAAGGGAAAGTCATATTTCGATAGACATATCTATGCATATTTCCAAATATTTCCTTTGAGTATCAATAAATCATAGTAATATAAGGATCTTTATACTGTGAGCAAAGTGAAGGAAAAGATAAGTGGATGATCTCCTTCCATTTTCCAAAAAAAAACACTTTGACCTTGAAATTGCGCCACCATTTACGCAATGCAATATCTGTCTAAGCAACCTGAGAGTGCTTTGGTGTTTTTTTGCGAGAGTGAGCCGTATGTGAGTAACGAAAAATCTGGCCTCAGTATGTAGTTGTCGAATCTTATCTTGCATCTCTTTCTGTTCCATGCGATTTCTTCCAATTTTCCAGGCTGATCAACAATACAATCTCAGGCCGGTTCACTGGATTTTTGGTCCGTATACATATGTATACCACAGCGTAAGAAGTTAGTTCTTAATCAGCGTGCAGACTCCGTATATGTATACAGACCGAAATTCCAGTGAACCGGTCTGAGATTGTATTGTTGATCAGCCTGGAAAATTGGAAGAAATCGCATGGAACAGAAAGAGATGCAAGATAAGATTCGACAACTACATACTCAGGCTCACTCTCGCAAAAAACACCAATACACTCTCAGCTTGTTTTAACAGATAATAGATATGTTCGCGTACTTCAGCAAACTGCAACAATAACAGAATTTGGCAGCTGCCTTCTTTTTGCTGCAAAATTTGGCTTGCAAAAACGACTTTCTGCGAATCTATTTTAATATATTATAATAGATTCAGGTACGCGAACAGACCAAATGCATTGCGTAAATGGAGGCGCAATTTCAAGGTCAAAGTGTTTTTTTTTTTGGAGAATGCAAGGAGTTCACCCACTTATCTTTCTCTACACTTGGCATATACGGAGTTCGCACGCTGGTTAGGAACTAGCTTCTTACGCTGTGACGCTGGCTAGGAACTAACTTCTTACGCTGTGGGAAAGATGTCAATTCGGAAAAGTACCTAGATCAGTAATTAGGTTAGCGATTTTTGGGTCCATATTTTTGTCAGTTCATTCAAAGAAGTTGCATTCCTACAGCGTATTCACAACATACTCGGAATTTAAACTCAATGACTATAGCCAAGACTCGTTCCACACATTCTTTCCGGATTCACATAAAAAAGTATTTAATAAACAAACTTTGTATTTAATATTTATTTCACAATATTACAATCGCTTACATTCAAAAAACGAATGTTTCCGTATTATACGAATGAAACTATGATGAACGCTTCTTTTTAAACAGTGCGTCTGTACCAAAAGAGTATGAGGGGAAGGTATTGTAATATGGACTAACGGTACCGAATGAGTTAATTCCGTTAAAATAGTTCTGATTTATGCCTTGATTGTTTGAATCCAATAATAAAGAAGCTTGCGACGAGTCCAAGAACAAATTACTTCCGTATAACGAGTTAGCGAAGGGATTACCCAACAACAACGGAGCAGGAGCTAGAACTGGTGTCGTGCCAGTGGGAGTAAGTGGTTTTCCTTCAGTGTTTACCACAATGTTTGATGTATCTTGTTCATTTTTTTTCGGATCTGAAGACTCCGTGGGCTTCAATTTTGGATCTGTTGAAATCGTTTCGACATTTTTTTCTACCGTTAAAGATTGTGAAAATTCAGGTAAAGGATTTACTGCTGTTGTATTAAGTGGCGAGCTCAAATTGAGAGCAGAAACAGAAATAGAATCAGCAGAAATTGTAACTGACTCGCTTGGACTGAGTGCAGGGTTGAAAGACGGATTGGTCAGTTGCCCAGATTGAGGTGGGATTATCGAACCTGGACCATTGCCAATTACTATCTCAGATGCAGGTGGAATCGATGGCCCGAAGCTTGGAATTGACGGTCCGAAGCTAGGAATCGATGGTCCGAAGCTGGGGATCGAAGTAGGCGGAGATATGCCAACTAGCGGTGAGTCTATCGAGGGACCTATTGGGGAGCCGATCGACCCTCCTAAAGGTGAACCGTGAATCGAGCCGAACAGCGGATATGAAAATGTTGGAAATGAAGAAGAACTAATGAGCTGGGGATCATATGATACAACATGTGGAGAAAAGACAATTTGCCTTGAACCTGGAGCGTATTGCCAAAAGAACGGATTTTTCGTTTTTGGTATAGACGTGTCAACAGAATCGATTTTTGTACTTGTCGGTTTCGTTATTTCTGGAGTGGAGATTTCTACACCATCCTCAGGAACACTGGTAGTTGGAACGGTTGGCTTGTTGGCTGCATCCGATGCAGCAGGTTTGTCTGCAACAGCATTTGAAACCACAGTGCGATCGATATTTTGATTGAAAATCGGAGAAGAATAATACAAAAATTCACGGCTAGGTAAGTTGAATCCACCCAAATTTGCACTTAAATCAGAGTATGCAGAATAATTTGGCAGTGAAAGTATTTCACCTGCACCAAAAACTCTCGTTTCTTTCGTACTGCCTGGTTTTTCCACTATTTTAGTAAGTTTAAAAGTTGTTCCTGGTTTAGGATTTCCGTATACATTTGTTTCTCCATTATAAGCAACGGTGTTGCTCTCTGAATTATCGGTTTTAAAAACGGGTATATTTGTGAAAGTATCAAAATTTGAAAAAGCTGCTAGTCCAGGCCCAGCATTAGAGAGCTTAGTGTCCACAAGTTCATTAGTATTCGACGAAGCGGTACTAGATGTGACATCTGCGTCTACGTTGTCCTTTTTCGCACTTTTGTCGATTGTTTTCGAAATTGCTGAGCCATCAAAAGATACCAAACCTTTTAAGTTATTCAGACCAGTGTAAGAAGCACCAAAAGTATCAGGATAAAATACATTTTCACTGCCAGCTCCACCTTGTAATAACGTATAATCTTCTAATGCACTTTTCGAATATAGAGACTTATCACTCAACTCTTGCTTGGGATTTGCTGAAGTTTGGATTTTTAATTCAGATGTTTCATCGGCTAAAGTAACCGCGATAGCAGCAAAAGATATCAGTACCCACTTCTATAAATAAATGTATTTAGAAAATGTTTGAAGATTCAAAGTCACACTTTACCATTTTCGACCGCCTGTAGAACCGTCTGTCTTTGAAACAAATCCTAAATGTCACACAAACTTAGCTAAGGGAGATATTTATATCAATTTTTCGTGAGTGTATGAAACCGGTTGAATTCGCACAAATAACTCGGAGGAACTCCAAGCACTTGAGACTTGAAAAAATCAAGATGATTCACTAACGGAAACCCAGTCATGTAATATGAAATATATGTAAGAAACCAAAAATCTAAAAAACTTTTACATTCGGTTTTCTGTCTATGAGCATTTTATAAATCAAAATATTGATTATGAGGTGAAATTTGAGAAAAAATTACTAAAGCTAATAATCAAATAACGAACTCAAGCTTTAAGTAAGTTTTAGTCTGTTCTCACGTTCACAAGAATTCTGATAATGTATACTGGTTCATATATAGTCATCTTTATAAATATAGTCTTTTGACCAATTTTCTTGTTATAGTATATACACAGCAAGCTAAAATGAACAGACTGTTATTATATTCATTAAAAAAACTACTTTCCTAAACTAGAAAAGCCAGTCTGGGCTGACCACAACTGGAATAATTCAATGCCGACCAACCGAAAAGATCATCAAAATTTTGGACAGCAATAAATTCACAATACTTTGCATTAGATGATAATCGGAAATGATTTTTGTTTTGGACAATCTTGCGTTGGGAAAATAGAGTTGTTGATAGCTGAATTTTCGATTCAAATTGAACACAAAAACTATTTTGGCGCCTAAATTACTTAAAAGTTCGCTTTGATATCTGTTAATATTAATTTAATTAAATCAATTAAAGATAAATGAAAGATTAATTGAATTAAGTTAGCGAAACATACTAAATAACTTCTTACTGAAGCTATTCGTACTCCAAAAGCAAAATGCTCAGACCCAAAATATTCGCTATCGCGCTATTTTTATGCTTAAAGATTTGATGATAGCTTGCAGCGCAGAAATCACTGGTTAGTGAAATAGATATACAATTTTCATTTATGATAATTATCCATCCCAACTCTTTTATTGCTAACTTGTTGAAGGTGAAGTGCAATACATTTTTTAAGAAATCGCGTTACTTTAAATGAGTTTTTGGGATGCAAGGGCTGTGTTAAATTCTCATAAAAGTAGCGTAATACACTCACCGGATTTTTCGATGTTGTCGTGATACTAAATCTAGTTACTAGTATCACTAAATCGTGATACTAGTAATGAAAGTACATAGTTTTTTGGACTCATTCAATTTAATTGGAGTCATGCAATTTTCTTCACCTCTTAAATATTATTTGTGTTGGTTTTCGACGTGTACATCGATGTAATGTAATTTATCTTTTACGATTTTAATCATGGTTAAATTTAGCCTAAAATGTCAACAAATCTGCAATCTTTTTTTTTTCTTGGCTATAGATGAAGCTATAGCTAATAGTGAAGTAACGTAAGGATGAATAATGTCCTGCAGTAATAATATAAAGTAATTGGGTCTGACAATCAAAGGTAGGACCCAACATTGATTTAACTCAGGTCCGTACTCACAGTTAACACAAATTCGAGCGTGTTAGATCGGTCAGACTCAAACCAAGTACCACATATGTTTATAGCTGGTAAGCTTCATTTTGGAAGGCCTAAATGAAAGTAAATGAAACTGCAATGGATACTCTTCTTTAATTCAATTCTTCTTCCGTCGGGTTGCATAATCGCCAAGATAAACCAGTCTAACAAGGTCATGGCTTTAATATATTCTTTAGTAGCCTACTGGTTTCAAGGGTGAATCAGTATCATTCCGTGCGACAACTGTGTTGATGATTTGCATATTTTCTTTACACGTGATTTCCATAGCTGCAGAGTTGCCAGCACTCATAAAAAACTATTTAACTCTAGACTATCATGCATCCTTTAAATCTTGGAATGATTTAAAAATATTGTGGGAACTTATCGCGATTCACAATTGTATAAATTTTATTCGTCTATTTTAGGCACCTAGCGCTCACATATGATTCAATATTTCCACAACGTTGTTACATCCATGTTTGAAACACGTTCAGAACTCATTTCGAATACTTAATTTTTTGAAAACTATTTATTGATAGAATCAAATATATACATATATATATATATATATATATATATATATATATATATATATATATATATATATATATATATATATATACAGATAAATATATACAGATATATATATCTATATATATTTTTATATACACATATGTATTCATACAAATATATGTATAAGTATATACAGATATACATATATATATATATATATATATATATATATATATATATATATATATATATATATATATATATATATATATACATATATATAGTGTAGCGTAGTGGATAGAGCATTGGCTTCTTGCATGTGAGTATATCATATAAATATAAATATAAATATATATATATATATATATATTTATATATATATATATATATATATATATATATATATATATATATATATATATATATATATATATATATATATATATATATTTATATATATAGTTAAGCATATATCAATATATGTAGATATAAGGCACATATAATGATAAAAACGGTATGCGTTACTACCAATGACAAGGCTCATGTTAAAATAAGGGATAAAATAAGGTAAAATGTATGCAGACTTTTTTCCCTTACAAGAGACAGGCCTTTTGCACTAAGGAATAGATTACACTTAATTTAGCCTTATATAATGATTAAATTGTTTGCTGAGCACATAATTATATCAATGAGTATATATACCCAGATATGAACCGGCAAAAATTCCAACAGCATTTGCAAGCTATAAGCAAGCCATTTCGTCTTGGGCTGAGTAGACTTCGTCGGTATGTTTACGGAAAATCTGAAGTTATACTGTTTTCGTTATCGTCTCGATTTTTCGGACCGAAATTAAATAAACTTTGGAAAGAGCTCTGTTGCAATGATTGGGATGCTACATAATACTGCATACAATCATACAATCACATTAGAGCAGAGTCAGGTCGACGATACAGATACAGTGGCTCACAGCTTATTTGATACAGTGCTTCTTTAAAATATTAAGTTGCAATAACTCAAAACATAACAATATCAAAAAAATTTGAACACCATTTTGAAGGCAATTGTTTGTTGTTTATTAAACAAGTTTATATTTGTTACAAAGTTGCTGTTTTGCATCTTAAAAAAACAAAAAAACTAAAAATAATAACAATTTCATGTCACAGCTTATTTGATACAGTTTGATTAAACATTAAAATTGTTGTGAATTATGAGGTTTCAAGTTGATTTCAATACTTTGTATGATAGCCCTTAGACTTAAGCAGAGCCTGGAGCCTATTCGGCATTGAATCAACGAGTTTTTTTGTGATGTCAGGAGTAATTTTTTGCCATACCTCTAGCAGTGCTTTCTTCAGGTCTTGTTTATTAGAAATCTTGTGTTTTCTAATGTTGTTATCCAACAAAGTCTAAAGATTCTCAATGACGTTTATATCTGGTGACTGTGCCGGCGGAGACATCAAATGAGGGCAATCCCAAATTGGCCAGGACTGCACAATTCCCGACTTGTGGTTTGGATCGTTGGCTTGGTACAACCGAAATTGGTCACCCAGTTTTTTAGCACTTTGCATCAAATTGTTTTTGAGTACATCAAGGTACTTTGTTTGGTTCATTGTTTCCTCAATAAACTTTAAATTTCTGACTCCGGCTGCGGACATGCAGGCCCAAACTATCACATTACCACCACCATGCTTCACAGTAGCTTTGAGGTTCTCCTTGTTTAGCTCAGTGTTTGCCTTGCGCAAGACATATGACATTCCGTCGGAGCCAAAAATGTTAAACTTGGACTCGTCCGCAAAAATAACTGTATTCCAGAACGCGGATGGCTTTCTCACATGCCCTTTGACAAAGGCAAATCGGCTTATTGTATTTTTTTCGGAAATGAATGGCTTCCTACGAGCTACCCGCCCGTTGAAATCATGGTCGCGAAGCACTCGTCGGACGGTTTCAGCACTACATGACTTCCTTAACTCACGATGAACCTCAGTAACCAATTTTAGAGCGGAAATCTTTGTGTTTGCTTTCACTTTCCTTACAATGTATCGTTCGTCGGATACGGTGAAAATATTGTTTGGCGCATTTCTCCTCTTATTTTCTACCCGATTTTCGTGTACGAAGCGCTCAATTGTGTGCTGCACTGTAGAGACACTCAAATTCACACTTTCAGCAATTTTTCCAACACTTTGTCCTTTTTTAAAGTGGTTTAATACCAATTCGCACTGTTCAATTGTGGTGCGATGACTCATTTTACAATTTTGGCTCATTTTGGCACTTCAGCTTACAAGATCTTACTAAAAATTACCTAAGCCAATGTCTAACACAATCAAAAATTCAAGAACCAAAGCAAGACAGATAACGGCGCGACAAATAGAAGTTTATTCGCATTGAAGTGTCTGTATCAATTAAGCTGTGAGCTGCAATTTGTCTGCGCCAGTGGTATTTCTCTTTTACCGGACGCCGAGGAATATTGCTGGAACATTTTTTGTTTGCATTATATTTGTTGAACACGCATCTAGTCAAATACGTTTAAATTTTTTGGATAGGGTTCTTAATTTCAAAGTTACAGTGATTTGCATTTTTAAATAGTCACTGTATCAAATAAGCTGTGAGCCACTGTATTTTGAATCATGTAAGAAATCAATCTTTCAAACTGGGACGTGACAACTTATGGCTCTCAAAATATGAGCCTGAAAAACTGTTCAGTTCACAAGGCCGAATTGAAGCAGGACAAAAAGGTCGAATTGAAGCAGGGAGGAGATCCTATTTTCCTTAATAGTTCCAAGACCATCAGCAAAGAAAACACATTTGCAAGGGAGTAGAAAAAGAATGCGGCTGATATAGGACTGGAAGAGTTAAGGATCTACCATGGAGCCTTGGAAAACAATAGTTTTTTCGTTAAAGAGAGTCGTTAAACAAGATCTACAGAGCTTAACTGGATAGTTTAATCTCTTAATGAGGAGGATACAATTATAATTCTCGGTGATTTCAATCGCCCAAATTTAAAATTTACGGTAATAATAATAATCTCGTTCATTTTAATCTTCTTGACTCCAGCGATTTCAATCTAGTTAGTACATTTTATGGCAATGATTTGCAGCAAATAGCTCCGACACCTAACCGAAATGGAAATTGGTTAGACATCATATTTACTAATAGCTACGACGATGTAGTGGCTAACTCAACTGTTGATGCAGAAAACTTTTTAGGCAACACCCATCACCACTCTGCGTTCACAGTTGAGTTGTTATCTACATCTGATATGTTCACTTCCCTATCTTACAATAACTCTATTGTATATGACTTTCGCAATGCTCATTATAAGAGCATTACAGATTGTCTTCTCAGAGTCGACTGGGCTAGTAATTTTTCAACGCTAGAATTAGATGACGCTGTATCATTATTCTATGAGTTGGTTTTTGACGCCGTTGAAAAGTTCACCCCAAAGATCAAGAGAAAAGACAAAATATCTGAACCATGGCTTGATAGCAATCTAAAGTATCTGTATAATCCAATAAGAGATCTGTATAATCCTTACGAATTTGATAATCTACCTTCATACAGATACAGGCTAAATCTCTTAAATCTATCAACTCTATCTTCGCGGAGAATAGTCATATGCTCCTGCTTTACTTTTGATGTTATTAGGGGCTTGATCAATGTTGTGTCCCTGTCCAATAAGATTACCTTCAACGAATCAGTAGGGCAGACGAGGCACATACGTTTACTCAATGAATACCGACACTACACAGTTTTCGCCAACAATGAGCCAATCAATAGATGTTGCAAAATATTCAATAGCTTCTCAAAACACTATTCCCCAACCATTTCCTAACCTAGGTTTAAAACTGCTCTGATTAAGGTGCTCACGTCATGAATGCCCTATCCAATTCCCTACCAAAGATAGCTACATTTTTAAAATTGGTTCATTATTGTTTATTGTACAAATTTATATACATTGTTAAATATTAATTTTAAGTGTTTTTTTTTTTTTGTACGCCTTGTTTGGTTAAAATAAATAATAATATATTGGCAAGTCATCTAACTACTAACAATGGAACAGATAGAGTTCAAGCTATTTGATGATGATCGATGAAAAGTTAAATCAACTTAGTTTGGAAAAAAGTAGGTTGTGGCTCACATGATCGAATGCTTTTGGCAAGCCCATGTGAATTGCATATGCGATATAAATTGATGAAGCCATATTTCTCTTTTACGATCCGAAGATTGTAATCAGTCAGGATAGCATAATGGAGATATCGCTCAAGAACTTATAAGAAAGAGATGGAAAAGGAAACAGGTCAAACGTTTTCTACAAACAATGTAGCTCTTATTTTTGGGATAGAATGAATTAGGGTTCTTTCCATGAGTGTATTCTCGCTATTTGGTTTTCACCGCTACCGCACTATCACTTACCCAGACTAGTTGTACCCTAGCTCGTATCTGGCTAATATGAAAATATTAAACTAGCCTGAATAAGTATGATAGCAGTGTAACAGCAATGTTGATTAGATTTGCGAAGAATGGAAGTAGGTCACACAAACTTTGGCCGATTTATTGGAAATTCTGACCTTATGTTTATACGGAGTTAACATCCTGATTAGGGTATATTTTGCTAGCGGTTCCGAATTAGGCGAATAAATCATTTCGCTCGTGTGTGATTGACGTCTTCTTCAATCTACTCTCACAATTTGGATTATTGGATCGACAAACACTTCGATTAAATAAATTAATTCATTTTGAACGCGTCATGGATTATATAATTAATCTGATCAGTAATTTCGATGTTTTTGCAAATGAAATATATACTGCTTACCACAATCGGCAAGAGTTTACGATTCATATTGGCCAATCGACTCAAAATGAGAAGTTCCCGCTTTCGCTTGAATATGCTTGAATACTTCAAACTGAGCAATTTTTTTCACAGATCCGAAGCAACGCTAATTCGAAATAGGCTTTATCATGGCCTTCATATGCAGGCTATGGCTTTATGCAGTAAAATCAGCGTCGCAATCTTGAAAAATAATAAATTAGACGACGTTCTCTGTGTTCGCTGCATCGCACAAATGCCATTATCAACTGTCAAAGTGAAATGTTTAATCGAATGAAGTGCCTGTCAGATTGCTCGTCGGAACCGATCTTCTAGGAAAGAGTCCTGCATGTATTGATTGTATATTTTTTTTTATAAAGAAATATCAGAATGTTGAATTTAGCAAATACTACCTTCAGAAATTTCAAAAAAAAGTCGCCCTCCGATTCGAAAACGCACTAACAGCAAATGTGTTTTCTATTGAAGCACTCACTTGGTATTTGAAAGTTCTGTTCGCGTACTGCAGCAGCAACAGATTTTCGCATCTGTTTTTTTTGTGTGGCAAAATTAGGATTGCAGCAAGAGTACAAAAACGACTTGCTGCGAATCTGTTTTAATATATTATAATAGATTCAGGTACGCAAACAGTCCTATAAATAGATTCACTTCTAGAAAAAAAAGAATAATGAAAATGACAGGAGAATCGCTATTAGCGTATCCTCTACTATTAAATCTATTGGTTTTCAGGTCAATTTTGTTCATCAGTTGAAAGGCGGTGCAGAACACAACAAAATAGCATGGTAAGCAACCAAGCAGAAGTGCTTAGAAATGAATTAGCCATCGCACATTTGCCGGTTCAATTTCATGACAATCCTTTTAAACCGTAGTGCAAGGGTCAATAAACTTGTATAGTCTTCACGAGATCCTCCTTATAAGATTTAAAGTTATTCTAATTTCTCAGAAAGTGGAGCTACAATGGACCTTTCCGAATTGACGTCTTAAGCTTGTTATAACAGAATGTGACGCCGGCACAGGCCTAGGTTGTCCGGATGTATTTATCGTGGCATTGCTATCCTGTATAACTTGCTATCCACGTTAGCTTAATCACGAAATATAGTCAGTTGTCTTGGAGGTTATGTTACCCGACGTGAAAATGTAGAACAAGCTGAAGACGAAGTCTTCGGATAATGGCTATAACTATTAGGGTCCAGAGACACGAAAACCTGGTCACAAAAATGCAATATATCTGACTAAAGTAACTGCCTTTGAGCTAGTTTCAGGTTGAATATTTGGTCCCCGCAACGTTTGCAGTTGAAATAAAACCAAAAATTAGGTTGTCGGTGCTTGTAGTTTCCTTACATCGTTGGAAATAATTGATGTAATTGAATGGAGTATGTATGTATTCACTCCAGAAGATGAAATGAGCATAATTATTCCATTGTTCCGTTGAATTGAAATTTTCAGGTATTGTTGATGAATATAAGGGGAAGATCTGCGTTATGTGAAAATAAAAATAACTAAGCCTCAGGCGGCAGCGGATTTTTTGAGTAAAAACGGATACTTTTCGAAAAGTGCGAACATATCGCTTCGCGCTCGTACTTTTTGTCATTATTTGCATAATCAATAATGGAATAGTGTATGTATCCTTGTTAAACATATTTGAAACGTGATCCTTCTTAGCTTAACAAAATTAATTGCTAACGTGAAGTGCTGAAACAGATTTATCCAAGCTATGTTGCCAAGAAATGTACTGCACTGGGTTAGCCCAAAGTGCCAAGCCAGTAAAAACTCCTTTAATATTCATTTATCAGCATTACAAAGAAGTTTTGATGCTTTTTTTCATTTTAAAGTGTTTCCGGCGGGGGGAAGTTCGTTAATTTTCAGGTACTCCCATATTTTTATGGCTAGAATGACGAAATTAAAACTAATAATATATGATTGTCATGTTTCGGAATTTTTTAACGTTCCGTAAGCGCTGAGTGTTGCACTTGCAGACCCTTCATCCAACCTGGAAGCTTCCTTATTTCACTTGTTAGTTTAAAATTTCAAAATTGTTATACAATTGATATGTACTGTTAATATATGACTGCTTCTTTATTTTTAGGCAATTTTAGGTGGCCAACTAGTCATTACATTAGTTATAGCATTCGTATTCCAAAAAACGGCCTCACAATTTTCATTTACAAAGTGGCTTCTCTGCAACGCAGGCCTAGTACGTTATCTATGTCCAGAAGATGAATATCTGCGAACGTTGGCTAATCTGGGCAAAGAAAAATCAAAAGCAAAGCATAAAAATGCTTCACAAATATTCAACTTGCCGCGAAACGTTGAAGTAGATTTGAAAACTGCCAAAGTTAGTTCTTCGGATATCTTATGCTTGCAATATTTTCCTGAATGTCAATGGCTTTTAGATTTTTGTCTTTGCACTTGTGTAGTGTACATTTTCTGCGAGGTAAGGACAATATTATCATTTTTATTATATTTAGAAATTTTCTTGCAGGTATATGCTTTTTATGGTTCTTCTAGTGAAGAGAACTATGTGAGTTTACTATGGTGTTTACTAGCCGTATATTTTGCAACGTATCCTTTTATAATATTTTCCATGATCTGGGTAAGTTTGTACTCAAATGAGAACATTTTAAAAACTGACAGAGATCAATCTGCGTATAACGAGAGTAATAATGGATCACATGTAAACTTGCTCACTAAAGTGTTGCGGTGGTTTACCAGAATTGTTTCTGTACCATTTTATTAGAAGTACCCATATGTAATCAATGATTTCAGTGACTAAGCAAACGATTTTATTTTATGGTTAGATGCACAATTAGTCTAGAGCTGGCGGTTTCTGCTTATCTCCTTCTTTCTTTGCCTCTCCCCCTCTCTCTCTTACTGCTTCTCTCTTACTGCTTCTCTCTCACTGCATCTTTCTCACTGCTTATATGCTGGCAGCTTTCTGGTTGGACGCACAATCTTGGAATTATTTGTAATGAAAAATGAAAGGAAAATTGTAATGTACGAATTAAAATCAAGATATGTGGCAAATTAAATAACAGACAAACAAAAACTAAATGCGACGACGTCATATTTTAAATAAAGCCGGTTTAAACAGCTTGAGGTCAAATTTATTTAGATACCGCTACTGGCCAGTTCACGTTTAGCTCGCTGGGTGTAAAAGTTAGAATCTTTCGATTCTGGGAAAGGGTTTGGGCCAATTATTTCCCTTTTTGCTTCAATCATTGCTGAAGTTCTTGATAAGCAGATTGGTTCGCCAGTTATAGACTGAAAAAGTGGCTAATTATTTTTTTTTTAATTAAACCACAGGCTGTGCATGCTGATAGAGTGGTGGAGAGAAAGGAAGGAAGGAGGAAAAAAATCTTTTTAAATAAAAACGAAATATAAAAGTAAAAAGTTCGACTATTCAGAACTTTAGATTTAAAAATAAAACTGACACATCTGTCACGCTTAATGTATTTTCCTTGAATCGAAGAAATATATCAGACGACTTCTTTCATCTTTTACGATGATGTACTTTAAAAGCGAAAAATCAGCCGGTGAGAGAACTCTATGCATTGTCGCCTTTTTCGTATATTTGTTAGTGTCGATGATAATACTAACTTTGGACGAAAGTATTTTGGAAACAGGACTAGAACAAGCCTTAATAGGATTTATTAAGAATGTTTCAACATACATGAAGGATAAAGGTTTACCAAACCCGTAATCTCATAGCACCAAGAGTCTATTGATGTTACATTTGATTATATTTACAGTGTACCAATGTCTATAATCGTGTTGAAATTTACCATTGCTGTACTCTGTGGAATGATTGGTTCGTTTTTGACGTTTCCAGGTCTTCGAATGGCCCAAATGCATCGTGATTCAATCAGGTAATTATAAATTGAATAAATACTTCTCTAATCACATTTATGTATGTTTAAAATAAACAGATCCTGCAAATCAGATAAAGTGTTTCAAACGGTTTTAAATATAAGCTTCGTGTTACCATTTGCGTTGATAATTCTTTGGATAAAGCCAATTGGTCGTGACTTTATCACAAAATATTCTGTGAATGGAAAGGAGGCTTTGTATGTTTTAAGTTTTTTACATAGATAAAATATACATTTTTCAACTTTATAGTATCACCGACCATTGTTTTGAGAGTGTTCGTTTGATATTAATGATATTCATTATACTCCTACGATTTATTTTGCTGCCCACATACATTCAATCCTATCTTGACATTGCATCTGATCGTATTAAAAGTATGAAAAAAGAAGGTGGTCACATCACAAATATTGAACTAAAACGACAGGTAAGAGAATAAAACTTTTTACCACTTAATAATGTTGACTATTTTAAAGGTTGCGTCAGTTTATTCATATTTATGTGTTGTAGTGTTACAATTTGCGGCACCATTGGTTTTATGTTTTTTCTTGACTTTACTGTATAAAAGTTTAAGTGGTTTCAGGTGGTTAGATTTCTCGATATGTGATGATATGTGCCTGAAAAATGCGGAACAGTCTTTGAATACTGCGCAGACAGCTCAAATATCATGGGCAGGACTGAAGAAGGTAAACATATTTTTACCCTCAGATTTCAACTTAACAACATTTTTTTTCGTAGATTTTCAGCGCTGAGGTGTATAAAGGAGTTTTGGGATTCACAACTTGGTGGTGCTACTTCTGCCTATTTGCTACGTCGTCATTGGGCATCTTGTATCAGTCATATTTTAATCAACAAGGGATTTCACTTTGACAGCCGCAACAAGTAGAAAATTATGTTTGAAATAATTGTAGTATCTTTTGTGACATGTTTTTTGTTATCTAAAAAATATGAATAAATAAAATCTCCGTAGATCGTCTAGTTTCGTCAATTTCTCCATCTGTATACATCTATAAAAGAAAATGTCGTCTGGTAATAACATTTGCAAATGCAGTTAAATTAGTCAGTTTTCGCGGATGACTGATACGAGTAAATTGGCCAAATAGGAAAAAATAAAGTAATCTCAAAACAACTCTTGTTGGGTGAAGGAGTTGATAGAGAGGGATGATAGAGAGCTCCATTCATAAATTGACAATCAATGTGAATACGGGGGGGTTAGTGATTAGTTCCATGACTCACTACACTCCTGATTCAATTCATAGCTCGATGATGGCTGATCATAGCTCGTTGTACTATCCCTCGTCCGAAACTGGCTTTTAACCAGGGACTCTACACTACACACTAGAAGCCAGTGCTCTGCCCACTAACCATAACACATTCTTTAAGTGAAAGGTCACTGAGAAAAAGGCTCCCAATTAAATAAGTTGATTTTGCGAGCCATTCTTTTGACGGGTCTAATTGGAATTTTAGGGGTGATATAGGAGGAATGTGAGATGAATCTACAATTTTACTATAAGAATTGGGAATAGAGTTAAACTGAAAAGAGTAAATACAGATAAAAAGGAAGCAGTTATTAAGGTAAAGAAGTTGCATAAAAAGATCGAAGAGAATGTGGTGCCCCGAACAAGAGTAGGGAAATTAAAGTCGCCGCATATAAGACGGGGCCAAAGGGAAAAACGAATAATGGTTAAGTTGGAAAGTTCCGCGAAGAATTTATCGTAGATAGAAACAGGCGAATTCCATGGAACGTATACTGAGGTGACAATCAGAGTCCCACAAGGTGCTAAGGCGATACGAACTACAATACACCATTCAATTGAAGCGGTAGCGCGGAAAGAGAAGGACAACATTTACCTTGAACGAAATGGCCGACGGTAGCTAAAATACCACTAATATCATGTTTAACCGCTGCCATAAATACATGCAGCAAAAAATGTTTCGATCAGGCTAATGATATGATCTGATCATAAAGATAACAGGTAAGAAGCGGGGAAGGTTCCCTAATTTCGCTACTAAATATGATTTTATAGTATCCGCTGACGAATCATAAGCAAACTCTGATACAAAGGTCAATAGCGAAGGCCTCACAGTCAATAATGACGGGGTATTGACTGGCACGACTAACGTACTAAGTAGATGAGGAGGCGAAGAGATTTGATGTAGCCCGAGCACCAGGCTGAGGGAGCACTAGCCCATCATTTGGCATTAAATGGTCCGCAATTGGAACATAATTTGCATTTTGATGCCACTTGTCAATTACCTAAGAGAAAGACATGATTCAGGCTAACTTTGTTGTTGCCGTTGTAGCTCTTGATGCTGATTAATGCGAGCAGTAGGCTGTTATAGCTGCTCAGGATTATGATTTTGTTGGAGAGTTGTATCTCAAGATGTTGGCTGCACTTTCTAGTGGCTACATTGTTGCTGATGTTAGCGTTAACAATTTCTAGTTAAAACCGAAGCGTTTTAGAATAAGCCACCCGAAGAGTGTTGGTACATGAATGAGAAACATGGTGAGATGTTGCAAATGGATCCACCAGGTCTCGGGGATCTAATAATGGTAGTATCCACAAAGTATCCTTTTATTAATGATCGAAGCATACGTGCTGAAGGAATAATAAATAATACAAACATACAAATCACTAATAAAGCTTCTTAAAAGACTACTGATACACTGCTGGTATTGACACCATGGTATCGTCCATACCACCGGTGTACCACCCAGTTCTAGGCTAATACCAGCTCGGCAAAGCGGTACATACGGGGTATCTGTCAGCAGAGATAATTTCCAGCCAGTGGTGAGTGTAGCAATTAAACTTTCCAATACAGATCATTGACAAATGTTACTGAATGGTTTTATTTTGAAAGGGTCACTTATTTTGATGTGAATTAGAAAAAAGGACAGTTTTATCAAGCATATTTGACACAAAATACAGGTTGGTTTTAATGCCGTTTTACTTTTGATTCTAGACTCAATTTGACCGTTTTCACTTTTGATGTCACATAATACTATGTAGGTGCAGTGAATCGCCTTTCCAAGTTTTCTATACCGTGGTATCCATACCCTGGTATCAATACCAACAATTTAACATTAGTCTAACGCTAAATAGAAGAAGCCTAGTAACGATTATAAATCGTATTGTATAAAAAAGGCATTAATAGAAAACTTAAACTTAAGTTTAAAGGCCCATTGTTAATTCAGAGGAACCAAGCTAACGATCGGTACGCTATTTGTGATACTCCCGGGTTCCAATTAACTTAGCGATCTTTTAAAGGTATATTTGACTATTCAAAATTGAAAAGGTGCACGGGTATTTTCAGGACTAAAATCTGAGCATTCTTTGTACTAAAATGCATTCAAAATATATAAAATTCTTCTATTTTTCTTTGCCAGAGTTTTTCACTTCAAATACCGTCCGTTATACAATAGGCAGTTTTAATCGTATGGAATGGTTGTTTACTAAACAAACCACCAACGTCTTTGCAAAGTTCTTCACAAAAGAATGTACGAAATATTTATGTGCATAAATATGTTAAGTTTGAATCTATTCAACTGTTTTTCTTTCTTTAGAAAAATACATTCTCTTTTATAAGAAATTATTTGCTCACCTTATAGAACTTACATTAAATTATAGATAAAGATTTTTTTCTTTATTTATTTTTAGACAAAGTTCTCTGTTTTTCGGCATTTTCTACAATTTCCTCTTCAACTATTAGTCCTTTTCTTTTTCGGATGCAGTTCATATACTGTTTAGCTCTATTAGTGGCGTCTTTCAAACATTCTTCTTCAGAGGCTGGCTCCCAAAATGGATCAATATCAAGCACCTGAAAATCGAAATAGAAATTGAAAAGATTGCAGTAAGCTGTCAGTGGAAAATTTGATTTATTTGCATCAGAAAAGTTCTCTTTTCCGAGGAACTAGGGTTGGCTCTTCGCTAATAGGCATCAGCCATCGTTTTCGATAAATATTGTAGATATGAAAAAGTAGTATTTGTGTGTGCTTATACAATACAATGTATGTGTTAAATTTACTTATTGACAGTAAAATAATCATAGTCAATAATATTAATATTAGAAGACAAATATTCCAATAAGAAAACGACGTTAGTCACTTGGAGAAGAAAAAATGCATAAACAATACTGTGATAATTAGAATATAATAATAGAAAGTGCTCATTGTTAGTATTTTCAGAGGTTAACAAAGTTATAATAAGAAGAATAAAATTGATAGTATTAGAAGAAAGATGAGAAAAAAATGAATAACAATGAGTATAATAATATCAAAAATAGCATAAGATAAACTTAATGCCAAATGTGAGTATGATTATAAGATGATAAAGTTGCTATAGAGAAAAAATTCAGGTATAGCCTTAACAGAAAATGACTCGGAATATGAAACGATAAGAAAAACGGTGTACGTGCTGAGTTAAAAACTAAATTTAACTAAGGTCCCACAGTCATTAAGCAAAGCGTTATAAAATTTATGAAGGTGAGTTGAGTTTTTCTTTTTCACAAGCAATTTAATAAACCTGTAACTAGAAGACGGCATGAAAAATAAACATTATTCAAAAACATTAATTCTCATAATGCTTTTAAAATCTATATGAAAAGCAATCTTTGAAGATGGATCTTGAATTGTTCTTTCAAAAAATATTCAAAAATGTACTGAATCGACAAACAGAATACCAGCCCATGTTGCGCATCAATTTCGCAGTATTCGTCTATATATAAATAATAAAATAAAATGAAGCTCCACACACTTAAAGTTTTTGAAGAAAATACATAAGGAGCATTTCACGCGAAGCGGACAACGAAATTCTGAATTCTGAGATTCTGAATTTCGTTCATAATATGGATAATGGTACTTCTAGATGATATGAACGTGGATTCACCAATTTTTGCTATGAGGTTTAGTTTTCGAGTTATGGGCTTTTGAAGAATTGATGAAAGGATTTTTTGTAAGCCCTCAAAAACAAAAATTAGAAATAAAACATTTGCTATAGAAAATTAACGGTTCTTTTTAATTTTAATTTTAAAATTAAATATATTGTTTTTGCTGCAAAGGTTTCGTCTGTTTGATCAGTTTCATTTCAAAAGAGGGTTTTAAAAGTTGGAAGCACATTGTTGAAACTTTAAAATACCTAGAAGTTTCTAAAAATCATATTCAGGCCCAAAAATCATGGTTAGAACTGAGTCAAAGACTAAAGTGTTGTAAAACTATAGATGCAGCTGCTCAAAGAATAATTAATGCTGAAAGAAACCACTGGTACGAAGTGCTTCTGAGAATCATAGCAATCACTAGAACGCTTGGCAAAATTATCTGGCTTTTCAAGGTGCAAGCGATAAGATGTTTGAGCATGATAACGGCAACTTTTCAAAAATAACTAAGCTACTATCTGAATTTTATCCCATTATGGAAGAACACGTGCGTAGAGTACTCAAAAAGAGGAGACTGAGAGATAGTGTGTCTCCCGAGATAGTGTGTCTTGGGAAAAATATACAAAACGAAATAATAGATCTATTGCATCAAAATGTCAAATCCCATATTACTAATGAAATTAAAAAGGCCAAATACTATTCCATAATTTTAGATTGCACTGCTGACGTTAGTAAGAGGGAGCAAGTGAATCTTGTTATCAGATATGTTTCAATTAATAAATCTGATTCTCATGAGGTTGAAATAAAAATTAATGGAAGCTTTTTGGGCTTCCTTCCAGGTGAAAAGTCCACGGGGAAACAAATGTCTGAAGTAATATGACATCAGGTTTAATATGAAGGTGAAAAAATCAGGAGGGCAATATACAATTAAACATTTAATTTTGTAAACATTCCACGTTCCATGTAATAGCTAGCCACTCTCTCAATCTAGTGGTTAATGGTATGGCAAAAGCTTCCTTGGAAGCCGGTAATTTCTTTAATATGGTAAAAAAAAATATTTTTTTCAGCATCTACTTTTCGAAGGGCAATAATTTTAAAGCATATGCAAGGATTAACATTGAAACCATTGAGTGACATTTTATGGGATAGTAGGATAGGTGCTTTAAAGCCTTTAAAATTTCATACGGGAGGTGTATACGACGCTTTGCTAAGCATTTATAAAAAACAAGAAATTGCTAATTCAATAAGAGACAAAGCCTCCGGTTTATTAAATTGTACTAAACAGTTTAAGTTTTTCTGTTCAATAGTTTTTTGGTATTAAATATTAAATTGCATTAATCCAATAAGCAAGCAGATGCAAGCAAAAATTTCGATCTAGCATCTGTACTTGATCTTTTAGAAAACTGCAAAAAATTCTTCAAAGATTTTCGATCGGCTGAGTCCTTCAATGAAACTATTGTTGATGCAAGAAAACTGGCTGACTAAATTGCCGTTGAGGCTAATTTTGAATCAACACCGCGTCAGAAGAAGAAAAACCAATTTCTCATACGTAGCAAGCACAAGATGAACCGATCGAAGATCCCAAAGAAAAATATAAGATAGATTTTTTTATTTTATAATTGATCAAGCACTAAATGCACTAGATACGAACAACTTAGTCACCATAGTAACTTTTTTCATTTCTTCTATAATACATGCGATTTAAAAACCATGTCCAACGCATCGCTATTAAAATACTGCAAGGATGTGGAAAGTATTTCAACTGATTAGTATTCTGTTGACATAAATGGGGTAGAATTAACAGAGGAAATTTCTGCAGTATCTGTGCTTTTGGATGAAAAAGAAAGCCTAAGCAATGCACTAAAATTAATAACTATGTATATTAATTTTTGCTCCAAATCTTAATGTTGTTTAAAGAATATTACAGACTCTAACAATAACTGGCACAAGTGGGGAAACAGTTTTTCTAAATTAAATTAAAAATACGTTCCCTACCACGCAAAATAGTCTTAATGGCTTGTCTATTTTAGCAGTTAAGCATGAAATTGCTGATCAAATAAATTTAGAAGAGGTAACAAAAGAGTTTGCTGAAATAAAAATGAGAAAGAAAAGTTTCTTGTAACTTTAGCGTAGTTGTTGTTTTGTTTAGTTTTTTTAGGATGTAAGTTTTGTTTGTGTGGTTGTGCAAGCAATAATATATTTTTGTTCGAGCATTAAAAATGCACCTGGTTAACAATTTACATCTAGGTACAAGTGGTTTTTTCCAGCTTGAATGTTAATTATGTTATATGTTTCTTTCTAAAAGTACGTTTTTATTATCATTTAAAATCAGTCGATTTTCATTTTAAGGGGCGGCAATTTGTCTTTTTTCCAGGCGACGCAAATGCTGGAAGGGCGCTGATAGTATTTATATTGATTGTAAATTTGTGATGACCAGCTTCAGCCCCTAGACCCAACAAAGGTTGCCATAGGATTACTTCACTTTACCACGTTAATTGTCAAAAAAATTGACCACAATGTTTATTGAATACGTTATAGAACAATAGAACAGTGATTTTTTTTAGAGGATAACTTAAATCTATAATAATTAAATGTGTTTTACACATTAATCGTAAAATATTACCTCCCAATGGCTAAAATGAAGATGAGGGCAAGCTAAACCTGATGTTTGCTTTCGTATCTCTTGAACAAAGTCTAGTGAATCAATCACAGGTAAATTTGCTTTCACGGCGAAGTTATTGCTCCCTTGGATTAAATCACTCGATAAAATTCTTCCATTGCGGCGTGAAATTACAGCATACGTTTTTCCTAAAAATAAAATTGCGAAGAACATTATTAGTATAATTAATATATTTGAACGAATATAATTGAAAGTGACTCATTTTTATCGATGATATTCAATTTTTTCTTAATATGGTGGCTCCAGTGGTCAAACTCTAGTTGGATCTATCTTAAATTATGTCGATAAAAATAATACTTTTTTGTTTTGATTAGTGGCCATTAGTATAGTATTAGTAATAATAGTCAGCAGTGACAGCCAGTTGAAATCAAATGGAAAACATTGTAAGTTTTTTATAAATACTTCCGCCAAACAAATTTTCATTAAATCGACAGAAGAATGAAAAGAGAAAAACATTCACATTTGAAGCAAAGCTATCCCACTGCACTGCTTTTAGCTTCCTGGCAGTGGTAAAGGCTTCATTTTCATAATCGAAATTTTTAACGAGTGCGAGATAATCAGTCTCACCGTCTTATACTTTTTTATTTCTCAATTTGATTGGATACTATAGATGGCCTGTTCTATGAACTGCTGTAATGTTTTACTCGTATTTCTATTTTTAATCAGGCTACCGATCTTTAAAGTCAGCAAGAACATCTTCAAATTGATGTTTTTTGGATTTTCCATTTTCGTCACGATTTCACATATTAGTGTCATACAACTAAATATGTGTATAATAACTCTTTTCACTTAGACTGTTTAGTTCAAATCCCTGCGTTCAATGTAGTCCGATATTTTAAAGAAAATATAGCCCAAATTTTAGTTTTTATAGCCCAAAATAACAAATATTTTTTATTTATAGCCCCAAAATCGCTTCATCGTGTAAATATAACTCAATCCATAAAAAAAACAACACAAATTCACCGAATCATTGCAAAGTAATTTATTGGGCTAAGCAAGGCAAATTCAATCGTTGGAGGGTTTTAATTGTGAATACTAATATTTTATGGATTATTATATTTGATCATTTGTGGATATTAAAAATATTAATATAAGGATAAAACTAATACACAAGACCAGAATCTTTAGAATGGTAAATTGATAGCACTAGAGGGTTTTGTAAATATATGCTAGTAACGACTAATTTCACGTGTGTAGCGGATGCGCATGGGGTCCAAAATGTTGACTTCAGCCGTAGTGCTCCGAAGAATCACCTACAGGAGATCGGTGAATCAGGCGTAGCTGTAAAAAGAATCCCGCCTCATTTTCCACAAGCGCGAGTATCTTTTAGAAGAAAATACATCAAGCGCGAGTGAGGTGCTGAAGGTGGCATGCTGAAGGTGGCATACTGAAGGTGGCATGCTGAAGGTGGCATACTGAAGGTGGCATGCTGAGGAAGTGTCAGCATATCTTTCGCAAAGTTGTTCAAAACAACATCTCCAAGCACGTCAAGGACGGCTTTGAGTTGGAGGATACCATTGAGGTCATCTTCGTCTGTCAAACGAACTGGCAGAAATGCGGAGATGGAGTGGCAGAAACACTGCTGAGGCGGCCTTTCTCACAGTGGTCCCGGGCGCTGATCGACCACGGTAGAATAAATGAGTGAAGATACCCAGGAAATCCGAGTTAGGAAGGAAGTCCCAGCCTCTGATCTTAGAAAATTGTTGACGGCCATTCACTAAAAATGAAAAAAGAAACGGTGCCAAACCACCAGAAGCACTCACTGAATCTCAAAAGATTCAGAATGAGGGTGCTCTTTACAGACAGAAAAAAGAAATGGTAATAAAAAGAAGAAAGAAGAGACAGATGGAAACAGCGGGGGAAATCGGCTCTGTCATGATAAAAGCAGCTCCTCATGAAACTGGAAGATTAGTAAAACGTATAAGAAATATCGCAGAAGAGAGGCTTTCCATGGAATCAAGAACTGCAATAACCGCGTGGAATTTCAAGACTCAATCCGGGCTACTGAAGATTGCCACGGGCAGGACTACTACTTTGATATAATCGTACAAATATGGTAAGATTTTCATATTGTCAAAAATTATGATACGCTGGTATAGTACAACTTCAATTTGACCCGATTTACTCAATTTTAATAGAAGTAACGATGCAAGGCTACTCCTCGTAGAGTAAAATTTGATCAAAATTACCAGATTTTTTTGATTATAAAATTAAACTATTTTTTTTAGTATGGAAACCATAGTTACGCATTTTTTATTTATTTGTTCTACTTCCAGTCATATGAAATAGTAAGTTTGCTGAGTGGGCATATACTTTTGAAGAGAAATGTACACAAATTAACTATTTTATTTCACTAAGATTCATGAAAGAGTGTTTGTATAAGAGCATGTTGTGTTTTTGATACGCTTCTTTTGATCTTAATACGCATTTCACAAATTTTTGATACGCTAATTATTTCCCCAAGTGGTAGCACTGGCCAAGGAGATGTGAAGCTTATGACAAGTAGAGTCAAAATCAAGCGCTGATCCTTGATTGCATCACAATCAGCGAGGAAGCGGCATTTGCCGTCAAAAGCGACGCTATAGAGGAGGGAGCCAGTGAGGCGAAAACCACGCTGTTTCCCTTAAACTCAAGGTAACAGAGAAGAGTCGTGGTGAAGCTGGATGAGGTAATCATTTCCTAAGTTATGTGAATTCTAGAAACAAACTTACTTGGCTTTTGGGTATCATATCTTATATAATTCCAAAACAAATAAAGGAACATACGGTATGCTCCACAAAAACGTGTCTTAAAAGAAGCATTAAAAACCCAATAATTAATTGGTTTTCAATTTATATCTTAAAATATACAGTATTACACGTTTCGTAAATTATCTCAATACGGATTCCAATCGCCCTTACTATTTACAATTGCTTCGCATCTTTTGCGACAACTTTGGCTAAATCTTTGAGCATAGTCTAGACTAAGATGACGCTAAATATGTTTCAAGGTGCGTATGTGTTGCTGTATACTGAATATTTTTTCCCTTTTACTTTAAGTTTCATAAGGGACCAACACATTTTCAATAGGATTCATATCTGGATTCTGTGATGGCCAATCGAAAATTTGTATCCCATTTTCTTCCTTGCAAGAAGTGCAGAGGCGACTTAGATGCTTGGGATCATAATCTTCTTGTAGAATCCAGTCATCATTATCAATTCTATATAACTTCTCTGCAGACTTCAGTAGTTCTTTTTTATACAAAGTGAGCATGATTTGAGCATCCAAGTTTTTAGTGAAAGTAATTAACTCACCGAACCTCTTTTCTGAGAGGCAGCCATAACGTACGCTGCAAAAAATTTTTTTTTCCAAGCCTTCCGCCTGTAGTTGGAGACAACAAAAGATGATTCGTCGGTAAATATTTCTTTGCTCCAATCGCGTTCCAAATTCTTCTTTGCTTAGCTCAGCCTTTTATCTACTCGTGTTGCTGTCAGTAGCGGTTTAGGGGTCGTACTTCGGTTTTTTATGCCAGATTCCTGGAGTCTCCGTCTAATTGTATTAATTGAGACTTGAATACATTTTCTAAGAAGTTTTGCTCTGGCCTTCCTCAGTCTAAGCGTTGGGTTTTTCCGGAAAATCTCACAAATCACTTTATCAACCCTTGTCGAAGTATCTCTAGTACGGCCTCTATCTGGCTCATCATCCACATTCCCACATTTTTTAAATTTCTCTATCCACTTCTTTATAAATGGCACACGTGTTTTCGTATATTTTGCTTTCTCTTTTATACTCATTTTAGGACATTTGGGATGAGTAACTACAAATACAATTTCAAAACGCTTCTTGCACGCAGCACTCATGTTTTAAATATGTTCTTTACGAAAGTTCAAACTATAATGACAAAATTAATGGGGTGCGGAATTGGTGTATTAAAAGTAGTTTACTGTTACACGTATGTGTGCAAACACGGAGGAAAAAACAGCATGAGTCACGTTTTTGTGGAACAGACTGTATTTCGAACATGAATCTTCCTGATATATGTATTTTTTTAATTTAAAGACTAAGTGCATTTAGAAGCTAGGTTAGGTTAAGTATTACTGGCTGACACAGGTTCACACCTAGATCTCTTAGTCCGTAGTGAGATAAGAGGACGTGGAAAAAACAATGTAAAGCCCAAGTGGCCATCGAAAGCCCCAGACCTTTTTGTGATGTCTCAAGGATGTCATTTAGCCTCTGCTCCACCACGTGGAAGAGATCTACCAGCCAGGGCTCACCGAAGCACCGCTGTTTGGTTTAGCCTAGTGCCGGGCGGTGACACAGGAGATGCTGGATTGTTTCTGAAACTCCTGGCTGTTGACAGTTCCTACAGGTGTCCCTGATTAGAAAGTCCCACTTTCATGGCATGTGCTGCTACGAGGCAGTGGCCAGTAATGTCCAGTCGTTCGCGTTAATTCGAGTATGTATTTAATAGCTGCGAGATTGTGTAGCCCCAACATGGTTTTCGTTACTATGCAGACCTGAGTTGCTTGCCATCTGCATATCGCACCTTGCATGATATCGTTTGAATAGGAGTTTGGATGTTTGCCAATCCTAACAGGGGAAAACTGGCCTCACGCTTGTCTAACGCAACTGCCCTCTTATTTTTATCAATGGTCTTATGATCGGGAACCCAGAAGATTTTGACTCTTCCGTTGTTGCCTAGCCAGTTTAGGACCTGAATACAGTCAAATACGCACTTCGTTTTGTATGTGTAAGACATCAGTTCATTTATTGCCATTTAACTGTCTATGAAGATGTTAATTTCATCACAGGTAGCATCTTTGGCATACAGCAGTTCTGCGGCTTTACGTATTGCAAAGACCTCCACTAGAAAAATGGTACAGTGTTTATCAGCCCTGAAAGCTGCTTCAATATCGCGGCCTGCAAAATGCTGCAGCGCATACTCCGATTCCCTAAGCCTGATAGCAGCTTTTGCGGCAGTGCCTCTAACAAAGAAGGCAAGAGGAGGAAGATGAAGCAGGACGTTCAAAGCAGACGAAGGAGCCATGGTAAAGGCACCTGTAGTGCAAAGAGTTGCCAACCGCTGAACTATTTTCGTCAAGTCAGCAAAGGTAATTTTATTCCTTACCGTTTCGATCCAATGCGTTAGAGCAGGGCTTAGGCCCCATGTTTTACCCAACGCCTTTTTAGATCGCGTAGCTTGACCGTTTAACGCTTTTCTCAAAATTCACCTTTCATGTGAGCCTGCTGCCCCGAATAAAACCCAAACACTTAGTTTTTGACTTGAGACTTAATCTAGCGCCACCCAATCTGATTGAGTCTAATTCAGAAATTTTGTATTTCTTTGCGAAAAGTACAAGATTGGTCTTCTCGGAGTTGATAAATTTGCCAAGGCCCACGGTATTCGCCCACCTCTCAACCAGCCACAGAACATACTCGAAGAGCTGGGCAAGGGTATGAGGCTTCCTGAGACTAAGATCGCAGTGCCATCAGATAGACCTTTGCTCTCTAACCTCTTTGAAATTGTATTTGTTACCTGCTTCCACATGAGAGAAGATAGAACTCCTCCTTGGAGTGTGTCTCTGTGGCCTTCCTTATGATTTGCGCTCCCCCTACTCTTATGAGCCTTTGCTCAAGCATGTTCCTTCTCCAACTACAAATAGCGAGAAGGGTATTGATTGCGTGGAGGCTCTCCATAAGGCTAGGAATAAGCCAGGAATCGGTGAGCATTTCGGTCTTATGGAGTCTGGCAGGCAGAATTCTGTCCGGACCTGGGGATTTAAAGGGCTTGAAGGTGTCAATTGCCCAAACTAGCTTTTGCTTGGTGACAACTTCGCAAATGCCTTCTATATCATGAAGGTTGGACGCCTGCTCACCAGTGGACGGGGTGCTGCAGTCAACTAAACAGCCCGAGAAGTGAGCATCTACGAGGATATTCAGCATTTCTGAGCTGTTGCTTGTCCATTCTCTATCTAGCTTACATACCTGGGTTTAAAGTGACAGATTTTCAAAAAATCGATTTTTTTGTTTTGATAGAATATGTTAGAATGAAGCTTTAAAAACATGATTTTAATAATTTAAGGAGCTAGACCAGTTACAGTTTCGAAAAGGAGCGGCCGACGCCTGTTTTGATACTGTAACTGCTGTAGCTCCCAAACGACTTCTACGCCCATTATGAAACTTAGCAAGCATTATCTATTCACTTTTAGCTATTTTTAGAAAAAAAATTTAAAAAAATTGTATGGTCTAACTTAGTGATATTCAACTTTCAAAAATTTAAACATGTGCTTTCAAAAAAAAAATCTTTTTTGAATATCCAAAAATGCATTTAAAAAGCTCATTAAATGAAGTATAAATACAAGTTTTTTATTTATTTTATTGTAACTTTTCAATACTGGATAAAAGGTGTCTAAAAAGCGCATATCTACCAAAAAGTTAAATTTTTAAGGACCTCTAGCTCGTTAACCAGACTTTATATTGTAAAAACATTTTGTATTTGGATCGAGGACATATATACGTATAACATAATCAAATATTACTAAAATCGGAAACATCAAAATTTTTTACCTGTCCGCTTCACGTGGAATGCCCCATATGGACAAAGTTTCATTTAGACATGTCTTTTTATTCAATGAAAAATTAACCTTTGAAATTTTTTTTTTTTTTTTTTTCAATTTGAAGGTGCTATGCCCCCTGAAGTCGCAGTTTCTGATTCTGCCGCACAGCTTTTCCAGGAGCTAGATAATTTTCAATTTCTTCACAAACATCGATAAGGAATTAAAATACATCTAGCTTTTAAAGGAAAAATTGGTTTTTGAATTAAAATATTTGGCTTTGAAAGCTAGATAAAATCGGATCATATAAAATTAAATATCTAAAAACATAAGTTTTTTCGACTATTTTCGCATGAATTAAATGCTACTATCATAAACAAAATCAAAACAGCCAAAGTGTCAACCACACTTGCACTACAAACATTGCACTTTTATTAACACCAACGCTTGGTTGGATTGTAGGAATTATTGCATCGATAATTTTGTTATTAAATTCATCCACATCCTTGTGTCAATAAATTTGCTAAGTTTTGGTTTTTTTTCCAAAATGTGCCTAATACTAAACTTTGTTACTTTTTCAACTTTTTAAGCATAAAAATATTAAGAATAGCGAAAAGTATATTTTCTGTGCCACTCAATTGTTTTAAATAATATTTAGATTAATAATATTTATTTAGATTTTTTAATGGAAATATAATCTGATGTTGATTATAATTCCATGTATATTTCTTAATTACCCTCAATCGATTCTTTTCAAAAGAGGGCCGAAAGCTGATTTTTGAATAAGCTTTAGACATTTCCCGGGTTTAGATGTTTCAGTGAACATTTATTGGTCATACAGTTTTCATGGTCTGCGAATCGAGTTTTCCTTACTTTTTGAAATACTTTGCCCTTTATAACATTCTTTAAAGTTTGACTATACGACACCGATGAGGTCTATTAGAATCTTGTTTTAAAAAATTATAAATTCTAAATCTTTGCTAAATTATTACTAGATAGATTAACTACATACAGTTTTACTCAGCTTTTACACGTCGATACAGACAGAATTCAATTTTCATTTAATGGCGTGCTCTATATGTCTTCAATTTCTTCTAGAATGCATTGAAGTGGCCACAAGTGGCCTGTAAACAATAAATGAAGGCAATACAGCTTACAAAAGTAACAGTAATGCTCGATAAGCTAGTATTAGGTTAGATACCTAACAGTGCAACCTTCAACTAATTACATACCTCGGCCTCTTTCAGTGTGAGATTTGGAAACATTTCTCCAATACAGTTTGCAACGAAGAAACTGTAAAAAAGATGAAAATAACAATGAGGAAAGTAGAGGCAGCCGAACTACCAAGCGCTGTCGACTCCAAGCATGGAGGGAAACTGTTGTATCGTCTTAAGAAGCGATTGAGATGAGGAGAAGAGCATCATACGAGGCGCAAATGGCCATCATCATGTAGAATGTACATGCTTGTATAGATATATATACACAAGAATAACCACAAGATAGACTAGTCTGCAAATCATGATTTTCTCCATTTTCAGGTTCCAATTCCACACTGCGAAGTCTTATAAGATAACGCAAGCATACCAATCGGAGCATTAGTTACAAAGTGGTGGTTAAGAAATAGTCATAGTTGCTTCTTCTATGAGGTAAATTTAAATCGTACCAAGAACATATTTATAATAATCTATTGAAAGTGAATTTAAATGCCTAAATAAACAATTAGTATATTTAAACGTAGTTTGATGCAAGTGATTCTCTGTGGCCCTTTTCAGTGTTAGTTGCATAGAAAATACTTTGGAAATGTATCGATCGTATTTGAAAGTGCTTTCTGTTGTTGTAGTGCTATTTACATTCATTATCCATAAAACACATGCAATTAATCATATTTCGGATGTAACAGAGCTAACTGAGGATAGTAAAAGAAAGACTCCATTGCACAGTGAATTTTATGATGGTGCGCAACATGCTAATCTACTCTTAGAGAAAGAAAAAGCCGACATTGAAACAGTCAAGCAGAACATTGATGCGTATCAAAAACTTGTGAAAGTCGACATTCAGAAACTTTCAGGCCATCAAAAGGATATGGTAGAAAAAATTGTTGATCGAGTCGCACGTCTTAAAACAGTGCTAAATGCTAACGCAACCAGCAACTTACAGAGCCCTAAGAAAATGGAAGATATCTCCCACTTGGATAAAATAATTTTTCAACTATCACCCGATTATATCGCAACCACCACTTTAAGTTCTTTGCAAGAAGTTGCGAATATGACTTCTTTGAAGGGGGATCAAACAGAAAATAGGGCGCATTCGAGTTCAAGCACTGACAAGAACAGAGACAATACCTCAAAATTTCACCAGGCAACTGCACCAAAGCTATCACCAATGAACTTTACGACCAAACAATCAAGTGGGCTGCACAATCATAAAGCGGTCGTAGTTAGTAGTAGCATAGCGTCTAAAACTAGTTCAGCAAACAACCATTCATTGGTGGCCATTCCGCTAATGCAATATAAAGAATCTAATGATACAGTTAACGTCCATGAAAACTTTATGAATGAGAAGCAAGAAGAACTCTTGGACGCTACAACGGATAGTTTTCAATCAGAACAAGCAGACATTGCCGATCATGCTCGAGAAGATTACTATACAAAAGGCCCTGTCGATGAACTCACCAAGAAAAAGGTAAACAATTAAAGTTTAGCAATTAGCGGTAGTTTGCATCAGTTTCATCAAAACTAATGATTAACCAATTTAATAGAATTGAAAATTCGAATATTCATTGCAGTTCTATTTTCTTCTTGCAATTTACTTTGACACCAATATTTACTTCCGTAGCAAAATGATACGGTTTTCGTTAGCAGTAAAATCACTAACTGTGCAGAGCATATCTACCGTAGTTGCAATTGAAATAAATCCATATATGCATATCACTATCGTATACTACTATACTACTACAGACATACCGCTACTATAGATATGTATATCCTATCTTTTAAACGGAATTTATACTAGCATTTGGTTTGTTGATGCTTTAGGTTGGTAAAAGTATTATCAAACAGGTGGATTTAAATGTGTTTGATAATATATTTAACTGTTTAACTTTAATGAAACAAAACTATTGTTCTAAACTCAAACAAACTCTGACGTATTGTTGATGAAATTGGAAAAGTTGGATTGGATAGCGAAAACGAAACGAAAGCATATTTAAAAACAAAATTATTGATCCTTTAGAACTTACGAAAACAATCTTTGAAATTCATCAACATATATAACATTATATTATATGACGTTAAACAGATTATATGACGTTAAACAGATAAGCAAAAAGAGTTTGATTAAAGACTGAGAAGTTTTAAGTGGAATTATGAATTTTTGGCTTTTCATTTGTCTGTGCTTATTAAAATTTCTGAAGAAATCACGCATTAAAAGAAATGCTGTAAATACAGGGTGATTTTTATCAATTTCTTTTAATTTTTGGAATAAATAAAATCATACTTTTTGATTTGTCGATAATAATAGAATCAAATTGTCATCACAATTATCAGGCTGATTTTTAGTTCGGAGAAAAAAAAATTCGTTCAAACTAGTCGCTAGTTTACGTGTGCCGTCATTTGTGGGATTCAAACAGTTTAAAATTTCACAATTTGCGGTTTGTTTCACTTAATTTCGCCAAAGCACAACTTTAAAACAGTTGAATTCGCAGCAGTAGATGCATCTAAATATGGCTCTGGATGTTGGATGATGTCAAAGGACCGTCCAGTCAGTTTCGGTTTTCGAAGCATGAATAATGCGGAATTACAGTACACACAGATAGAGAAAGAATTTCTGGATTTAGTGTTTGCTTTCTTTAAGTTTCACACTCAAATATACGGACGAACTGCTGTATCGATCTTATTAGAGAGTTCTTTTACACAGGCGTCCCTACGTTTTCCATTCACACGAATCAACTAAATTCTAGTTTCTAGATGGCAGGGTGAAGCGAACACAGGGGTGAAGAGAAAATGGTCGAGTACGTTGATTCATGTACAATATACTCTTTATAGCGCTTTATATATATATATATATATATATATATATATATATATATATATATATAAATATATACATATATATATATATATATATATATATATATTATATATATATATATATATATATTATATATATATATATATATATATATATATATATATATATATATATATATATATATATATATTGCCGATGAAAATATTGTATGCATACCCAAAAATATTATATACAATTTGGTATTATGTTTTCCCCTTCCTTCTTTGCTTTCAAATTAGCTTTATTACTATAAATTATGATTCTTTGCATTGAAAAACTGTAAGTTTATTGTAAAAACACGAACATAAATAAATGAAATGAAAAACCACAATTAAAGTCCTGCATTACCAGGGCAATTCTACGAGAGGTATCGAAAATATTCTAAACTGCTCTCGACTGATGATGTTTAACGCTCTTTAAGTGAAACCGAAGTCTGAAACAAGAGAACGGCCATCGAAAATGTCAAAGAGAGCTAATAGCCCATTCGCACCGAAGCTAAATCATGTGATTTCGATCAACTGATCGATTTAGAGCTAAACCGACTACAAATCTACCTGATTTATCATACATTTGCCGCAGTTTTTGACAGTCGAAATTTATATAAATCTAGAATTTATATAAATCTAGTGTAGGTAAATCAGGTACAATTGTGAATTTTGTCCGGGCTGAATTTTTCTCAGAGCGTGCTGAATTCCATCCATGTGAGGTAAAGTAAATTTGAGTAAACTGTCATTCGAATTTCGTTCTAAAATAGTGAAAATTGAACACAAAAGGAGAATGTGATTGGTACAGGGTAAAAGGAAAATATTTTTGCTTCAACAGCTTCCACGCAAAAAAAAATAAGTATATAAATTTAAATGACATTTCTCGGTCCAAATCTAAATCACTTCGGCCAGTGCGAACACTTCACCTGATTTAGTTGTCAGCACTAAACCTACCTGATTTAGAAGAGCAGTGCGACCGTACTATAAAGCCGATCCTCTTTTGCTGTCAAGGATGTTAGTTCAAGAGATTGGAAAAAGTGCAAGTGCCAGAGCTGTTTGAAGTACTCCCCAAACGAATGGTCTTCAAGACCATTTCAAAAGTGTTTCTAGAAAGGTTCCCATTTATGAAAAAAGTACATCAAAACAAAAAAAAACGAATTGAGTTTGCTAAATTATGACAAAAGAAAAGTATTTAAACATTTTACACAATGTCATGCTCCCATGGGCCGAAAAACATGACATTTAGATGACGTTTCCTGCAAGACAACGCACCGCAACATTCAGCGAAAGCCAGTATCTAATGATTGTAAAATAATAAAATTAATGTTCTGAATTGGCCGTCTCACTCACCTGACCTAAATCCGATTGAGAATTTATGGGAAAAATCGAAGTTCCAAAGTGGCGGCCAGCGAACATTAAGGAATTGTGGGAAAGTGTACATAGTTCATGGATGGCAATACCACTCGCGAAGTTTCAGAATTAGGTCAATTTTATCCCTCGTCGAATCGAGTCAGTTGAATAATGGTTTCGTTACAATATATTAAATATTAACTAAATGATTCAAAAGAAAATGGAGCGAGTTTAAAAATAAATCAATAATTTTTTCCACTTTTTTCCACAAGTATTGCTATTTTATTGGCAAGGCTATTTACCCCAAATTAAGCATAGAATAGTTCAAATTAATTTTTGTTGTTAGGAATGAAAATATTCTTCATGGAATATATTCTTTTCCTTTTCATTATGATCGTTAAGTTACCATAAATTTTGTCTTTCAATCATTGTTTCCTCTCCTCCATCCCTTCCTTGTTTCAGAACAGCATGGTTTTGTGCTCTGTGCGACTGGTGCTCTAAAATTCCACTTACTTTGAACATATCCAAATGTGATCAAATGTCCTATACGTATAAAATGTCACCCTTAATATATTCCTATACTCTGTACGGATCTGCCATTACGGCTGTGGATAACTTTAAGGATCTTGTTTTGTACTTTGATCCAAAGCTCAAATTTGACCTGCACATTGCCTATATAACCGCCAAGGCCTCTCGTCTGTCCGGTTTCATTCTAAGATGCTCTTCTTCTTTTACTAGCATCGCTACCTTTTTCCATCTGTTTTTTTCACTTGTTCGTAACATCCTAGAGTATTGTCGTCAAGTGTCGTCTCTCCGTCATAAATATTTCAATGAGGCAGTGGAATACGTTTAGCGTAGGTTTACTCGCTCACTGTTGTTTAAATTCAACATTCCTTACTGTGGTTGTAGTGTTCGTCTTTCCTTATTCCAAATTCCTCCATTAGATTCCCGACGAGTGTTCCTTGACGAGTGCTTGCTTTTCAATCTACTCCCTTGCCCTATGCTCTTCGATCTTGGTTGTATGCTGTGTATACGTAACATCAATCGATCAGATAGATCTCAATTAATATTTTCTCTTCCCTTCGCGCGATCTGAATATCCTTATAATGTTTGATTTTTTTTTTTACCGTTTTTGCAATTTTTTCCATGTTAACTTGTATATTCTTTGAATTGTTGAAGTTTCAAATATGTATTTTTCTAATATTTTTCAATTATTTGTTAATTATTTTTTTTCGTTTTTAAAATCTTTAATTGGCTTTATCTAATATCTCTATTTTTGTGATTGGGCTGTAGCCTGTTCAAATAGATTTAAATATATATATATATATATATATATATATATATATATATATATATATATATATACAGAATAAATATCAAATCTTAATTGTAACTCTCCAGGGGAGGTGCACTGCAGTTAGATTAGGTTGATAATTAGAAAAGTACAATACAGGGGAATTGTGTACTGGAATCAACTAGTTTATGTAAAAATTCAAGTCGACAGGTAGTCAAACACAAACGGAAGTAAAGAGATTCATTATTAAGATGCGATTAATCTTAAATAAATTTTTATTGTAGTGAAACCGAGTTTTTATTAATTTTACAATCAATCCGTACATATTTTCTCGCAATGGTGTGAAATGGTTTTGATCGATTTTAATAAAAAAATGGTCTTTAAATTAAAATATTTGGTTTGAAAATTCAAAACCTCACCAATGACATCAAAACAAAACACATTTCCAACCTTAATGACGTTTTCTGGAAAATCAGGTTTTTTGCACTTATGTACATTTATCTCAGGAATGGTTTGAAAAATGTTAACGCATCTGTTTTTTCTCGGTATTCTTAAACAAATGGCGTAAAATTCGATCTTTAGGTTTTTAGATAAATTAAGCAGTGGCATAGTTAGATTGTTTCCAAGCGAAAAATGCAAAAACAAAACCACAATTAACAAAAAAAAAATCCAACAGTAAAATTGCAGCTGACTATGTCACAAAACAAATAAAAAAACTATTAACGAATATTCTGTCGGAATTGAGAAAAATGTACATACACGGTGTCCAATATATTTGAATACAAAAAGATATTAAGATACAAGAACAAGCATTTAATATTTTGCCAAGATTTTTATTAAAGTTAAATAACATTTTTTTTTATAATACCACCTTTTTGCTTTTTTTTATCAATTTTAATCACTTTTCGAAAGAGTTGAAGGCGGTATTTCCCACCAAATATTAGGCATAACTGCTCTAAATGATTGATTGTTCGGTCTTTGAGTTTCGTTACTATAAGTGAACCAAAGAATTAAAATCTCGCCTACTTGGAAGCCATTGTCTTGTAGAAAGTAGTAATAACGTTTGCGACTTGAAATCTGGACAAATTTGGGGTAATTGCTATCTCTTTAAGACAAACGTAACCTAAAAAGAACCTCTTAAACTTAGATAATTAGATAGTGTTGCCAGTCAGTTTGCAAAATAGATTTGTCACAAGTAGATCACGACGAATCGTATTTTGCAGCAGAAGGTAATGTGTGGCAACAGAAATATTATTTCGAGTGTAAGGATCGTCCTGCAACAGACAGTGTGCGATTTAAACAGAAATCAAAGTGTCCAGGTTAGGTGTTAGTGTGGCTCGCAATAAATGAGGCAGGAATAAGGGAAGCGGTATTTTTCAAATCGGGTTTAGCAGGGAATAAAGAAAATTATGCCAAAAAGTGTTTACCAGTTTTGAGTAAGCTTATTCAAAAATACCATAAAAATGATAAAGGTGTATTTTGGCCAGATCTAGCATCCGCACACTACGCTAATGATGTGCTCAACGAATTACAGTGGCAAAAAAATTGTTTTCATTTCAAAAGAAGAAAATTCATTTAACATACCCCGGTTAAGGCCGATAGAAACTTTCTGGACAAACTTAAAAAAGAAGGTGTGTAGTAAACAGCTTGCTCCCAAAGGTAAGAAAAGAATTTAAATCCATGGACACTACTGGAATTCAGGAATCTATGACGAAATTATCGGTAAAAATAAGATAAGCTAATAGAAAGGGTTTTAACTTTTTCTTGCAGTTATGTACCCTTAATGCAATTTTAAAATACGCATTAATAAATCTGATCGCTCGAATTCTAGGTTTTTTCGTTTAACTAAAAGTAAATTCTAGATTTTAAGTCGCAAACGTTAATCATTTCTAAATAAGTTTTTGCAGCTTGGAAGGACAACTACTTCAAGGAATTGCTTCTGGTAATCTCTCATCACCACCGTGCCAAGCAAGTATGGTTTCAACTCTATCAGCTCTTTTTTTCTAGGATGAGGCTGAAATTCCACGAATTTTCTGTTTTTTGTAAGGGTTTGTTCCTAGATTCTTGGGGAGTATTAATTGTGCTGTAGACTTTGAGGCTCCCAATTTCACAGCTATTTTGTTCAACGAACGACCTTTTTTCTATGAATCTGCTCTCTTACGATCTCAATGTGTTGCCTAGTACGCGCCATTGTATCATGGTACGCGCAGTGCGTAGGCGTCCACTTCCCTTACGATCCTTAACAAAGGATGTTTCCTTCTAATAAATTTTTTAGTAATTAGTTCACATATGGATTTCACAGCCCTATCTGATAAGACTGATAAACTATGAGAAAGAAACATTTTCGTTTCATATTTAAACAGTAAATTACTTTCGTATTTGCATTTTTAGGACACCGTGTAAATATTGATAGTGTTGTATTTTATTTGAAACGACCAGCCACTTTCTTAACACAACGATTCATCACTTGTAAAAATGGGTAGTCTACATTAATATACACTTTATAAAAAAACTGCACGTACAATACACCCTGGCTTTGATAAACTCTCTTATTTATTAAACAAAAAAAAAAAACGGTTTCCATTCTTGAAGTATTTATAAATTCTACACTGTTGAAGCTATTTAGAACAAAACAGTATTTTGTTATATTAGCTATTGCTTTCATAAAACAGCAATAATAAACATAAAAAAATTGCACGCACGATTAAAAAACACACATTCACACAAGATTAACATATGATTTCATACAAAAGAAAAGTAGCGGTGCTTAGTTTCCAGTGCAGATTTACACACGATCCTCATTAATTGAAAGTAGTAGTTGTTAATTCTCAGTTTTGCAGTAATTCGTGTTAAAGTTTTTTCCCAAAATGACCGAAAAGTTCCGGTTGAAATGAAGAAATTAATTGTAAAGCTTAAGGAGGAAAATAAAAGTTATGCTGAAATATACAGACCACGTTCGACCTAAAAAACGGTTTTAAACATTTTTAAAAGCAACAAAAGCTTTGAAATTGCCCCAGGAACGAGCCAGAAGAAAATTTTAGATGAGCATTTGGAGAGGAAAATTGAGAGAATTATTAAGAATGATCCAGAAACAAGTGCTCTCAAAACAGCTGCAGACGTTAAAAAAAATAATGGAGTATCGTTGAATGCCTAAACAGTGCGAAATTTTTTCCATAAAAAAGGTTACAAGGGGTGCATTGCAAGAAAAAAACCGTTCATTTTGAAGAAAAATGTTCCCAGACGCTTGGATTATGACAGTAAGAAAATCAGATCAATTATGGGAAAATGTTATTTTAGTAGATGAAAATAAGTATAATTTTTTGGGGTGTGACTTGTTTGTTGCAAAGTCAATTCAGTGTTGCAGTGACCCACTGGGAAAAACAGAGGTGGAGATGTTATGGCTTTGGGGAGCGATGACAACAAATGGCGTTGGAAACTTGGTGTTTGTGGAAAGCACTATTGACAAACCTAAGAACTTAGAAATATTAAAGCTTAATTTAAGAGCCAGTGCTTCAAAAATTGGACTTAGCAACGAATTTTCAGCAGTATATGACAATGATCCAAAACATTCCTCTATTTCCTTCACTCATCTAGTAAAAGAGTGTTTACTGTAGAACGTGATATCTATGCTTCCTCATTCACTCCAATCATCCGACCTTAATCCCATCGAACGTCTTTGAGATGTTTGGAAAAAAAGTGCGTGAACATTATATCACAAGCCGAACTCACCTGAAGGAGGTTATGTTAGAGGAGTGGGGGAGAGGAGTAGAGGAGTAAATAACGCCTGAAATTACTAGAAAATTTGTTCATTCAATGAACAATCGCTTAAAGGATGTAATTTGCAACAAGACATCACACACGCTATTAGAAATAAAATAAGTAATTAATTTCGTAAATGTATGGCAATTTACTTTATTTTAATTTTAAAACGGACGTGCAATTTTTTGAACTGAAATACAGTTGAATTTAAAAAATAACGATAATATAACGGAATATTGTTTTGTTTTAAATAGGTTCAGTTGTGTAGAATTTATAAAAAAAAATTCAAAATAAAGAAGGTTTTGTTTGTTTAAAAGATAAATGAGTTTTAATTAATGGTAAAGTGGTGTACGTGCGGTTTTTTGACAAATGTAAATCGAAAACTATTATCGCCCAAGCGTTGTGAACCAGCATAAACTACGTCGGAACCTGAATTGCATCAAAAAAGATCATGCTGGCAATTCGATGGAACTGCAAAAGCGTTGCGTATTTTTAGCAGCTTTCAAACAAACAAACGATCAATTCAGATGTTTACTACCAACACCTAATGGAAATGAAGAAAGCAATCAAGGGAAAATGGTCAGAATCAGTAAATCGCACAGGAATCGTGTCTCACCATGATAATGCAGTCCTAACGCATTTTTGGTAGCTTGCGGAAAATTATTTGAGCTTGGTTGGGAGTCAATGTCACTTCTATCATATAGCTCTGATTTTGCACCATCACATTACTATATACCGTGAAACCTGTCTAACTTGGCCCTCTATGCTGCAAGCATTTGTGGCCAACTTTCACAGGTGGCCAAATTGTAAAGGGGTTGATTTTTAAGCTTCAGTAAATCTAATTTGGAAATAACTCAAATACCAAGAGTGTTGAAAACGTATTTGTAAATACGTAACGACAAACATAATACAAATTATTCATGATTGATTGTTTCAAAATTTCTGAATATCGGCTTGCCTCAAAATTATTGATTTTCCTCTTTCCTCCTCAATTTTTGTTTTGATACGGAGAATGTCCGGGATCAAATCACGTTGATTGACTGAAGCATATAAAAGGAGATCGTTTATTTTCTTTATAGCATCTTTTATTTTAATTTTAATTAGTGATGGGTTCATCTCCTTCGTCAGAATCGTCCTGAGCAATTGTATCAGGATCATTGATTTCATTAATTACTTGTTCCATTATTTCATCAAGAGTTAGCAAGCCTGCTCATCAGCCTGTTTCCAGTATCTTCTGTAGCTTTTTCGGACACTGCTGAATTGTTGAAATTTCAATTTGTTCCCGAGATAAAACCAACCAGTTAATGGCGTCTACAACACTGATCGATTTCGAAAATTCCAATCCCGATGCGCATTCATCAATTCTCGACAATAAGCACAAAAGTATTTTGGACCGATAGCGCATTTTTGCAGCCATATATCTCCTGATCTAGAGGTTGTACTTCCGATGTTAAATTTGGTGGAAGGAACTTTATCGTGATATTCGAAAACAGTTTTTTTTTGCAATTATTGCTTGTTGCGTTATCAATCAAGATAATAATTGTTCTCTTTTTTTAATCACCATACCATGGTTTAAAGAATCCAGTTTCAAATATCAATGATGTCATCCACGCTTTTTTTATTACTCGTCCATTTAACCAAAAAGTTATTTGGATTCAATTTATGCTGACGAAACGCTCACGGCTGCATTTCCAATGACTAACGGTTTCAACTTTTCTCCTGTCGCGCTGCAGCACAACAACATGCTTCATCTATCTTTAGATTTTTTGCCACCTTTACTGGATTGACTTTTAGAAACAAAACAATTTTTTGTTGGGAGATGTCAGAAAAAGAGTCCAGTATCATCAACGTTGATTTGGTCTTCAGGCGGAGTCTCTCAAAATTTCAGGTAGCTTCTGTTTCCAATCGATAACTGCTTGGGAATTGATATTTGCTGCTTGGGAATTGATATCTTTTTTTCAATTTTTCTTCGCTAACTCCTTTGCTTTCGCTTGAAGTATGGACCAATCAACTGGAATATTCTTTGATCGGCATTTTTGGTAAAACGATAGAGCACCACAGTTTGCATCCTGAAAGGACGTTTTTTTCTCAATTTTTACGACGATCTGTTCGTTGTGCTCTAATATTCCCAATCGTGCTTTTATATATGCCATATTATTCAACTAATTGGCTTTGTGATTTTCCTTCTTCTATGTCTTTAATTATAGCCATTTCCTTTTCGTAAGGCAGGGAAACCATCCGCTTTCTTGGTGCCATTATCCAAAATCTGAAACATCTAAAATTTCATCGAATAGATACCGCCTATACGAACCTGTAAAATACTTCTTAGAATGCACCAAGTTCCAATGTACATGAATTTTTAACGAAATTTCAAAACGAATAAACTCGAGCTCAGTACAAAACCGAAATTACTTTTATTAAAGTGCGTAACGCTCGTTAATGGATTCTTTTCTTGTATAGATGCTAATAATACAAGTATTATATCAGTTGCTTTTAGTTACATGTTATTGCACAGAGCTAAACAACATCCAAAAGATACATCGCCGTGACAAATATAGTAAGCAGTAATATCACCTTACAGCTTCATTCTTATTCGCATGTTTTTTACTCATGAATACCAAAAATTCAGACGTGATATCGCTTTGTTCATTCATTTGTTCAAAAAACTGCACGGGCTAGCCTATATATCGATTTAACGACTAGAATACATAAGCTTGCTTAAAATGATAAAAAATTCGACTATGTCCCACTTTGCCTATTATTCGCATAGTTTCTAATCATTTTCAATTTTTTATGAATTCAGAATATCTATTGACGAGCACCAAATGTATCAAGATGCTTAAAAGTGAAATCATTTCACTTTCCGTTCATTTTTTTCTTTCAATTGGACCTCTAATATGTGAGAAAACTCTTCCTTTCAACATTTTTTCTCTTCATGATTGAACGTAATGTTTCAGAAAACTGAGAAAACAGAACCATAGTAAGATAGTTTTTGATTTGAATTCCCAGATGTTTAAAATATAGTTTCTAAATAGCTATGCATGTTTGTAAATATAGAAATCTTTTAATCATATGCAACACTAAATCTCATTCATGACTAAAATGCATAATGGATGTTTGAAAACTGCTTTGTATGAGACATTGAGGTGCCAGTATTTGCTATCTTTAATTTAAATTGCTCAGTTATTTTTTTTTTAGTTTAAACTGTACTACCTAGAATGTTAGTATAATGAAAATTTATGCAATTTTATCCTACATCATTCTAAATATTCTCTCTGAGAGCTTATTTTCATATTGCACATCTTTTTCGGAAATGCCAAATTTTCAATGTTACTTTGTCGCCTTCGGAGAAGAAACACATAGCTGAATTTTCTAATCTACCAATAAAACGATTATTGTTTTCCTAACTTAATCATTTTTTTTTTGTCTCAGAATAACATATTATAAGATACACTGCGTTTGCGTTGAATTCCATTGGAACCAAAATGAAAGTGTTGTATTCGATGACCTGCTTTTGCACACTTTAAAAAAAGACCCACTTCTTAAGACTTACTATTTTCCAAACGAAGCATCAATCTTTCTTGTGAGAATATATTAGTCTGAAACCACTCACTTTTATTTTTGAAATGCGCACATCGACTGTCTTGTGTTCGCTTATACTTTCACTATGAAATCTGACGCGAAACATCATATGAAATTTCATGATTGTATTTCATTTTCTGTTCTATTTTCTCACGTATAATTAACGTGGAATTTGAAATACTCTTAGTACGAATAGTACATACACATTATGTTAGTAAATACACGTAAGCATATAGACAGCATACCATAATATAATGAACGATGTAATTCATTATGCATGTCTATCATTATCCCGTTCTCGGGCTGTGGTCTTTACTGATTTTCACAGAAAATTAGTATTATACTATAGCAAAATATTATATTTCTGTACAGATATATATATATATATATATATATATATATATATATATATATATATATATATATATATATATATATATATATATATGTATAAAATTTTCTGATTAAGTGAAACCTTTTGCACTTGAAAAGGTTTCATTTACACAAAAGAAATGTAACCACTTTCTTTTGAAATCAAACCTTTTTCAAATGAAACGAAACCTTTTGCAAATTGAATGAAACTTCGATAAAGAATAATTTTCAGATAATTTGTTTTTGAAGAAGATATTGCATTATTCGTAGTTTATGCCAGCGTAGTTTTTTTTTTTTTACCAGAAAGCTATTAGCTGCAATATTCACATTCCGTTATGTATGCCTCGCATGCAAGTAGTCGCGTGAAGTGCATTAAGCTGTGAATATTCGTTTTCAAATCCGTAAGTGATAAACACTTTTGCTAAACTTTTTTGCGAATCTGACATTGCAATTAAAATTACAATGAGTGGTTCAGATGATTTTAGTTTGGGAACTTTCGATTATTTGTATCCTTACCAAGAGTCGAGATTCTTTAGTGCAGTGAAAAGGGACAATATAGAAAGCAGCGGAATGCTAGCTTCAATTGTGCATAAAGACGATGGGGCGCTACCAAAAAATCATTATTTATTTATTTATTTCATGCAAAAGTAAGGCTTACCAACAACAAATAAAACATCACCTTAATCTAAATAAAACTAATCACAAATTATCTTAATCTAAATTAAATTGTACATATCGCAAGACTTTTATCCGTTTGTCAAACTGAGCAAGGATATTTCTAGTTTTTTTTTATATGTTATTTGGTAGGCGATGGTTTATGATATTAGTGCTTTCGAAATGTTAGTATTCAGTATGGACTTGGGAATAGGCGGGGAGTAGGTTAGGTTAGCTGACAGATGTACCTAGCCACAAAAAAGGTCCGTTGTGATGCCACAATAGTTCTTGACTCTCTCCTATTCCCTAAAGTCAGAAAAAGACCTGCTTCCTTTGATGAACCGCACTTCTAATTGGACATGGATAGTTCGGTCGGATTTGAGTGAAAGGATGCACCAAGTGCCGCTACCCTTCTCCTCACGAAAGCCGGACTCTGGCACATGAGATGGAGGGCGGATTCCTCTTCGTCTTCAGATCCACAACTTTGCCAGAAGTAGTTGAACGCTGCGCCCATTAATTGCGCATGCCGTCCTATGAGGCAGTGGCCCGTAAGAATGTCCGCAGCACAACGCAGAGTTAAGCCTAATAGCTGCCTGGTGCGATGACCATCCATGGAGACCCAGGACTACCTTGTTATCGCACAGGATGATTCATCTGCCCAGGACTTCCTAGCGTCCTCAAGATATTTTTGGCTGATGGCCAATTTGACCGATATCATCGGTATACCTATTGAGAAGAAGCATGAGACCTCCGGTAGCAAGGTACCAATTCTAGCTAGTTCATCCGCCTGACAGTTGCCCTGAAAACCACTATGTCCAGTTACCTAAATCAATTGGACAGCCGAATGGCTCAACATCTCCCTAAGAGATGCATGGAATTCAGCAACAATCATGGATACTGTACAAGGACCAGCAAGGGACTTAATAGCCACTGGCTATTTGTTAAAATACCAATATTGACTCCAAATGTTCGATTACACAGAAGCCAGTCAATTGCCTGAAAAATAGCCGCAACCTCCGCCTGAAAGACACTACAATGGCCTGGTAGACGTAGGGACAGCTTGAGATTCAGCTCATCTGTGTATATACCAACTCTATTTTTTAGCTATGTGCCATCGGTGTATACATGGGTAAGCCCACTTTCGAGGATGACACATTACGCCATTCGGCCCAACTAGAAATGTGAGTTGTGAACTCCAAATCTAATAGAATCTGCGGAGCGATGCAACACCCGCTGGAGCGGGAACTCCCTCAATCAAGATAGTCGCATGGCCAAACTCTGCCCTATTCCACGCAGAGATACAATTCAGTTTCACAGCAGTAAGATTAGCTTGCTGTAAGATCAGTAGAGTGGTTGGTAGCTAATGAGAAAAGTGCCTTAGTAGGGGTGGTGCGGAGCGCTCCAGTTACCAGTAGCGCAGCTAATCCTCGCACTTTTTCGGCCTGAAATTTGCAGGTAGCCTTAAGAGCAGCCTGCCACCAGAATGCCGCCCAAACAATAGATGGCTCACCTACAGAGGTATAAAGCCAAGCAACAGTACGAGGCTGCTATCCCCAATTCGTTCTATGGCTCTTTAGCAGCAGTAAAGTAGCTGCTTTCTGCTCTATTGTGGCTCCATAGTAACTTCGGTTCGAAGATGACCCTTAGATATTTGACCCTCTAGCTCAGGTTAATGTAGGCCCCATTTAATTTCGGTAAATCAAAACGAGAAGCTTTGTACTTCCATGTAAACAGTACTAGTTCCGTTTTACTAAGATTCACATTCAAGCAGCAATCACGGCTCCAACGTGAAAGTATGTCAACAGAGTGATTTAACCTCTCCGATAGCGTAGATAAATACTTTTCCGACACTACTACAGCAATGTCGTCCGCATAAGCAATCCCTTTGCAGCCGACACGGTCCAGCCTCATTAGGAGAGTATTGATGTTCCACAGCAGGGGAGTGAGGACACCACTCTGAGATGTGCCCGTGCTAACCCCTCGTCATACACGAACATTCCGCAAGGAAGAGATTAACACTCGATCTTTAAGAAGCTGCACAATAAAAGCAATGAGCCGCTCATCCACATGCAGCACCGAGAGTGCCTCAACAATTGCGTCGGCCTTTTTTTTGTTGAAGGCCCCCTCGATGTCGCAGAAGACGACAAGCATATATTCTTTAAGAGCAGGAGGTTTCTCGATTTGCTCAACGAGGACGTGAAGAGCAGTTTCGAAAGACTTGCCTTCGGTATAAGCGTACTGCGACATTGAGAGCAACATAGCATCGATTGATCTTTTAATATGGTAATCAATGATCCTTTCTCAAGTAGGACTGAGTTAAAACATATTGGAGGATAGTCTTTTGGCATAATATACGATACTTTTCCTGCTAGTTTTTTGGCATAACATGCGATACTTCTCCTGCTTCAGGGATAAACAAAACTCTAGTTTCTCGTCAGCCTGTGAGAACATACGAGAAGCGTAGGCAAGCGTTATAAATCTCTCTGAACCATGGTAACGATACTTCCATGGACTGCTGGATATCAGCCGCAAGGACGCCATCAGGGTCCGGAGATTTAAACGACTCAAATGAGTTAATAAGTCCACCTCAGTTGAGAATTGGATATCCTTAACGACGGCGTTGAGCTGTCAGCTTGCTCCGTTTGGTGCGCCGCTTCTAGAGGACAATAATTGCTCGGAAAATGAGCGTTCATGATAACGTTTAGAGTATCTGCGCTCGAACTAGTCTAAATGTCGTCAGAGTTCATGATGCAACCCATAGTCTTCGGCGTCGTGCTTAAAATCTTACGAAGGTGGTTAGCCTCGCTGATACTCTGCACGTTTTCATAGGAAGATCTCCTAGAGGCCCTTTTTGCTTTGCCTACGGCATACTTTAAAGCCGTCAACTTCGTTTTATATAGCGACCAGTCATTAGACCTTTTCGAGCTATTGAGTTCCCTCCTACACTCTCTTCGCATCGTGCTGATCTCCATATTCCACCAGGGTGGCTTGGGTAGATTGCATGCTGCCCTAGACGCACTAGTAAATTCATGGTAGCAGTCAATGCTCCTAGGAGCAGTTTCCAGTGAGGATCGGACTAAGGGTTGAAATAACTTCCAGTCCATCCTCTTTCTGTTAATAAAGGCAACCTGCTTAGCTGAGCTGCGGCCAACTATATTGAACGATATGTACCTATGATCAGAGAATGCACACTTCTGTAAAACCCTCCATTCACAGAGAAGATGCGAGTGCCGCCTATTGATCATGGTAACGTCAAGAACTTCCCTACGGTTTGAGGTGAAGAATCAGATCATTCGCATAGAAGAGACGCGGAATGTTAGATAAAATCTCTGATAAATCCGAAATGAACAGATTGAACAGAAAGGGCCCTAGGTGGCTGCCTTGTGATACTCTCGAGGAAACAATAATTTTCGATAACAAGCCTTGAAATTTTACGTATTTATATTACAGATATTGATCGATATTGTAGATAGGAATCCTACTAGTTTACCCGGCTTCTCGAGATGCCGAATTACTGGAACTTGAATTTTAGAATATTATGATCGACACGGTCAAAGGCTTTACTAAAGTCAGTGTAAATGGTATCAGTTTGGTGTCATCTTTCCATATTGCAGAGGATATCAGATTGAACAGAGATAGTTATTAATTGATTGCCTTTTGTAAAACCATATTGTTGTTCGTTCAGAAAAGGTTCTATTAGTGTTGCGAGTTTGTCGCAGACGATTTTATCAAAAAGTTTCGGTATAGCTGAGTGATACCCCTGAAATTTTCAATCGAGCGTTTGTCACCACTTTTGAAAATCAATGTTAAAAGGGAAGTTTTACAACAAGTAGGAAATGCACCACATTACTGATTTGCTCAAAATTATTTGAAGGAACGCAGTAACCGATGTTGCGCAATAAATGAGGAAGCTTAGAGGAAGTAGGTTAGGTCCCGGGCGCTTGTTCACGTTCAGTTCCTCTATTGCTTTGGTAATTTCATATCTTGTTAACTCAACTTCGTCAACAGTAAAAAGCTAAGGGGTTTGGAAGAGTGGCGCATAAGGTGAGGAAGTGGATACACAAAAAACCTCCTGAAAATGGTCGACAAAAAGATCACAGATTTCTTAGGCCTCGACCAATTTTTTTAGGTCGTGATCTATATTTTCGCCCGTTATATTCACGTAGTTCTCATAAGCTACGCGGGATTTGGCTGAAAATTCTAGTGCCAAATCTTTATATCTGTCCTTGATATCATCGCTTACGTTGATATTGGTTTTTATTACTTTATATAGTTTATTTCTTTGATTTCAAAGTGCTATCATGCCATGGTTCCGAAAGTTTATCTTTTTTCTTTATTTTCGGAACATACTAGTCAATACTTTCAAAAATTAATTGATAAATTAAAGCAACTGCCTCATACAAGCGTAACTTTGATAGAATACTAGTCCAGTAAATATCGTTCGAATGAATCAGCATTTCGGAAATCATATACAATAGAGTTATTGTATGAATGGGAAGTTTTCAAATCAGACATACAGAGACAGCTCAACTGTGAAAGCAGAATGACGGAAAGTATTGAAGACTAGATGTTCTGCGCCAGCAGTTAGATTAACTACTACTACAAAAAGATAAGATCTAACCAATTACTATTTTAGTTAGAAGTTGGAGCTATTTGCTGTAAATCATTGCCATAAAATGTACTTGCAAGATTTAGATGAGATGAGTCAAGTACATATATTAACGGGAAGTAGGTTGTTGTTATTTTGATCTGCCGTGAATTTTGAATTTGGCCGGTTGAAATCTCCCAATATTAAAATCATATCACTATCGTCAAGAGATGATACTAGGGAGGAAACTATTACGCATAAATCATTATACGTGGCCTCATTTAAATTAGGTGAAATGTAAAATATTACAATGTAAAGAATGTTTTTAGACCAGGAAACCCGGATGAATATGTGCTCTCAAACAGAATATGTGAGGTTGTTTCGATCAGTTCACTTGAAAGAGAATTATGGGTGTCAATTCGCACACCACATTCTCGAGTTAAAGCGGTAATTACGGTCGGTTCTGTAAATGGTCCAGTTACTTTCAAGTATTTCCTCGTTTTTATGGGAGTTGTTTAACCAGGTTTCTGTGAGTACATTGAATTGGCAAGAATTGGCTAGATTTGGCGTCAAAGAAAAGTTGATTTAATTTGCCCTCATGCCATCACAGTTGTGGTAAAATAGCATGAGGCCATTTCGCGAATTTGATATTACAATTAAAATTACATTGAGTGGTGCAGAAGACTTTAGTTTGGGAAAGTTCGATTATTGGTATCCTGACCAAGAACCATGATCTCTAGTGCAGTGAAAAGTGACAATGAAAAGAACAAAAAATTAAATAGTGGAGAAAGCAGCGCAGAAGCATTAATAGACGATTAAAATTTGACTTCAACGAGGAAACCGAGTCCAAAAATTAACAATGGAAGTTATAGAAAACATTGAGAGCTATGTTGAAATAGAGCCCGTAATTTTTCTTTAAAGGAAAATTGTGTCGACAAGTACCATTTTTAATGCTCTACAGGAGCTGAAACTAACCTTATACTTGATATCGGCTGAGGTTGACAAAAATTACAAATTGCAAGCAAACGTTGAAATCAAGGCAAATTTACATTAGAGAGTTCCCACAGTGGGCGCCTCATGTTTGATTCCATACAATAGCTCCGTCGTGATACTTGATATATAGGTTTAAAAATCATTGATTTAGTACCGATTTCCAAGTACTCATATTTTCTTAAAGCTGCTAGCATTGGTGCGACTTTACGTCTGATGTGGTTTTTGTGGTGTATTCATGACATTTTCACATGCAGAATCAATACAAAACATTTCATTGATTTTCCTGACGGTTTCCGTCGATTTGAATACTTCGATTTATAGGGCATTTGTTCTTCTGTGGAAATATGATGTATTTCAGTTTATAAAATTCATTTCTACGATTTATAAATTTGGTTAGCTACCTCAAAACAAAGAATTTTAATTCTGCTGCCCAGAATTAATTAATTGAGAGTTGAAGTGATAATTGTGTCGATTATGACATAGGCACACGATTTATGTTTTTCAATTCAATGAAATTTACTTTTACTACCTATTGTTATGAGAAATCCAAGAAACGAATATGCATGGAAAGCAAATACGAACTGCAGTCATGTCGCTCAATGCAAAACAAACGTACAATTTTATTTCCGAAAAAGTTTTTTCAGTTTTCACCTCCTGAACATCTCTCGTTTTGTGAATGCGAACATGATCCAAAATCAAAATTAAACTCTTCATTTTCCCCTTTACAGTAGGTACAACAAAATGAGCTTATGTACGGACTATGATGCGGCCTTGTGATTTCCGAATGTGCAGATTAAAGTCGCACTCGTCTGAAAAAAATAGTTTTGTTTCTCTTTATTGAGGCGCCCACTGTGGGAACTCTCTAATGTAAATTTGCCTTGATTTCAACGTTTGCTTGCAATTTGTAATTTTTGTCAACCTCAGCCGATATCAAGTATAAGGTTAGTTTCAGCTCCTGTAGAGCATTAAAAATGGTACTTGTCGACACAATTTTCCTTTAAAGAAAAATTACGGGCTCTATTTCAACATAGCTCTCAATGTTTTCTATAACTTCCATTGTTAATTTTTGGACTCGGTTTCCTCGTTGAAGTCAAATTTTAATCGTCTATTAATGCTTCTGCGCTGCTTTCTCCACTATTTAATTTTTTGTTCTTTTCATTGTCACTTTTCACTGCACTAGAGATCATGGTTCTTGGTCAGGATACCAATAATCGAACTTTCCCAAACTAAAGTCTTCTGCACCACTCAATGTAATTTTAATTGTAATATCAAATTCGCGAAATGGCCTCATGCTATTTTACCACAACTGTGATGGCATGAGGGCAAATTAAATCAACTTTTCTTTGACGCCAAATCTAGCCAATTCTTGCCAATTCAATGTACTCACAGAAACCTGGTTAAACAACTCCCATAAAAACGAGGAAATACTTGAAAGTAACTGGACCATTTACAGAACCGACCGTAATTACCGCTTTAACTCGAGAATGTGGTGTGCGAATTGACACCCATAATTCTCTTTCAAGTGAACTGATCGAAACAACCTCACATATTCTGTTTGAGAGCACATATTCATCCGGGTTTCCTGGTCTAAAAACATTCTTTACATTGTAATATTTTACATTTCACCTAATTTAAATGAGGCCACGTATAATGATTTATGCGTAATAGTTTCCTCCCTATTATCATCTCTTGACGATAGTGATATGATTTTAATATTGGGAGATTTCAACCGGCCAAATTCAAAATTCACGGCAGATCAAAATAACAACAACCTACTTCCAGTTAATATATGTAGTTGACTCATCTCATCTAAATCTAGCAAGTACATTTTATGGCAATGATTTACAGCAAATAGCTCTAACTTCTAACTAAAATAGTGATTGGTTAGATCTTATCTTTTTGTAGTAGTAGTTAATCTAACTGCTGGCGCAGAACATCTATTCTTCAATACTTTCCGTCATTCTGCTTTCACAGTTGAGCTGTCTCTGTATGTCTGATTTGAAAACTTCCCATTCATACAATAACTCTATTGTATATGATTTCCGAAATGCTGATTCATTCGAACGATATTTACTGGACTAGTATTCTATCAAAGTCACGCTTGTATGAGGCAGTTGGTTTAATTTATCAATTAATTTTTGAAAGCATTGACAAGTATGTTCCGAAAATAAAGAAAAAAGATAAACTTTCGGAACCATGGCATGATAGCCCTTTGAAGCCAAAGAAATAAACTATATGAAGTAATAAAAACCAACATCAACGTAAGCGATGATATCAAGGACAGATATAAAGATTTAGCACTAGAATTTTCAGCCGAATCCTGGGTAGCTTATGAGAACTACGTGAATATAACGGGCGAAAATACAAACCAAGACCTAAAAAAAAATTGTCAAGGCCTAGGAAATCTGTGACCTTTTTTTTTGCTTTTACACTCACTAGCTATCATAACCAAGGTCTCGGTACCACGCAACATGCGACTTTTATGTATTCACCTACCTCCTAAACTACTGGCCATCTCATCCTAAAACTTTTATTACAAAATAAGTATACTTTAACCTTTGTTTTTTTATAAAAATAAACAAAATTAACCTGGTCCAAATTATTCAAATTACGAGTTGAAGTGTCTACTTTCGGTTCCACACAGGAAAAAAATTGTTTTTCAAATCTAATTTCAAAATGAAAAAGAACAGCTAATTTTCTATACCAATCAATATGTTTAATGGTTTTTTAGATTTTGTTTTGAATCTCAGAATCCGCTTCAAAAAAAACCTTTCATCAATTTCGCCAATTATTCAGAAGCCCACAACTCGGCAACTAAACCTCATAGAAACAAAAACTTGTGCATCCACATTCATATCTTCTAGAAGTACCATTATGCACAATATGAACGAAATCCACAACCTCGACCTTTTTTCGTTGTCCGCTTCACGTGAATGCCCCAATACGTCAGCAGTCATGAGCGAACATTTTCGAAAACCGAAATTGAAAAAAAAAATCAAAACGTTATGATGACCAATTCTAAGTCATTAAAAATTTTCATTTCGCAAATTTTCCATAGATATACAGAGTTTCAGCGAATTCTTCTAAATTCTCGCCACCGTTAAAAGGTTTAAGATATTCTAACTTGGTAAAAAGAACGATTGCTAAGAAAATTAAAAATTTAAATCAAAATTTAAAGAAAATATTGCACCGAATATTGATTGTAAAATCGGTATAAATTGGATGACGGTTCTAACCCACTAGAATCAATCTTCGATCACATGTATCAATATTGTTTTACGAGATTGAAGATACAAGTTTAGATTTAGCGAATTTAGCGAATTACATAAAAGTAAATGTTTAAACAGTCGCGTTTCGACTAGATACCAATTATTTATCCCATATTGACGCGAAGATACTATTTGAATTGATTTCCTTAAACATTAACTATGTTTGAATTTAAAAGCATATAGGTAGTTTCAATAAAAAACTATTACTATAAAAAGGAAAACATGTCAAGTTTTTATTACCAACACTATGATTTAGCACAGAACCAAAGTACGACATAAATACTATACGATGGGTAAACGATCTTATGTTGTACAAGCTGAATTAAAAATGACATCTCAACAGAAAAAAGAATAGCACGACAATTATGTAGTGTAAGAATTTCATCTTTTAACTTTTGTTCCCTAGAGGTCAAAACCCCGATTTGTTCTGCGAAATTTTATATGTGGTATATATTAACGTGTGTACGGCTGACCGAAGTAGACTTTATAAGATCGTTGAACTTTTACTAGTTTCTTAGTCGCAAGAATTTGCATTACTTTATTGTGCAATGCGTCACCGTACAATAAACTGACTGGTAAAAAAATATTCCATAGTGTTTTATGGTCTATGTATTGACCAGAAATGTCAAATATATAGTCTGCACGCAAAGAGAGATTTCAGAGTAAAATTATTTCATGATTTCAAGTTAAATCATAATCATGATACGCAAGATGTTTTTGAATTTAATTAATAAATTTGTTTGCAACTGACCGAACTTCAAACTAGAATACATATTTAGAGAGTTTCTTTGATATTTAGAGAGATTCTTTGAAACATTTCTAACAGTTCTTATATTTACACAGCTAAATCAATTGCATCTTGGTAGTCTTTCATTTGAAATTTAATTCTAGAAATCTCATCAATAGAATATTTATGCAATTCGCATGAAACAATAGTGAGAATAGTTCAGAATAGATGCGAGCAATTGTGTGATTTGTGTACACATTTTATTTGTTATTTTTTATGTTATTTTTAAATTGAAAACTTTTACATGAAGTAGCTCTATAATAATAACTGTGGTTAATGAGCTGCTCTAAGTAGAGCTAGGTTGAGATATTTCAGCAAAATGTGTTTAATGAGTAATTCGGCTGCTCTAACTTGCCCGAAGTTGCTCTAATTTCGGTTTCATGAGCTTGCTCTAAGTTGAACTAGAGCAATTTAGAACCCAATTTACTAAAACGTATTCGAATGGGATCTTACGGAGATGGTTTTATCAAATGAGGGTGTAAAGATGGTTTTATCAAATGAGGGTGTAAAATGCAGTTTTAACTGCTCTTTTAATCAAATAAAAAGCTGTTGGGTTTATTAAAACTTTGAGAATATCTAAATTTGAACCTAGTAATAGTTGGCTGTGACTTTGGCAACAAAAGAAGACGGTATCTTTCCATCGGATGCACAGAGAAACTAATAATAATGCTGCTTTTGAATGTACCACGAACGTTCTTCCTTCAATATTGAAAGATCATTCACGGATCTATTTTTAAAAGCTCTACCTATAAGGACCATGGCAAAAATAGAGAAAAAGTAGCAGGATACAAACTCAGGACAGATCGAGTAACTTTTCTGTTGATTTGCAACATACGAAATATTTGTGCAAGAATCTACATTCTTTTAGAGGTAAATCTACATTAGCATCTTATTTCCACCAAAAATGGCATGGATGACTACAGAGCTGAGAATAATGCTAGATTTGCAGACGAAATTAAGAGCAAAAAATCGACACCGAAAAATAATTCTGTCTGTGAACAATGCTTAATGTACCAATTTACGGAAGCTTTATCAGAGCATATAGAGATGCATATGCTAACCGCTAATACCACCAGTATAACGCAGCCTCTAGATATAGGTAACTTTCGATGCTTTAAAGTTCGTTATTGATCAGACATTTTGCAGCAGCACATACCAGCCAGAGAGCGAGGAGAAACAAATAGCGAATTTGCCAAAAAAATATAAAAATATAAATTTCTGTGAAGACGACTGATTTCTGCGAAGACGATACAAAATTGTTTCAGAAATGCGTGCTTTATCGAGGAAAATATATTCAGTCAGGAGAAGTAGAAGAAATACTCGAACTACTTATACCAGAAGATGTATTTGAGAAGTACGTTGATTGTGATACTGCTTTCCAGTGTCTCGGAATCATAGCTGATGAAGATATTGGAAGAGAGATTGTAGTTTCAGATGTAGATAATTCAATGCAAGATGGTGCCGCTGTTGAGTTTGATCATGCCTCCGTATAGCAATTCAATGTTTCTAGGTCAGAAGCAAAAAAATGCATTAAGTATATTGATGTTTAAACTCAGCGATCAGCAACTAATGTTACTAGCTCCGGATGAATCAGGGATTTTTTTTCTAAATCTGCACTCATCTATTTTAAACTGAAAAATATTTCTGATTTTCTGAAATTAGTCAATGTTGCTTTCGTTCTTGAACATGGGTAAATGTACTAGTCTCCGGACAGTTAGTGCATATTTCAACTTCAGTTTGGTTTTATTAATTAGAAGCTTAATATTTGGTTTACATCCAAGCTTTTCCACACATTGGGATTGGTTGTGGGTCTTATTTTGTACCAATTTTGAATTCAATGAGAGAAATAAGTATGATGATATGACAGGTAAATGAACGAAAAACATATTGTACCAGTCTCCGGACACCATGAATCAGTGTTCGGACCACTTTGAGCTAATATTCGGACAAATTTCCAATCGCTTAATAAAATAGCGTCTAATTCAATTTTTATAAAGTTCTTACCATTATAGTATGTGCAATCGTAAATTAATTGTAAGCAACAGTACATAGACAAAAGAAAAAAGATAGTGATATGTGTATAAAAAGCAAGATACTAAAATATCAGAGTTTTTTTTATAAATTTAATTCTTAACGTTCTAGTTTAAATTACATTATATTTGTTATTGTATTATTTTGATTTGTATTTTATTTTAGCCCTTTTTTAGCATTTGCAGAGCAGATTAACGTAGGGCTGCAAAAAAAAAAAAATCCCAAACCAAAAAGGTTGCTGTATTCGATAATTTTTCTGGCATTCGATGAGCTTTCCCGGAGGTTTCGCTTTCGCTGATCAAATTTTGTTGAGTATATTGAATACAACAACAAACCGCTGCACATGTCACGTCTCTGAAGCAGTAATTTGCTCGGGAGCGGTTGTTCATGGGATATCGGCAGTTTGAAACGAATGAATTTGCATAGCACTCCGCAATCATCAATTGTTTTACATCAAATCTTGTAGTGATCAGACTGTTTTTGAGTGCTTCAATACAAATCACATTGTAGATTATTTCATATGCAAGTTTCATGTCTGATTTCGATTAAAACCTAAATCAGATTTGATTTAGACGTTTTCTATGTGTCATTCTAGTTTAAAAACCAATCTAAGCGAAAACTCAGCGAATGCCAGCAACATTATCGAATACAGTAACCTTTCTGCTCAGGATCGTTTTTTTTGCAGCCTTACCTTAATTTGTTATACAAAAGTAAAAAAAAATGCCGCTAATGACACATAGAAAACGCCTTACGATTAAATTACTTTAGAGAAAGGATCCGATAACTATTTGCAAATCGAATCCAGTACCGAAAAAAGGTACCGAAAAGGTAAGGTAAAGGCTCATTAAAATGAGACTACATTTAAAAGTACCCCATTTCAATAACAAACACAATACGTAAAAAATTCTTTTTGTTTTACCTTATTCGGTTTGTAGACTGTGGAAAACTACAGTACAGTCAATGGGCGATTATCTTCGATTTTTCGCAGTATTGAACGAATCTCTCGAATTAGGTTCTGGCAGGAACATACGTCGGTTTCTTTCAACTTTCGCTTGATTTGTTTTTCCAAACGTTGCTCGTTTCGAGCTCTTCAGCTATGTCGTACACCGTACGCTTAAGAACTGCTCAAAAATTTTCGATTGGACGTGCCTGTGGCACGTTTGGAGGATTGTCCTTTTTCGATACAAATGGTATTTTTTTGCTCAGTCAGCCAATTCAGCGTTTTTTTTCGCATAATAACAGGTTGCAAGATAAGGGCAAAACATGACTTCGTAATGAACGTGATATTTTCTTATGAACTGCTGGAATTTTTGCAAGCATTGTTTGATATAAGTGTCAGAATCAATCGCTTTTCCTTTGTTTGGCCGAATCAAAGGCACTGAAACACCTTTCGATTAAATCGCTACCCTCGCCAACACCTTTGGCTCAAATTTCGATTTGCCGGCATATTTAACATTATCTGGTGTTGTTTCAATGTTAGTAGTATAAAAACCGTCGTTGCCGCTCAATTCATGGTAGGCAAATGTGAAGTACGACTTATCATCCAAAATAATCCATTTTCCATTCTCAAAGTGTTTATCACGAAGTGCACGACAGCATTTTGGTATATTTTCGAGTTGTTTCGCTGTATATTTGGGTGCTCGCTTACGTTTTTGATAAATTACGTTGCTTTTCTTCAAAGTACGATGGACTGTTGCATTTGAAATATCAAATTTCCGTGCCAATTTGCGTGTTGATTGACTAACCTTTTTGGGCACTTGGCAGCAGATTTTTGGTTGTTTTGGTACTTAATTTTGGTTAGTGACTGCATTTCTTTTTACTTTCCGGCTCTTTACCTTTGCGACAATCTTTCAAAACATGAAAAATATATGCACGTGAAATTGGCTTGTTTTTGAACACTTTAAGAATATCCTTTGTACTTAGTACGCCCAACAGAAACTTTATGAAGAAGGTTCGCTTCCTCGGGTTTGGTTGAGATATGTAGACGACATTCTAACTATCGTCAAAAAAGATGCTTTGAGAGAAACTTTGGAGAAGTTGAATTAAGCACATTAGTACATCCAATTTTCAATGGAAATCGAAAAGAATGAGAGACTACCCTTCTTGGATTTAATGGTCATAAGGAAAGAAGGTCTTCTTAGATTTAATATCTCCCGGAAGCCCACACACACCCAGAGGACAACACCATGCACGTCTGATCATCGCCATTCCCAAAAAATGGCGCCCTTTAATTCAATGATTCACCGGCTATTAACAGTGCCCATGGATCAGGAAAGTTTTAACTCAGAACTTAAATATATTAAAGATACGGCGAGAAAAAATGGGTTTGACGAGAGGATAATTGGAAATCTTGTCAAAAACAAAAAGTATAGAATACAGCGTGATCTTTTAACGACGCTCTTTATGCAGGAAAAACAAAAAACAGCCATAAGAGTTCCAATTATTTTTTCGTCAATATTCCAAAAATGACCGAATGTAGTCTCATTATTTATGTAACATATGTAAGATATTCTTCAAAAGGTGGATACTCTTCTATGTTGTCTGTTCAGGCGTCAATAACATTTCCTCATGACTATCCCGTGAATCATTTTTTAGGGAATTATTTCTCAACTGCCCTATTAGGTATTTTCGGATAATATTTACGTAAGAATGCCGAAACTTCATTTCGTTGCCAGTAAGGTATCTGGAATTGAATCGAGAATCGATCAAAATAGCAACTGGCAAATTAAGAATATTCTAGTGTCTAGAGTATGTATCTTCCAGGACGAATATGTGTTGATGTCCTAGCAATCAAAGGAATAATTACGATAAACGTCTTCAAATGTTTTCAGGAAATTTTAAACGTCTTTTAATTGTTTTAACACTATTACCAAATGATCCTTTAATTCACATTCAGTCACAGTCGGAATCTCTAGTCCTCCGCGTTGTGGCATATACAAATTGGCTGCGATTTTTCGTTCCCATAGTTTTCCACAATTGAGTAGATATGGTTCAAACGTGTTTCATTATCTTTGACTAAGGCATGGTTTATTTAAATATCGAGTATCGTGTTCACTCTTCTTCAAATGTCCTACATTTTTGCTTTAAGTATCGCCATGGTAGCATGTATCACGTGTTGTAAGGTGTGAGACACACAACTAATGGATACAAAATTTCCAGAATACATAGCAGCGTTATCGCGAACAGCCATATGAATTTCATAAACCAACCACAATGTGGTTATAGTTTCACTGAGTTTTGTTGCGATGCATTTTCCTGTGTGATCTTCTTCCATGGCACTAGCTGCTAGTATAATTTTCCGTCTTTTGAAACCTTCTACGAAGTATGCTGTAAAGCTCAATAGAGATCATGTTTTTGTTAGATTACTCCAAAGATCAGCTGTTAACTGATAAATTCAGCTTGTTCAATTAGGAGTTATACTTTTTTTTTTGGCTTTATCATAAGTAGCGATTGGGGCTAATCAATAGACATATACCTATATATAACATATCCAACAGAGAGTTCTTTAAAAACACAGTTCCCAAGGCTTTCTTATCCTACTGGCCTAGTATCCTATTATGACTTAGGACTAATTAATTTTATGATTGATTAATTAATTATTTAATTTCGTTTTGCGTGTTTAATATTGTGCCCTACATGTGATTTAGCTATTATGTATTCATTTATTGAATGCTAATTTATTTACTTGTATTGTGTTCATTTGTATTTTATACCTTTTTTGTTTATTTTTTTTATTTTTATGTTTATTTCATTTATATGTAATATTATACCTTGTTTGGTGAAAACAAAATAAAATTTGTAGTCCTCTCATTGAGGACTCGATGAGAGGACTGCAAATAGCAGCAAGTGTTTCATTTCCAATATTTAAGATTAGCCGTGATTTTTAGCACTTCATACTTGTATATACCATAACTGTGAACTTTCTATCAATCACAATCTACCAATTTCGATACAACATTTTGATAGTTTTTTTTAAGTATGCATAAATTGTGAAAAAATTTCTACTCAATATTTTAACCTCATATATATGTTATATTTTCCAGAAACCATCAGCAACAACCAAACCCACAAAGTATCATTACTACCCTCATAACCAACATATATATCTGTTACCAGAATGTGCTATACAGCAGGTAAATGCAAACAAATTCGGTATTCCTGACATATAATCATATTATTTATCATTTCCAGGTGTGCAATGCTGTTTACGTCCGATTAAATTACACTCAACCCCTTTGTGCTTGCCCCTCCAGGTATGACTATGATTGTGCGTAGTATAATTATTTTAGAGCAGCATAACCAGCAATTCACTAATTCAGCTTCTTAGTTTATTTATTTATTTATTAATCAACTATTTTAACAGGTCAATGCCCACTTACAAAAATAGAAATACTTAAAAACGACCAGATACAGACTAAGGAAATTAACGATGCTTAGAATTGAAAATATACATAATTCAAACTTTAACAAATTAAAGGAATACATAAGATAATATATATGGAAGAAAGTACAACAATGATAAATATAACCAAGCATAATAAGGAGTATGTGAGTTTAAAGTCCAATTTTTCCTTTAGATGTTAGATATATTTTAATTTTTAGACAGATATCAATATTTCGAGGGTAATCTGCCCTCTTCTTCAGTGTCTATCGACAGAAACTGAAGGAGAGGGCAGATTACCCCTGAAATATCGATATCTGTTAAGGAATTAAAATATATTTGCTTCTAAAAATTCATCTTTAAATTAAAATATTTTCTTGGAAGCTAGAAAAAAATTGGTGCACATTCAAGCAATGATAAGAAGCTTTAAGAATTGAATCTTTGATTTGAGATTTAAATTAAGAGAACGTTAGTGGAAAAGGACCAAGCTGAAGATTGTTGTGTTTCCTGAGGATACGCACTAACGGCGAATTAAAATAAACTTCAGACCGCGCGAAGGACAGAGAAAACACTAATGAAGATCTATCTGATCGATTGGCGTTGCCTAAGCACATCTTATAGCCAAGATCGGACAGGGCAGTGGAGCAACTTGAAGAGCAAGCACTCGTCAAGGAACACTCGTTGCAAATCCACCTTGAAGTGATCAGCAAACAAGAAGCAGCGAGAACGAGTAAAGGAAGGGAGATGATTGATAAAAACTAGGAATAAAAATGGATCAAGAATGGATCCCTGAGGAACTGGGGAAAGCGGACAAAAAAGGGGAGAGATGGTGGAATACACAGTTAAAGGACAGGTGCGACCAGAAATATAGGATGAATACCAAGACAAAATAAGACCAGACACCCTATAGCCTCCCAAGCTTTGCAAGAAGACTTGTATGATCAACAGAACCGAAAGCTTTTGGAAAGTCGGTGTATACCGCATTCACTTGTTTCCGTTGGTCTAAAGTCGAAGCAACCAAGTTGGTACAGGATATAAGATTAGAGCTGGAAGATTTGCCTTTAATGAAACCATGTTGCTCAGGAACAAGAAATAGATGGAGAAGAAGCAGCCGGTTGTGAACAACTCTTTCAAGACCTCTACCAACACAAGGAAGAAGAGAAGAGAAAACGTTAGTTAGAAATGCAGCTTTGGTAGTCAGATTTGTGGATTGACAAAAAATAAGCAGATTTCCAACTGATTCCGAAGGAGCCGGAAGAGAAACTGAGGTTAAATATAATAGACAGAGTAACACACAAGGACGATGAAAGTGACCTCATCAACAGGTTTGTGATCAACAGAACCACAACCGACACTGGCATTAACATTCTCGAGTAAGGATTCAATTTCTAGAGAATTGGTTTGATTGGAAGAGAGGAAGGATTAAGCAACATGGAGGACTTTACAAGATTGGATTGCCTTGGGAACAGAAGGAAGAAAAATACTTTGCAAAGAGATCGTACATTTATCATGAATTAAATATATAAAAATGTATAAATCATATAAACATTTTTGATAATTACGGTCAATTTCGATATAAATACATAATACATATTATAAAGAAATATATATTTAACAAATATTTGCATTGTGGTTATAGCTTTATCAAAAACTAAAACACTACGAAAAGACCAATTTACGGATTAATAGTCGCTTAAAAAAAATTCTATTTTATAGGTACAGAGATCCTTGTTCAGCGAGTTTGAATGAAGATGATCAACATACAACCAAACTTATTGGAAACAGTAAGAAAAAGGTGAGAAATTAAAATTGAAATTATAAAAGCTGATGAACATGTTTTCATAGTTTTAATGGAACTATCCTTCTGACAAAAAATACTTGTCAAATTATACACATTAATTGCATTTTTTTGCGCCTCTATGGAGTGCTAGCATTAAAAACAGTAAGAATCCTGATCCAATTTTTGTTATTTTCAATGCTACAATTCTAGCCATTTATTGATAGAGAAAAAAGCGGCTATCATTTGTTTTGAACACATCGAAAAAAAATTTTGAAAGCTGAGTCACAATACGCAATCTTTAATGAATTCAATCATACATATTTTATGAGAATAGTATCAAATTCAATTGGTAAAATATTTAAATAGACTATATTCATGTGTGAAAATTGAAAAAGGTAGCAAAGAGTCGTATACACCCGGCGCAGGAAAAGCCCTAGCACTAGTCAATGTTTAGGTTTTCGCTTATATTTTTCCTACAAAATTATTAAATTAATAGCTGCGGCTGTTATTTCGAACCTAATAGGGTTTAATATCTTTTTATATAATTTATTAAATTTTAAGTAGATCGTACCACGACTTTCTAATAAAAAGAATACGAATCTACTGAAATAGAAAATTCTCCTAGTGAATAACAATGACCGACAAAAATCTTATATATTTAGGAGAAACTGTTACAACTGACATTAACAAAGGACACTATAAGCGAACAAAAAATAATAGGCTGTCCCATTTTCAGTTAGTTTATTAAAATGATAGTTAATAATTCACACGACATCCTTTAACCTTATTTATAGCCTTTACCCTTGAGGGCATTGACTTGTTAAGCCTATCGAGGGTTATTTCGTTGTCTCAAACCTTTTAGATTATACTTTCAACCTCTTGGGTTTCCTTCGGCTTCTTTTCCTTCACATTTTACGACATTATCCCCCAAAAGATTTTCTTTTGGATTGAGGACAGGATTTCCCTGGCCAGAGAAGTGACTCGATGCCAAGTTCTTCTTTAATATTGTGCACCTGGAGAAGAGAGGAAGCTTCCGTTAATCAAATGCCATGTAACAATTTTAGCAAAATGCATCTCATACTTAATGAACGAGCGCGGTGGCATGATGCCGAGTCATGGAAAATCGGACTGGGATATGCTCCATAGAAATCATCTAAGGTAGGAAGTAGGCCTTCGGTAATGATCGGTTTATACCTTTCGGCATTAATAGTTTCCCGTAGTTTCAAAATACTGTACGAGAACTGTTTAGTCGTTGGTTGAATGCATTCATCGCTGTACCGTTCATCTTTTCTTCTTCAAACTTTCAATGTTCCATTTGGACCAATCAAATTAAACTTTGATTCGTCTGCGAGAAAAATTCGTTTCCAGTTTATATAGGTCCAAATTTAACTCTCCTTGCACTAGTTAAAAATGCCAGCTTCGTTTTCTTGTTGAGTAACGTCTTTTTTACTGGGAATCGACATGCTAGTCCCAATCTGGCATTGTGCAAATTTTCATTTGCACAATGGTCTTAAGGGTCTTGTCTTTTCCTTAGTCAACCTCTTTTGCTCCGTCTGAAGTGACCACCGCCTTGCTAACGTATGGTTCCACTTTGCGCGTAGTTTTGCCGCATTTAGGAATAGATTCGACAAGCAGATGAACTTCAGATGATAGTCCTCCCTGTACGGTTCCAGTTTGGGCATGTTTTTGTAAAACGCTTCTCACTGTCCAATCACTACAGCCAATACGTCTAGCAATTTCATGTTTCGATACATTTTCCTGTGCCCATGCTACGATTATCGACCTTTTTTCTCAACACTTAATTGCTCGTATCTAGACATCACTTTTCACTTGTTACTAATTTAATCACTTGTCACTTGTAAGTACAGGCCCATTCTTTAATACCTATTCTAGAAGTAAACCAGGACACAACTTAATGTCATCATAAAAATAAGTCGGGGATTTCAATTATTTTAAAAATATGTGATTCGACGGTTTTTCCTGCGTCGGGTGTACATAACAATTAAGCATATTTTATTCGATATTCTTTAATGTAAAATAAAGTAAAGGACAGAAAAGTAAACGTGCCGAATTTCACACTGATGTCAATTTATAGCGCATATTACTTCTGGTATTTGGTGAGGAACAGGTACTAGTCATTGTCAAAGTTGAGTTAAATTGTAGTTATAGTTATATATTATTTTTACAAGATGAAACTTTATGCATACGATTGTAAAAAAATCATCATATATATGCTAGCAGAGATTATTCTTATAATGTAATATTTTATTATTTTTTATTATTATTTCCGGATAACTAAAATATTTCTATCAAGCGAAACTATTAACCGGCTTATTAATAAAAAATACTTTCAGGCTATTACATTAGCTAAAACATGTGAGACTACAACAGAAATGAGAGAATGTAGATCACCTAAAGATTGGTCTTTACTAGCACTTCAAAATACAAGAACAGGAAAGTCACACTATCTTGTTATCTGCAGGTGTCCAGACGACTTTTTGCTAGGTAATTTTAACATTATATCACTTGAACTGAAGTTCAATAATTTCTTTGTCACTTTTTCAGAAGGACCAATGGCACATGATCAACCAACATATGCGAGTGTGCCAGGCATACGCGTTTTCGGCATGATGTGTGTAAGCCCAAGATTCTCTGTCAGAAAACCATCAATACCACCACCAAGGCGTCAACAACCACAAAAACCACTCTTCATTTCGCCATCAGATCATTATTCATCTAATAAGAATCCACGCCCAACATATGAGGGCAATAGTTACCAAATTCATCATTCATCCAATTACTTGAATCGGCCTGAAAGTTCCTCTAATATAAATTATGCTACTCCCCAAGACTTCGTGGACAATATGCAGTTTAGTGGTTTCAATGGTATTTATGGTAGGAACAACGAGAAAAGAAATGAGAACGAAGTAGACAGTACCACGAGAGCGGCTAAACATAAAAGATCCGCCAGGGAAACTATTGATCCAGAGTTTCCATGGGATAAAGTAGAAGCATTTAAAAATACCATTATTTGGAACTAAACTAGAATTTCATTGAAATTGCTATACATTGACTAAAACCATTGGAATATAATTTCATGATTGCATTTATTTATTTACTTCAGTTTCATCGAAATTCATGTGATGCGATAATTACTTTATTTCAACAATGCATTTATTAGATTTAGTTTACATTATTTATTGTAAGAGATATTTTATTGCTACGAAATGATTAATAAAAAATAAACATTAGTTTAAATTTGGATTTATTTCTGGTGATTTCTGAAACTACGTTTTTTTTAAAGTAGTAACGCAAACAAAATAATACAATGAGTCTACAGTAAACAAACCTAGCAAGGAGATTCGGTGAAGAAAAATCGGACCGAATTCACCCAACAATAGCAGAGAAAATTCGAATAGAACTCTCTACAATGGTGCATTTATATGCTAAAATTAATGTGATGGTCGACAGTAAATATACTGTTAAGTTTGATTTTACACAAAATTAAAATTTATGTAAACCTTTTTCATCTCACAAGAAAAGATAGTGTTTAAAACTTTTGTTAGTACAGACGCCTGATGATGGCAGTTACACTCTAGCTAAATTTAAAACCTTTACTTCCATTTTAATTTATTTAGTATAAAATAATGGAGAATTAAATAGCACCATGTATTATAATCTTTTATTATTAATCAGTTTCACCTCGAAACTCTGTATTGATTGATGAAATAATTACTTGAATTTTTGCTTTCGACTTTACCTCTAGTAAAATTTATATGTAAATTAACATTTCTCTCTAACTGCGTACTAGACTTATTACAATATTACTTTGGCTAGTATTTCCAAAATAGAACAGAAATAAACTACTGCCTTCAATGAGCAATACAAACATAATATTATAATACCAGAAACACTGTATGCAACTGCTGGAAGAAATTAACAATTTGATAAATATGTTTATCCCTGAGTTAGGTATTTGAATTAGTTCTTTATAGTATATTGTCTCGAATTAGGCACTCTGGTTATAACTCGGTTGTTAGCAACTTTAAAAAGACACCACAAGAGCTGGTACAACTTCAGTCAAGAAATTGATATGCATATGAAATAAGTACTAATAATTTCAATAATATTATTCAAAGGTCGCAAATTACTATCTAAACCAGACACAAACTTTAATGGCACAAATAGATTACTTACTACTACTACTTTTTAACCTCCGAACCAGGATCTATTCTCGAGCCATTTCCCTTTCTGCTATACGTGAACAGCATACATGTTATTTGACTGGCTTGTAAAATTGTGTTTGACGATTGGACACTCGAGAATACCATAAAAGCGGATTCAAAACGATACTTTATCTGGACGTGGCCAAGTAGGTTAACTATTAGAACACAAAAGACCAAATATATTGTATTTCAGCAGAGGAACAAATAATTGAAGAACAGCTTGTACAGCTACAGCGAATCCAAATACGTCGATACAGCTCCAAAATGTGAATTCAATTAAGTATCTTGGATTGTACTGTGTGATAAAATGACATGGATGAACTATATTTGAAACATCAGATGCAATGGCACTTATTATGGGAGTTTCAACAAGGTTTAAATTTATTCTTTCGGAAGTCGAGCTTATGATCTACCACATGTACATTGTACTAATAATTGCATATGGAGTGTTGCTATGAATAGACTTTTAAACACCACGTCACAGCACAACTCAAACGGCCAGATATTCTGTGAGCTGTAGGTCTGTCAACCAATAATGAAACTACAGGTACTGTGTGATTGAGTTTATGCTCATTTTCTGTGTGCAATCACTTCGCAAGTTTGAGGCGCGTCATTTAATCTACGTTCGGCCTGGTTAAGCCTGAGACGATCGTGGATGCAATGCTATGAAACGAGTCCACCTATACTGGGAAAAAACAAGGAATGCGGGACATTTATTAATAAAAATTCCAAGGACGAAAAGAATGAAGACAAGGCGAAAAGGAACTACTTTCATAAATGAACTACTTTCAAAATTTCGCAAGTCAGGTTCCAAATAGTGCCCGCATATTCAAGAAGAGAATGCGCTAGAAAAATTTATAAGGTTTTGTTATGCAGAGGTTCTGAAACTCTTTGGCTTATTGCTGGATGTTATTTCCTTCCTCGGAAAATCACTCTACCGTAGTGAAAATTGAAGCGGAGCTTTTTATCCAAGACAACACCGATATCTGGTATGTTGTCAATAGTACTGAGTGCTGTTTTCCTGAGGCGGCACGTATAATGAACGAATGCACTTTTGCGAAAGAAGCTAATCGCGTGGGACTTAGTGATATTAAACGGAGCTTATTAGTGGAGCACAAATGATATAGTGAGTTTAACATTGAATGAAAAAAGAGGCGTCGGACGGTGACTTGATGACATGATAAACTTTGAGGTCGTCCGCATGGACGAAATTAGAAATACTAGATAAAACCTCCGATAAAACCTCCTAAGTGACCGTAATTGCCGGGCTATATTACATAGGCGTATGCACTGTGGCGTATGCACTTGCATTTTCTCGCGGAATATTTTGTTTTGCTTGTCAGTACTCTGTTTGAAGACGAAATAGTTATTCGCTACGAGATGTCCTATGTCTCATTTTGCGCATTTAAACGACCTTGGTGCTTTTTAAGCGAGCGGAAATGTCAACATTTTACCATATTTTTTTCATTACTTTGGCTTTGAAAACATTTAGTGAAAATATAAAAAAAAAACTTTGAAAATTTAGTTAAATTGATATAACAATAAATGGAACTGTATCACACTTGTTAAATGTCACCAGTGGCAATTTCTTTTACCTCTGATGGCGATATGCAGAACTTTATTTCGTTCAATTCCGCACAGAGGTTTTTGGTGCATTTCGTACCGTTGAATACATTACTAGGCTTTATGTGCTTAACCAAGACTAGCTAAGATTTGGATAAAGCAGTTAGGCGCGAAAAATCAAAATGAACAAGCTCATAAAAACCTCCATAGACCTTCGTATATTCTCCAAAATTATTGGTGGCATTAAGTTTTAGTTAGCAAAATCAAATATACATTTTATCAGATACAGAAGTATTGTAAAATAAAGGAGCAGATGTATCTTTGAACTCCAGTGGAACTTGTGTTTTACAAATGATAAGATTTTATCTTTTTGCTGAATACCAAGGACCGCTACTGCCCTTTATACCTATTTAATACAGCAGGTTTGCAGCATTTGATCTAAGTATATCACACAAACCAAACGAAAAGAAAGAATTCCAAAAGAATAGTTTTCATACTCTAAAACCAAACAGAATCCATTATTTTTAGGTTGAGATATTATTGCTGTATGTATATCTGATTATCATTAATCAGTAATATATTTTAAGAAGCATGTAAAAGACTTACCCAGCATTTCAGAATTCACTATTATATCGCATGTGTATATAGGTCCAACCAGTCTTTGAGGATGCGCCTCAAAAGCTTTCCTACATCCTTCCTTCACGGCTGATAATATTTGCCCTAAATAATTTTCATTTCAATACAAACATTTTTGCAATAAACACAATTTTTCTACCTGAATGAGAGCCGTGAGTCGGTAAGGTATCTTCCGCTGCAATCTTCCAATCGAGAATCAGAAAAAGTACACCATACATTGGTTCTTCACATAAAGGTCCAGCTGCTGTAGCTAATTGAAAACCATTCACAAACGAACTGTTATAGCCTCTTCGTACATCACTACACTTTAAGAAGTCTTTGTGATCATCGGTCATATCTTCACCATATGTTCTTTTCCAAAATGACGGATGTTTATAATTAGTTAAGTTCAATAAAATATTTGTTCCATATTTCTTCGGGCCAACTGACCAAACTTTTTCAATTAAATCTTCACAAGGGCAATAGTGCTCCAACTTGAGTGCTTCCAACTCTACAAGGAGGATTTTTTTCAGCCTTTTTAGTTTGATACTAAGTTTTTCTTGAGAAAATGTTTCCGTCGATTTTGTATGTAAAGATCTGATAATTTCCGTGTTTTGCTCCAAAATTTCAATAGCGGCAGAACTAAGTGGTAATGCAGCTAATTTTACACTTCCAAAGTTATTGGTAGTTTGAATATTTACAATGTTAAGAATATTATTGTCGGCATTTACGGTCTTACTATTTTTCATGTCGGTTTTCTGTTCCGTAACTATCGTTTCTCGGAAAGAAACAATAGGATAAGATACATGTAATTTTATCTTCGCATATACTTCTTCTAAATCCCGCACACACTTTTCTAAGTGCACTTCACCTAAGGTAGTGATTGAGTGCTCACCAGACTCTTCAATTGACACTTGAACACAAGCGTCGACCTGGTGAAGTAACTTCAGGCCGTTCAACAGCTTCGGCATTTCGGAAATATTTACAGGTTCTAGGACAACTTTCAAAATTGGATGTACAGTATTTTTCAATTCAGTAAATAATGGGCAGTTAATGTTATTGGTTATTGTTGCCGTTTTAAGGATAGTATTCTGCAATCCTCCAATTCCTGTGTAAGTAGATAAAAGATATATATGTATTTTAGGATGTGTTCAGTGAAATAATAGGAATAATAATAATAATAATTTTCATTGAAGTTAAAAAGCTACCGAAGCAGCCCGGAGTTTCGGCGTGTACGGCGACTGTGTCATAGGCGAGTCTACTGCACGGAAATGGTTTGAGATGTTCAAAAAAGGTGGCTTTGACTTCGATGACTCATCTTGCAATGGATGATCTTCGGGATCCGACGAGGAGTGTCTCAAAGCACTTTTGAATGTAGACGGCGTTAAACAAGTCGTGTATTGGCCATACAAATGAGCTGCGATCAGAAAACAATTCTCAATCACCTTCATTCAATGGGATTTTCCGAACAATTGAGAGCCTGGGTGCTCCACGAGCTGACCGACAACAAAGAAAATCGCCTTCAAATTACTTCTCAACAACTTGCGCGCTACCCGGCGACGCGTGGACACAAGGAACGTTTCTCGCACCGAATCATCAGGAGAGATGGGAAAAGGTGCCTATGCGTCAATATGAAACAAATGTACGCCGAATAAGAACATGATCTGCATTTGGTGGGACTGGAAGGGTATGTTGCATTGAGAGAGGCTCGAAAGGAATATTACGGTCAAAAAGGAACTTTATATTGCCCAACTGCGCCGCGTAAATGAGGCAATTCAGCTGAAGCAACCTAATCGGCAAGGCCAAACTATTCTGCTTCACGACAACGCCAGGCCCCATATCGCACAAGCCGTTAAAGCCGCACTCCAAAAGCTCGAGTGGGAGGCTCTTTAGCATCCATCGTACTCTCCATATCTGGCTCCTGAAGATTACCACCTGTTCTATTCAATGCCGAACTAAATGAGTGGCGTTACTTTCAATGAAAAGAAGCTTCTCAAAACCTGGTTCAACAACATCTTCCACTTCAGGCCGGGTGATTTTCTGTAGGCCTGATCTTAGCCTCCTCGCGGCGAAACAATCATTCCTGAAAAAAGTTAACTAATATGACAGGCTAGTCGCTTCCAGGCTAGCATGACATCGATAACTTTTCCCGAAGCGGTCATCACGAATCTAACAACAAACCTCAGAAGCGGCCTGATACCACAAAGACGAGCTAACAACCGAAAACGGCTAAACGGAATTAGAATGCTCTACTGGAATATAAAATCGTCTTGCAGGGTTCGAAATGTACTGGATTTTCTGTTTGAGTATAAAGCTGATAAAACAGCATTGCAAGATATAGGTACAGGGAATGGTAAAGAGAACAAATCATGCATATGCTATCTAGTTAGCCCAAAAATCATCATCGACTTTAACATTATTAATAAAAGGTCATTCATCCTTCGCGTACGAATCAGATTTGCCAACATCAGCGTCATAAAAACGTACGGATCATTCGTTGATGTTACTAAAAAACGTATATATTAGTAACTAGATAAGTTTTTCTCAGTTAGTTTAAGCTATAAATACTAAGTGTAATGGAATTTGAGTCAAAAGCAAACAAATAAATAACAAATAAGATTTGCATCCGTGAATCGCAACATTGATCTGTTTTAGAGAATGATAAACAGATTAACTGTAGTTCAAATGATTTTTGATTCGAATAAAACAAACAAAAAAAAACATATTTTGTAAAATTGACGGATATTATAGAATATATATTTACCAACAATGTTACCCGCGGGAACTTCCGTTACTGTTTTCAATTCACTTCCCATAAATAGATAAAGTTGTCCAATTGTAACCTCAGTGATGTTAAATGAATCATTGCCTGTGACACTGGAAACAACTATCATGCATTTTCGCAATGGATCGAGATGAAATGACTTACCGTTCTTTGTGGGCAACACCTTTTGTAGAAAGGGCAAATAACTGCATACCGCGTTTAAGAGTACCACTGAAAACTCGTCCTAAAGCTATCAATTCTTGTGTAATCTCCGCTTCTGGCTTAACTTGATCTGAAGTCTTATCTTCATTAGGATATTTTGTTCCGTTTTCAGTGACATTTGCCTTTTGTTCTACTTGATGCCTAACAAATTCAATTTGTTTTTCAATATCTTTCGAACAGTTTTTTGGACGATCCTGGGGCAAGCGTACTTTTTCAAAAGGCACCATCTACGACATAATTTTAACGTCAATTTTAAGTCAAAAATTTATATAAAAATGATTTGAAGTTTACCTTGGATGTAAACACGATAACATTGGAACTACTGGGATCACATGATAAGAAATCGCCCTTAATTTTTTGAGTTTCTTCAGCGTTTTGTTCTATATTAGTTGGACATACAAGTCCTTCAAATCTTTCCAAGGGCAAATTATTGGGGCTAGGAATTATATTGATAGCTGTTTCCAAAAGCGCCTCATGAATAGGAAGCCATTGCGATAGTACCAGATGAAGTTGACTTTTAATGTCTGTAGAGCGCAAATCCCGACTAGTTAAATTTATCCCCAATTTAGCCGCAATATCTGAAATAAAAAAAAATAGTTTCAATACACATCCAAAACATGTTTACGTAATTCAAAACCTTTACTGAAAAAACTTTAATTTTTGTTCCTATCAAAGCCACACGGCTTTTATCAATATTGCTAGGCAAATATACTATAGAGTATATACATTAAAATTGGTTATATAAAATTATCGAGCTACATTTTGGTATTTTGTAGCATGCATACTCGCACCGAAGCCACGTTTGTATTAGCTGAAAGAATCCAGTGCCATCTATCCAGACCGTCAAACAAAAATTGTCCAGAATATTTAAGTGAGCGAGAAATTGGACGAGTGCTTGATAATTGTGTAGAATATTCGAGACATTTAACGTGCGCTTATGAGTAGCCCCTTAATGAATTGAGGCGGTCAGTCTGCACCAGCGAATCAAATCATAAGCAGGCAAATTATGGGAGTTATATGTTTGCGAACGTTTTATCGAAAACGTGAACATCTGTCGGAAACGTGTGAGCTAACTAGAGAGTGAGAAGATTCAGACAAGTAACTATTGTCAGAATCAGTGTGGGCTTATTGAAGAGCAGTTCAATTAACGTTAGCGGAATTGATGATGTAGTGTTGGAAACTCGATTTGTTGATGGTCCGAATAAAATAGCTTTGTTGTTGCTACTAATGGAGGCTTTGATAACGATAGGTAATGACCCGGTAACGTTAAAGTTTTCATGTGAAGAAATGGACTAGAAATACACTCAGGAAGAACAATGCAGCGAGGTGAAGTAATTGATAATATATCAAACAATAAGCTAATAAACTAGATAGCCGATCCCAGAAACCTGAGCGGCAGTCCCTAAACAATGAGGGACAATTGATTCAGAAGCCTGGAGAAAGCGAGCAACAGTTACAGTTCCAACAGTAGTTGAATACTCAAGCTGCAGAAGTAAACCAACACCTTGATACTCAAGCTACAGAAAAGACAGAGCAATTCAAGAAACCAACGTAGAAACTGGTTAGACTCGAAAAAAAAATCATTTTGCTAAAATTGACATACGCCTCGACCTACGAATCTGTTAAACAGACGAGTCGTACCAACGCACCATAAACCAGCCAGGCTACAAAAGTACTTAAACTACTGACAAACTAAATGAGAACCATATTCAACTATCTTCAATTCCCAAGTGTTTTTGTTTAAAACTTGGGATATTGTGTTTGCTGATATGATAATCAACTTAGTGCGCTGCACCGTACATTTAAGCATATCACAAGTGGTTAAATCATAGATGTTTTCGAGTCAGAATGTAATCTACCGATCACAATAGCCAATTGATCTATATCAACAATTTGGCTTATTTGATCGATAGGCAATCCAACTCGACTCGACAATTCACTTTCAGCGTAGCACGCACAAAACAATTCATCTGATCGATAAATTCGATTAAATTTGAGCTATTTCCACAACATTCTTATTGCTCGCAATCCGCTCGATTCGCTTTACACTTCAAATAAATTACTAAATCTTTTCGCGCGGACACTTATGATGAAACTCGCGATAGACATTGGGCTCAAAATAATGCAGACTTTAGACATGATTTTATTAAAATCCATGCAAAATTGAAACAACCGCTATTTGTTTTGATTTCACCGGCACTTAATGTCACTCAGTTAGCATTGAATCTTAAAGGCAAGAGCTTCGCTTTGACTTTTCCTTAGGATCACTGTTTTGCAAAACGTATCTGACTTGGTTTAGGGGGCATATCGAAGAACAATAACCATCAGAAAATTATCAGGTGGTGGGACACGCGATGTTGGAACTGTGGAGAAAAAAAGACACCCTAAATATGTCGTGTAAAACCTGCAAGAAGTGCGAGTAAGGTACCAGCACAGAAGTGGGCCAACGTGGTCAAACCCAATCATTGCTTCTTGGAGAAAGGCATGGACACGAGTAAAAAGAAACTTTGAAGTTCAGATGCTTGCCCACAGAACTGATGCTCCCAAATCTACCAACACTGTCACCAGTCTGTGCTAAAGAGAGAATTGAAAACAAAGTTTGCCATATAACCATCAATAAGCGTGTTTTTTTGCTCCCCCTATCCATAGCAGAACAATGCTATCCATTACAGATGCATTGAAAGCAACAACAACTCCTGTCCCTGTGAATTCACTGGGACAGGAGTTTTTTGTTGTTTCTGGTATGGATAGGGGGAGCAAGAAAACACGCCTAATATTGTAGCTACTAAGTCGATCCCAAGAGCAGTTTTGGTGCAGGCCTGAAGATTTTGCAACGTGAGACGACACGTGTTTGGGCTGCCTACTGGCGAGTTGAAACCAGTTTCTGGTGACATCGTTTAACAAATACAGCTTTTAGATTGGGTATTTCAGCATCAGCTCCTGGTCCGTTTTTTTTTCAAAACGCGAGTAAATAAGGAGATGACGAGTTAATTAAATGAACATAAGAGATAAGCGAAGATAAGCGAAGCAAAAAGAATAATTCTTATGGAATACTACGTGAGCAACTTAACGATCCCATAGGTAGGTCCGTGACCTACACTGAATAGGGAAATATAATGGGACCTCATGCGAACGCAAAACTTTCAAAGTGAATTTTTCCATTTATACCAGAATCCTTGCCTTGGACGTTACACAGATTACCATTACACATTGGACATTTCACTCTCTTCACAAGTTAAAACAGTAAGCTCGTTTTAAACGCGAATGCATTTGACTCGCTGTCAAAAAAACGACATAAAGGCGAAACGAGACAAGGCTTTCCAAAATGAAAAATAAATAAAATGTTTTCAAATTTTCAAAATAGTTTTTGGATTTTGAAAATTTTAAAATCAGAAGATAAAGAAGATTTTTTTTAAAGAATTACTAAGGTACTATAATATCAAAACTACAATATCAAAAGCAGCGTGTATCAATAGAATTAACCATAATGGGCCATTTAGACAAGCGTCCATGCGTCCGCGCGTCCAAGCGTTTTTAGATTACACGAGTCAAGTCAACTCAAATCCAGTTTTTTGAAGGCGGGGCTAAAGCGATAAGTGGATGGATTTTACACGCTTATGATGATGTTTTTTTGCTCCGTACAAATATATTGGTAACAGAAAGTTGTATGTATTTATCCATATGAGTATATATACCTACATATATATGTTTGTGTCTAGATATTCAGATGCATTCAATTTGTTTTCGTAATAGTCATGCACGTAAGGTTGCAAAATATATATTATCCACATCATTATATCAGAAAATAATCATCCACAAAACATATATTTAAATGATCACCAACGAATCATCCACACATGCCACTGAGCGAAAGAAATCATTTTAAAATGTATTGTACATGAATCAGCATACTCCACCTCCTTTGCTTTAGACCCGCCTGTATAAACAAAATCAAATTGACTCGTGTAAGCAAAACACGCTAGATCGCATGGACGCGTGGCCGCATGGACGCCAATGTAAATGGCCCATAATATATAAATTTATATTCCGTTATGTATAGCTAACCATAATATATGGATTCTTACCTGGTAATCTTGTTTTGTCTTTTCGAATACAAATCACATCATACAATTCCCAAATATTGTTCAACACAAATTTGACAAACATTGGTTCTTTTCCTCGCTCTTGCGCACCACTGAGTGGACATTTTTGTTTGGTGCTATAAAAATAATCACCCCAAACTACTTTCGACAGCTCATCGATGGATATATTCAATTTGTCAGAGTATATTTTAGCGAAATCGCGCACAGTAAATGCCCATCCATCAATAGCTGAACAAAATACTACATTCAATTTTTCTGGTGCGAAATATAAGTTTGAGTCGTCTTGAAATTCTAAAGCAGACACGTCACGATCCTTAAATGCTTCAGTTAAATAAATTCATTATTGGAAATCACATTAAATTACCTCATTTGCTGCCATTTCTTTTTCCAATGCATCTGCAGCAAATATGTTCCCAACGACAGCGTTAACTTGTTCAAGTAATTGTGCAATCCATACATATGCATCTAGTGGCGTCATTTGTTTTTCCAAAATCAGGCGATCAATTTTGTTGATAACCAAAATTGGTTTCACATGCTCTTTATGAGCTTGCTCCAAACAAGCTCTGGTTTGAGCACAAACACCTTCTACTACATCTACCTAGAAACAAACAAATGTAATACTAATTTGCTGGTCATATAATCACAGTTGATGTTATATAAATGCAATTCAATATTTTTATTCAATTAGATTGAAGACTTTTACAAAAATCAGTTAAATATATCAACTATATTGCATACACACCTGCAGACTTTTAACAATTGTTAAATAGTAAGGATGGGCGAAAGCGCTCATAGCTCACCAACCACTCATAGCTCTTTCTTACAGTGTTGCGCCGTACTTTCAGTATATTTGCAAATTTTATGAAGTCTAGTCGAACGAAAGCTTTCGCTCGCAGACTATGCTGTGCTCTTTTCAGGCGCTGCACTGTAAAAGTGAGTGGTATGGGCGTTTTTGCTCATCTTTATTAAACAGTCAAATTGTTATAGGACTACCGGAATTTTATTTCCTGTTGTTTCATTTCCGATTTCATATACCGAGCTAGCGACTTCAGCTATCTCAACGGAATTAGCGGAAATTCCATGAATGAAATTAAAAAATTACAACTTCTTCATGGAGAATATCGAACCAGGTAATCTTGCATTATCTAAAACCGGACTCGAAACCATTAGATTGCAATTATTATGAAGGTGATGGTTAGATAGTCATCAATTACTTTCGAAAACGTAATTGAACGTTTTTTTAAAGCGGAAGTTAAATCTGCTTTAAACCAAAAATATAACCTTCCGACATGGAAAAATCTTTTGATTTAAAAGCAAAAAGCCCATAGCAGAAAATAAGTTTTGTCTTGAAATCGAACTCCAAAACCACGAAATATTATTCTACATATGGTTTTTAGAAAGGATCTTAAAATATAATTATTATTCTTTGTTCCATTAGCATAATAACCTTAGTATTAAAACAACCTTAAAGTTAAGCGGAAATTTTAAATCTATTTTATATATATTTTATATATAAATTTTAAATAACATTTCAAAGTCTGATGTTCGATCATAGTTAATACACAAGATTTGATAAGAACCAAACCTGGGACGAATTTGATAATAGAGAGTATATGGCGAAAATTGCAATCAGTTGGGTACATTTTACTAAAACAAATGCAATATAATAAAAATAAAGGATATAACAAACTTACCAAAATTATTACTCCGTCACTCAAACGAACAGCCGCAGAAACTTCACTCGAAAAGTCTACATGCCCCGGAGTATCAATCAAATTAAATATATAATGCTCGCCAGAATCCTTTTTTACATAATGTAAGGTGATACTACTACTCTTCACAGTAATTCCTTTTTCTTGCTCATCGCGACGATAGTCCATATATCTTATCTTTCCAGCCAATTTTTGTGAAATTAATCCTAAGAATTGGGAAAAAAAATTGTTTAACATGTTTGTTGAATATTGGAAGTTTTTTTTTAAATGAAAAATTTAGGGGCTGCGACTAAATATTACCAGCATGTTATTCTTAAGGAGAGTTGTGAATGTGTTGAACATACATTTAATATATGAACATTTTCCTATACTTTCGATATAACTGATAGGACTATTTTTACGATCAAATAATAATGAAGCTAGCAGTCGAAGCTGACAGCCATCAAAAATTGATTGTTTACAAATGTTCTGTTGTCTAAAACTGTAGACTCAATGAAAATGAGTGATTCAACAAGAAACTCTGTCCAAAACGCCCATCTCTACTTGCAATTCAAAACCACGTGTCGAACTTGTATCCAACCAAAAAATTGAAAGCTGGTCAACTACGGCTATAAAGTCCGCAAACTTTAGTGTTTTCTCGCGATATATAAGGTTGAACGTATCCCAACAGCGATGTGGATGATAGCCTCGTCGATGAGAACCTTCGATTTCGGTATTCAGGTGTACGTTTAACCTGGAACGTCGTGAGGAAACACTAAAATCTATAGTGGACTTAGCTGGTTCAATGCAAAACCTGTGCTTTCAGCTTCCTCACAGATCCTCATTATAGCCACAGTTGTACTCTGTTTTCACAGCTACCCTGTTGCCAACTACACTTGGTGTTTCTGTAATAAGGCAAAATTTCTTCAAGTTCCCGTGGGACTGCTTTGGCTTAACAATTATTCGCTATATATCACATTCATTCCCGTTGTCCCAGTATTGCCTCCCAATGTAGGATGAAAGAAATAAGATGCTTGAAAGAGCAGTGATTCTGTGGTCTATATATTTCCCCGTCCTCATCGTAAGGATTTATTAGCTTTTAGCCTAGATTGACCCTTGTTGTGAAATCACAAATTCTAATCCATTGAATGCCAGCATACCTGTCGTTACTATCAGCGAATCCGCCAATGTAGTTTTGCCATGATCGACATGTCCCTGAATACATAAATTACGGATGAAACTAGTGTTGCCCTGCCTCTGAATAATTTCATCAATATTTCTTCCGGACATCGTAGCACACTATGAACACAAAACGCACAAAACACGTTCAAAGTCGCATGAGAGTACAAAACTAAGGAGTGGAACATCAACAAAACCAATAAGAATCAACTCGACTTTCATTTTCACCGAATAGCAAGGGACTGGATACGTTGATACGTGTAACGCGTGTAACATTAATTTTTTTGACGTTTCCCTTTCACTCATGCTAATTTTTGAAAAAATTTTCTTTTACTCATTGGTGCTGCTGGATGTTATCAACCTACCAAAATCCAATAATTTGATGCCATTTCCCATAGAGATACAATGCATTAGACTTGCTAATTATTTAAACTATTATGAAATATTATTCTGTAACTATCACTATTATGTAATTATATATGCTAATTATGTAAACGTTTGTTGGTGTGTTCTGAATATTTGCATTTTCTTCTGTAAATTTCTTCTCCTAATGCAATTTTCCCGCCCCTACATTTTGATGAAGCTGTCAAGTACCCGACTGTCAATTTCATATCAGATGATTAGAACATCGGGTTTTTTTCAAAGGAAACGCGAGTGCTACTGCAAGTGGTAATAAATGTAGTATAATGTTGAAAGTGGAAAAGATACTTAAATATGATGTGAGAAAACAGATCAGAATGTGGGAAGTATAGTTTTGTGTAAACAGGACGCGTTATCGCCCGGCTGGAATATTTTTCCTCAGGTAAGTACTTATCAATTAGCTTATTGTTAAGTGTCAAAGTGGATTTAGGTAATTACATGGTTGAAACCGGGTTCAATTCGATTTTGTTCGTTTTTGAACCCGAATGAAATTTCTAAATTTTGATAGAATTCAGCTGCACAATTGAGTAAGCTGATTAAAAATTGCCGCAAAATGTTCAAAGGATTTCAATTATTTAAGACTTTTGAAGTAAATTAGAATGACCGAATGGAAAACGTCCAAAAGTTTACGGTACACGACGTCTTCTGCCCTACCTGCCCTCCATAGCCGTTAGACAATTTCAGGCATGTTTTTTTTGACCCCCCCCCCCTTTCCATAACAGAACAATGGTATCCAGAACAGACGAATTGGAAATAACAACAACTCATTCTCCAGTGAATTCACTGCGAAAAAATATGCCTTTTACCGATTGTGTTTTTTTTGTGCTTTTTTTGCTCTTTGTTTTTTTTTTTTAAGTACTATTGAGTTTCACCCTTTCTTCTATTCACTCCATATTTCATTCAGGATGCACGGACTGCTTGTATCAATTTTTCCTCGAACGCATCGTCATAGTACTAGCGTTTTTGAGCCTTTATCGAGAACAGATTAGAATAGTACCACAGAAAACAAAAAGAACTGGCAGAGGTTTGTTGTTGTCTCCAATGCTTCCATCCCAATCTATTCTCGATAAAGGCGCAATTGAGGATTGGTATAAGGAATCCGAAGGATCATCTCCTATGAATATTGGTGTTAGTCTGGACAATTTAGGGCAAGATGAAAGTAACAAATCTTTTTTTTTGTGTGCGTTGATATGACGTTGTTTTATGTTTTCGGAAGTTGAAGTCGAACCCGATGGCCGGTGCCGATAGGACAAGGCCAACCCCCGGTTCATAAATGAACCACGTAGTGAAAAAAAAACATTCGGAAGTTGAATTGTCATATCCTGGAGAAATACGGATTTCCAGACTATATATGGTTTTAACTTCTTGACTTGTTTCTGCAAGTTTTAAATTTATGCTGACAAAGATTGCAAGTATAGGACAATCATTTTGCTTGAATTAATTTCGAAAGTGTCGGGTGATATTGATTCCGATTGTTGCAAAGTAAGTGTTCAATTCTTCTGTTATAGATTAAGGGGGAAAATACATGTAACTGCTAATAAAAAATCGATTTCTTTTATTACATCAAAATGTTTGAAATGCTCTTAAAATATACCAATAAAAGGATTGAAGTGATATTCGTATTAGTTCTCGAGTTATAGACAGTTAAAAGCAGCGCGGCGTTCCCCAGGTCGGTGGAGCTTTAAAACTTTAAACGCGTTTTTCTCAAAGTAGTACTTTTTCAACTGCCGTACAAAATATCTCAAAAAATATTGAATCGATTCGGCTCAAATTTATACTACATCTACAAAAGAGTATTATCTCCTCGTTGAACCTAAATGTTATTGTAATTTCAGAAAAATAATTTGTTTATTAATGTTTAAAGTGTGATTTTTTTGAAAAATAACCGATTTTTATGTTTAATCTAAAATTAATGTAAAAATTAAATTTTTTTTTATAAATTTTATTGGTTCACCTATGAATTATATATTTCATTAGCATATTTTTTTTCTCAGAATGTTGCAAGTTCCCCGGAAAAGGCGTTAAGTTGTACGAGGCAGTTTTTGATGTGTTTTTTTCATTCGTTCGCATCGCCACCATTTTGTGTTGAAAAATTATTAAAAAAATATTTTCATTTACTGTGAGACATGTACTTTAAGGATTTAATATTAAACGTTTTCTGAATGAACAATATATATATTTTAAATCAATCTGAAATTAGCAATTTTTTTTCGATTTTACATGTATTTCCCCCCTTAAGAAGTTGAGATTTATGATCTATTTAAAGCATATTCATTAGTAGATGTTGTCCGTTGTGTTTTTTTTGTTTGCACTAGCTCATGGATATCGAATTTCGAACTACTTCCAGCCAAAAATTCAAAATTGTTGATTTGTTTCATTTATTAGTCGACATGACCCCCTTTTTGAAAAATGTAAAACCTGTCTTTATTGTGGAATTAAGATGGGCCATGTATATTCTATATTATTTTTAATTAACTCTTGCAATAATTCTTATATTTTTTCGAGGTATTTTTTTTTAGATAAGTCCATTATCATCTGCACTGACCTATACCAAATATTAAATTTTTACTAAGACATAATGTGTTAAGATCTTCGAAGTGTGTGTTATTTTTAAAATAGAGTATATTGTGGGTTGAAAATCCCAGTAAGCTCTCGTAATATTTGATGAATTCAAAACATCGGTAATAAAAATAATTTTTTCATAAGAAAAATACAGCACATCGATATAGTAATCTTCAAAATTTTTGGAAAATTCAGCTCATTTTCCACTATATTAGTATAAAATTTATCAGGTACAATGAGATAATGGATACGTGTCAAAATTTAACTTCACTATTAACTCAGTAAAGCATAATACTGTCTTCGATTTGTTTCGACAAAAATTTAGCTTGAAAATAAGCAAGAGTTGTACTAACTTCTTAGCCTGAAAAGTTGCTTTCGCTTTGAATGGGGTGCAACTCAAACCTGCAGGGAACCAAAATCATGTGGGGGTCATACAATCTCGCATCGACCAAATACCTCCTCGAGTTAACGCGGACTGACTGCAAACGACTGGTTGGCATCATTACTGGCCATTGTATTGTAGCACCATCTGCTATGAAAATGGGACTCCTAACCAGCGACACCTGTAGGATGTGTCAAGAGCCGGGGGTGTCAGAAACAATCCAGCATCTCCAGTGTCACTGACCGGCACTGGGGAAAACCAGACTGCGATACTTCGGTGAGCTCTGGCTGTTGGATCTCTCGCACGGCCTTTGATGCCCGCTTGGACTGAACTTTCTTTCTCGTGGTCCATAGATCTGGTATCACTATGGACAAGTAGGTCTATGTGTGGCCTTGTGTACAATCTAACCTAATATATATATATATATATATATATATATATATATATATATATATATATATATATATATATATATATATATATATATATATATATATATATATATATATATAAAAATGGAAATATGAATTTTTGACCAATCCGATTTTAATACTAATGTTCTTCGAACATTAGTAAAAGAAACTCTAGCGCACCAGACCCGAGGGCAAAACTGTTTTAATCTCACCAATGCATATAAACTTATAGGGTGGAAAGGTATTGAAGGTTACCACTTGCATGAATTTCAAGATTTTGGAAAGTCAAATACTATGAAACTTTGAAAGCAGCATATTCTGTAGCATAAGTATATATACCATACGTGGCTTAGAGCAAGATTCAGCTACGGTGTGAGTTTCATGAAAATCTGGTAACTGGATCAGAATTCATAGGGCAAAAAGCAGTATTTTTCTTTGTAATTATTCAAGATGGCATCACTGGCACAGATTTGCCCACATTTCAAAATCATTTCTATCAGACCTGGTCCTATTCAAGACCAATACACAGCGCCGGATTATGGGGGGGGCTAGGGGGGGCTATAGCCCCGGGCCTCAGATCATGAGGGGCCTCGTTGCCTCACCCACACTAATGAATATTTATTTTATTATAAATATATTATATTTAAAAATCTATACATTATTAAATCGTTTATTATAAAGATAATTACTTAATACAATATTCAATGCTTATATCTACTTATATGAAAATTATCCTCACCGAGTATTTATCACTTAAACACACACATGAAATCAACTTTAAGATTTATTTGTCGATATTGACTAGTCAAAAAAAAAATAAAGTAAGAATACGTGGAAACTCCGAATGGAGGAGCTAAGTCTGGCGCGAGGTGTGCGGCGTATTTATTTCTGCGCGCGATTCGCGGACAACCGAGTAAACATGAGTGGACGCTCAGCGCAGTGCGACTGTTTTCACACGAATGTTTCTTGGACTATATTTATAACAGTTCGATCTCTGACTGCAATACGTGAACATCGGCGTGCGAAAATGTCTAAGAGGTTTGAAAGTGGTGCACAAAAAAGGAAAAAATTAAAGGAAATAGAAAATTTTAAAAGCAAATTACCAAAGTTGACAAATTATTTTTCCGTCAATTCAAGTAGTGAGCTTAGTAGCTCTGAAGTGTTGCAAGAGAATGTGCAGGAAAATGTCGTTGAGACCTCTAGTAGTGAAAATGAAATTTCTAAAAAATGCGAAGTTTTGTCTAGCGTAGAAAACGTAATCGAGCATCTCAGCAGTGAAAGTATTATTCGCAGTGATAAAACAAACGAGGTCAATGAATCCGATGATTTACTCGACATAAAAGTTATTACAGATCATTCTAGTGTGATAGACGTTAATAAGACTGCATCAACAGGTACTTTGATATTTTTTTATAGAGATATATATATACATTAAAGAATGTCTATAATTTTTAGGGATTATTCACAGTGATCCAGCGTTATGGCCATCAAAATTAAATGAAAATAAAATAGATAGAGATAGATATCTAAACAAAGACCATTTATATTTTCAAAATAAAAATTCCTCTTTTGAAGCATCAAAGCGAACGTACGTAAAACAAAATAGATATTTTTCAAGCAAGTGTTTTCAAAGAGTAGTGAGTAATGGTGAAAAATATGAACGAAATTGGCTAATGTGTTCGGAATCAAGTGGTAACGTATTTTGTTTTGCATGTAAATTATTGTCAATCGATCGAGAAAACGTTTTCGTTAAAGACGGATTTTCTAATTGGAAAAAGGCAGACGAAATCATAACCGGACATGAAAATTGTAAAGAACACGGTCGTTGAATGTTAGATTGGTTAAATTTTATGAACAAGAATTCCAATATTGATAAGCAATTAATAAACGCGACGCAACTGGAAGTGCAATACTGGGTAGAAATATTGAAGAGAATTGTTGCTGTGATTATTTTTTTGGCTGAAAGAGGACTGGCTTTTCGAGGTTCTGACGAAGTTATCGGTTCAAAAAGTAACGGAAATTTTTTAGGCATAATAGAGTTATTATCTGAATTCGATCCGATTTTAAAAAGTCATATAGATAATTACGCAAATAAAGGTCGAGGGACGGTTTCATATTTATCAAAAACTATCTGCGAGGAGTTTATTGAATTAAGGGCAAAAAAAATTTCACAGCATATTGTAATCGAAATAAAAAAGGCTAAATACTGGGGTCTTGTGGTTGACTCTACGCCAGACATTTCTCACGTAGATCAATTGTCTGTTATATTTCGTTATTATTTGAACGGGCACGTACACGAACGATATTTATGTTTCTTAGACATAAAAAGTCATACAGGAAAGTCGTTGGAAGAAGATATTTTGAACTTATTACAGATACATGACATAAATATAGCTGACTGCCGTGCGCAGACTTACGACAACGCTAGCAATATGTCCGGAAAGTATTCAGGTTTACAGGCTCGATTGAGAGAAAAAAATAAATTAGCTATTTACGTTCCGTGTGTCGGCCATTCGCTCAACTTGGTTGGTGAATGTAGTGTAAATGCATGCATTAATTCCAGAAATTATTTTGGCCTTTTACAAAGACTTTATACATTCTTCAGTGCGTCCACTCATCGATGGAATGTTTTAACAGAACATAATGCTAAACTTAAAAATTTATCTGTTACTAGATGGTCAAAAAGAGTAAATGCTTCAAAAGATTTAATAGAGAATTTTAATGGTATTTATGAGTCCTTATCGAAAATAATAGCCGACGTAGAACAAAAATCTGACACACGCCATGAAGCTTTATCTTTACAAAAAAGCATGATTAAATTAGAAAATGTTTTTATGGCTGTGCTTTGGTATCGAATTCTTAATCGGTTTGACAATGTTAGTACATTCCTACAAAAGGTTGAAATAGACTTAATTACAGCTAACCAGATGTTATTATCATTAATCGATTTCGTAAAACAATTAAGAGAAGAATTCATGGAAATGGAAAATAAATCAAAAGCTCTTAGTTCTTTTGTCGAACAAGAGTATACTCAGATTCACAAGAGAAAAATAAAACAAAAATAATCTGATGGCCAAGTCGAAGATGAGATTTTGAGTGGAAATGAAAAATTCCGAGTTGAAACCTTTTACGTTATACTTGACAAAATTACAATGGAATTAGTTAAACGAAGCGAAGCTTATAGTTATGTGACTAAATTATTTGATTTTCTTTCTAAATTATTAATTCTAAGAATCGATGAAATAAAACAAAGTGCAAAAAAGCTCGTGGATACTTATAGTCAAGATTTGGAAAGTAGATTGGTTGACGAACTGGAACAATTTATTCCATTGCTAAGATTACAACCTAATAATTTCTTTTCAAATCAAAAGGATGATACGCTCAAGAATTACGTACTTAACCCTTTACTTGTTTTAAATTGGCTGACTGAATCTAATTTAATTAATGTTTTTCCAAATGTTTATATAGCCTACAGATTATTCATAACCATCCCTATAGTCAATTGTGAAGCCGAAAGGTCGTTTTCCGTTTTAAAACGAATTAAAAATATGTATCGGTCGACTATGCTTAACGATCGATTATCTTCATTAACAAGATTAACAATAAACAACGATTTATTAAGATCGTCAGATTTCAATGATGTAATAAAAGAGTTTGCTGAAGCTAAGTCGAGAAAAAAATGTATTCTATAGTTAAAAATTGATATTACCTTTCTTTTCACTGATTAAAATAAAAATCAATTTATTCAATAATTTTGTTATTTATTTGATAGTAAAAAATTTCCTTAAATGGGCCTCATGATGAAAAATAGCCCCGGGCCTCCTGATACCTTAATCCGGCGCTGCCAATACATTCTGTAAATTTCAATTATGTCTGATTATTGGGTCGTGAGTTACTGTGAACAGAAGTTTTTGATGCTAAAATTATAGCCAAATGGAGTAAGGGCTACCGTTCTTGTCCGATATGGAATTTCTAAAGCTTTACTTTGACTGTATAGACAAAGCAAAAGATTTGTGTATGCGTTGGTTTTTTATGTAGAAAACGAAAATTTTTTATGGAGAGTCGATGATTTGAACATTTTCACTTTCAGTGCCTGCCGTAGCTACAGGGTTGCAACCACGGGCATCAAAATCTACACCAGTCTACAATTTAGTAACATCAATATGTCATTTAAGTTTCATTATGATCTGATAGCCTGGTCAAAAGTTATCGCCGTTCAAAATATTTCAAATTTTCCTTTTCTAATTTTAGGCACCTAGTGTTAAAAATTTCAAAAATATTATCATAATCACATTTAAAAACGATCAAAACTCATTCCATAAACTTTATTTTTGCAAAAGTTATTTGTTGACAGAATAATATGTATATTTAAAATATCACTAAAATGGCCGCTGGCGCCAAAATGTTAAAGATTATTAACATTTGGTGAGACCTGGCACTATTCTGCATATACACCAATGTATCCTGAAAATTTCAGTTCAATCGGATGGCACGTTTCTGAGATTTTTTCTTTGAAATTTTTTGATGATGTATATATATATATATATATATATATATATATATATATATATATATATATATTTATATATACATATATATATATATATATATATATATATATATATATATATATATATATATATATATATATATATACATATATATATATATATATATATATATATATATATATATATATATATACATATATATATATATATATATATATATATATATATATATATATATATATATATATATATATATATATATATATATATATATATATATATATATATATATATATAGAAATAAGAATTTTTGGCCAAAGTGATTTTAATACTAGTGTTTTTCGAACATTTGTATAAATTATTATACTGTATGTGTACTGTGTATGTATAAATTATATTTTGGTGGAATAAATTGAGTTGAATTGAAATTGAAAAATTTGAATCATCACCATGTCATTCCTTGATGGCCTTGATAAAACGCCTCCAGTCGTCTCGGTTCAATTACCCCGTCGCACAGTGGCCGATTTTCCGGAAAAGCTGCCCAAATTTGGATATTTTTTTTTGGAAATTATCAAGTAGCACATGGTAAACTGTACCAGGATGCACTACTGTGTATAGCTGCGGAAGCTTAATGAGCTTGCATGTGTCCTTTCCGAGTTAGAGCAGGTCGATCAGACATGTTTCAGAGTCACACCTATCAGTTGTCTCGAGTCTATAATTTTGCGCAGTTAGTATAGTATCGGTTCAGTGCTCCAGAGTGATTTTTCTCTACCTAGTCCAATGGAAGGTGTTGTATTGAAGGTATTTATAACAAATTATGTGAATCGTCTGTTTTAAATGAAAGAAATACCTGTAAATATGCATGACCGGATTTTTTGTCAACACTTTACCTATAACCACGTTGAAAGTTATGAGATTAATGGAGATTAGTGGTATACCAACGTTTTTTATAAAGATTACAGTGTAATTTATTGATATTTTGCAAGATCTCGTGCCACGGGGCACCACTGCATTTTTGGTTTCTGTTTTATTGCGCGGTGCGTTGGTGGCCCTGCAGCGCGTGCTGAGAGCAAGTTGCAGTAAAATCGAGTTTTTGGATCCTTGGGGACTCCCTGGTGAATGCGCAGGAAGGCCCTGAGGAATATGACTTTTTGATATGATTGTATAGTATATAAAGTGTTATACGAGCAGTGACGTAGTGTGCTTTTCGGGGGTCCATGGAATTTTTTTTTTTTTTATTAATTTTCCAACCTCTAATTTTTTCTTAGTATTTCAATTACTTTTGTAAACGATTTGATATATTCCAGAGACCATCAGTGTTGTACAATGTAGTCGCCGTGAAATTTGCAATGCATTGTATAAACAGTTGCTTTTGGCGACAAAATAAAGATTCTAGAGCAACATCTATTTAAAGGTAAAGATAAAAGGGGATCTTTTACGTTCGATACAAGCGAGAAAAATGCATTGAAGGATTTCCTCAACACCTTGAAAATAAAATGGATTAACAGCAAAAGAACGCATGAACGTTTTGTGACAAAAAACGCAGAGTGGTTGAATGGCACTATAGCCTTCAAAGTGTGTTTAATGAAGACAGAATTATTCACAAACTCATGCTATGTTTAATAAAACGAACTTTTAATTTTTTAAACCGAAAAAATAGCACACTATCATCAGAGGCACCTATTGAGATTTCGAGTGCAGAGTTGATATCAGATAACTCTGACGCAAGCTCATATGCAGATGATGATTCTGCATCTGATAGTGACTAAGATTAGGTTGATATAATTTTTGATAGCGTTATAGCTCGTTAAGGGTTAATTGAATTATTATAATTATAATGACTGACTGCTGTAATATTATTTTGTACAATAACTACTCCTTTTTTCTTCTGCGCCTTCCACCAATCCTGCAAATAAATTAAGCTTCAATTGGACGGCCACTTTTAGATTGTAGGCATATTGAACAATAATTTTGTATTTTTCTTTTTATATTTACCGAAAATATAATTTTTTTTTTTGATAATCAACCGAAAAAACCACATACTTGTTGTTTGGCTTCAATTGAATTGGCTTCAATTGATTTAATATTCACAGTACAAGTCCACCATTTTTTATCCGCCATTTTGAATTTTGAAAAAACAATATCAAACTCGAATTGAGCAACTAAAAAAACTACAGTACTGGAAGTTTTTCTGTGATCGGATAACTTTTCGGATTTTGGCCAGCTTTTCCGGAAAATCGGCCACTGTGCGTCGTTCAATTCACTGCTTCTAAAAGCGATCTATTGCTAGCATCTTTTGAGTAATTCCAGCGCTTGCGTGGAATTCCGACAGGAGTTGCTCCGTTCGCTTGCCCCTTGAGAGCTCACTTGGGGGTTTACTTAATTTTCACTCATTTGTTCGATGTGATCAGCTCATTGCAATCCATTTTTGTTAGTTTTATTACGGAGGAGAATTAGGTGATCCAATTCGTTATTGTATCAGATTCACTGTCCTTGTTATTATACGCAATAGTCTCCTTTTGGACGTGTTTAGGGATTTCTAGGGCGCTTTAGTCAGCGTCTAGATTTTGCTTCCATAGCATTACACAGGTCTAATGATTGAATTATAAATGCGGATTTATAGATACTGTTTGCGTATCGAGATTCCAGAGTAGGAGAGAGAGTTTCCAGAGGTTCGTCTCTAAGTATACGAAATGGAAGATATTTCGTCTAACTGGCGTCTTTTTCCAGGATTGGGTCATGAAGACCGACTGCTTTGGCGACTTGGCTAGAGTTATAAAACGTTCCTTAGCGTCGTTTAAAGGCTGGTACTGAGCTAATCGTGAAGCTAAATTTTGACATGTCTCCATTATCTGGTCATTCTTTCGAGCGAAAATTTTGGCAATGGAGAAAAGCAGAGACACTGCTCATTTCTGACAGATAAAATGTCAAGAATTTCACTTTTCGATCGATTTTCTTATTGGAAAGACATTTGCACTGCTCCATTTTCAAATTGAAAACCAAATGTCACTTTTTAGCTCGAAAGAATGATGCCTGAAGTACAGTCGACGCAGCGAGGCGCAGCCATCAGTGACCAAGCGCAGCCAACGAAATCGCCTGGTTACACTGAAACGTGACTAAGTGTCAGTGAAGTAGAAGAATTTTCAGTTGATGTTTGAATTTCACAGCGACATCTCTGTATCCGCCTGTAGCCTTCTCATGAATAATCGGACGCTCCTTCACTTGGGCTATCAGCATCTCTATTGTCACCTCGTTATCCAACACTGCATCTTTAATTGACTGCATTTTGAAATAATGCTATGTATTTTTTGATTTATTCGCGGGTATTCTTTTCTATGCACTGTAAATGAGTTTAATTCTAACGTAAACTCAACCTTATATTTATGCCGAATGCTTTAAAAGTTTATTTTACTACTTGCCTTTTATCATAGTCACCTTTGAAATCTTACTTGGCTCTTAAACATTTTCCAATGTTATTTAAATTAAACATCCGTTTGTTATACTATTAGCATAATATTTCACTGATGGGCTTTGAGGAGAAAGCCAAATAGCCCTCGTTATAAATATGTAAGTATATTTGACTAGATCTGGCTTGTAGGAGAAAAAAACTGGTCTTTAAACCATAATTAAATTAAAAGTAATCCAACGACAACCCTCGTACGGGTCTAGGAGTTGAAGCTGGTGAGGAGCTTCTTTACAATTTTTTCAATCAATGTGAATACGAGTGTGGAATTCGACGACTCACTTTACCCCTGATTTTTAACCACGTACCTAATCAGAGCTAGGTGAACTCAAAGCTTGGTTCGCGGGCCTTCGTCCGAACTTGGATTCGAATCAGGGATCCCACAAGCAAGAAGTCAGTAATCTACCAACTAGACTACTCAAGTACTTTAAATTACTATAATCAATGTGCTATTAATTATCTTTCAAATTCACTATTTACTATCTTTTTATTTTACTTTTAACTATCTAAGCTATTACCAATAAAAATTGTTTTCGAATCCCTCAAAAAATTAATAATATATAATCAACTCTATTTACATTTTCGCATACATTTCAAATCCCGCGCGTTTCTCAAGTAATTACAGCTGATTGCAACTCTTCGCTGCGACAAAAGTTGAATCCATTTCGACCTGAGCTGCGCCTGGCTGCGCATAGCTGCGACTTGGTGTGCTAGCTGCTATGGAAAACCCATATAGTCAACTCAACTGACAGCTTGGCTGCGCCTGGCTGCGGTAGACGACGTTCTCGCCGTGACGTCATGAGTTTAGGAAATTTGACATTTCCACGAGGCAGTGCCGATGTACACGGAGATTTCACTTGCGGTTTTTTGAATAAAAAATATGAATAAAACGTTAGTTTTTTGTGCGTGGACGCGTTATAATAATAATATTTAGTCATAACGTACACTTTGTACCAATTAAATGTATCGCGACAGTAAATCGACACGAACCATCACATAACCTAACACCAACCGATAAACATTTCGTAGCGAATTGTCCACATTATACCGCACGCACCGCATTAATTTGTGTTTTAGCTGTTCACTAGCACTGTTCCGCATATACCACTTTAGTTTTCATTTCACTCACTTTAACACATCCCGTACAATTAAACTTTTCCCGCGGACGTCCCATAAGACTACGTGTGTTTTTCGCGACATTTGTCCCGATGCTCTGACGTCATCATTCTGCATTACGGCCCGTACATCTAGAAGGCATTGCTTCAGCGGTGAACTGCACAAACTAAATTGGCGTGAAATGATTGGAGACATGTGTCAGAGCCACCTGCATTTTTAAAGCGAAAGCAACTTCGAAGCAACTTTTCATGCTAAGAACAGAGTACCACTCTTGCTTATTTTCAAGCTAAATTTTCGCTGAAGCAGATTTCACGTGAAATTTTGTATGAAAATTTCACGTGAAATCGAACTCAGTACTATGCTTAAGGAACGAATCATAATATTGATGACGTCAATGTAAACTACTAACTGAGTCGAATTGAATAATAGAGTTCCCGTAGTTCAACGCGGATTTTTCTCATGACATTCTCAAGTTATAAAGAGTTCAGGAGCCAATACATCCCCCCGTTTTTTTAATTAGCATCTGTGATGTTGGGTTAAACATGTTCATTTAATACCGAATTTACTGGGACTCCGAACTTCTGTTAGATAATACAGTTTGGTAGATCCTACCGTATGATTGTTTGAAGTCGATTCATATCGATGAGCATCGGTGTTAAATGAAAAAATTCCAATATTTGTTTGGCCGTCATTATTTGGTCATTCTAAAACAGTCTTGCTATTATCTTAGCATTATTTTCAGCGTGATGGGAAATTCTTCATTTGAAAATCTTTGTCAATAGCTCATGAGATCCGCCTTTAATAAATCTATTTAGTAAATATATGTAATTCAAGACCAATTTTTCCTCAAGACGCAGACAATATTTCAGTTTCTTGGCATACATCGGTGTTTCGATGGTACTTAGTCCTCTTCTTCAGAATGTATAAGTCTGAAAAAGACGTCAGATAAGCCTCAAAATTTCGAAAAACTTGGTCTATAATTACAAATATTTAATTATGTCACTGATCGTTTTGTTTCTAAATAATTTTAAGCATTTCATAAAATCCACGCAAACTAATTTAAAATAGCCGTGTTCCATTTTAAATAATTAGTACTCCCGTGGCCTTGACAGTAGATCACAAATCTAACACCATTTTCCTACTTTTCCGATTGTATGCCATTTTTACATGTAAGAAGTTTGAAAATGAATGGTTTAAATAACGAGTAAAAACAACCACAATCGATAGAAAATACAAAAGTAGCTCAGAAAAAATTGCCCCCTTTAACTTTCTACATATTAGGTCTGTTCCCGTACTACGATTAATTGCAATTAATTGCAATGAAGCGTACTAAAACAGAGTTTTTTACTCCGTTTTAGTACGCTTCATTGCAATCAATTGCAATAAATCGTAGTACGGGAACAGATAGATACCGACACTTTTGCAATGAAATACCTCTGTTACTGCGAATTTTACTGGGAAATATCTCTGTTACTGGGAAAACCTTGTTAACTGAGAATAGATTTCATAGATTTTTTCGATGTATACCTCTATAATTGGAACTTCGTAATTCAGTAACCCCTGTAAGTGAGACAATTTATCAGGTTTAGCCAAGTTATGACAAACAGTCTAATTTGTTCCAAACTTGCTTTGTTTATCAGTATTATCTAAGGGTTTGTACGTTTGATAAATTGTACACAAACGAAAGTGTAATTCTCTATCATTCGCTGATAAATTTATAGCCCAGTCATTTTAGCAATTAACCTGGGAATGAGAGATAATTTTTGTATATACCTTCATTTTAGGGTCCTCAAAGTTGCCTCAAAAGTCTCATAAAATCTCGTGTCTGCGTCGAAAGATATTCAAGGTCAAAAAACAGTTTTGTGCGATTATCTTGGTTTCTATTGCTCCAATGATGTTAACACATCGGATAAAAATTGTAGAACATAAAATTTGCGACAAATTTTATTTGCATCATTTTGTCATGCACTCAACCGTTTTTCCAATAGAAGGCGGTAAGCGCGCAGCACTCAGCCATATGTAGTGTAATGCAAGGTCAACCGTGAAACCTTCAGCTTTGAATTATTTGTATTATTTATCAGTAAATACATTGTATTTAATAACATTTTACATAAATATATCTAATTTAATATTACATATACAAGAAATTTATTTTTCGCGGGGCAAGAGATTTATTTTTCGCGGGGCAAGAGATTTATTTTTCGCGGGGCAAGAGATTTATTTTTCGCGGGGCAAGAAATTTATTTTTCGCGGGGCAAGAAATTTATTTTTCGCGGGGCAAGAAATTTATTTTTCGCGGGGCAAGAAATTTATTTTTCGCGGGGCAAGAAATTTATTTTTCGCGGGGCAACAGATTTATTTTTCGCGGGGCAAGAGATTTATTTTTCGCGGGGCAAGAGATTTATTTTTCGCGGGGCAAGAGATTTATTTTTCGCGGGGCAAGAGATTTATTTTTCGCGGGGCAAGAAATTTATTTTTCGCGGGGCAAGAAATTTATTTTTCGCGGGGCAAGAGATTTATTTTTCGCGGGGCAAGAAATTTATTTTTCGCGGGGCAAGAAATTTATTTTTCGCGGGGCAAGAGATTTATTTTTCGCGGGGCAAGAAATTTATTTTTCGCGGGGCAAGAAATTTATTTTTCGCGGGGCAAGAAATTTATTTTTCGCGGGGCAAGAAATTTATTTTTCGCGGGGCAACAGATTTATTTTTCGCGGGGCAAGAGATTTATTTTTCGCGGGGCAAGAAATTTATTTTTCGCGGGGCAAGAAATTTATTTTTCGCGGGGCAAGAGATTTATTTATCGCGGGGCAAGAAATTTATTTTTCGCGGAGCAAGAAATTTATTTTTCGCGGGGCAAGAAATTTATTTTTCGCGGGGCAAGAAATTTATTTTTCGCGGGGCAAGAAATTTATTTTTCGCGGGGCAAGAAATTTATTTTTCGCGGGGCAAGAAATTTATTTTTCGCGGGGCAAGAAATTTATTTTTCGCGGGGCAACAGATTTATTTTTCGCGGGGCAAGAGATTTATTTTTCGCGGGGCAAGAGATTTATTTTTCGCGGGGCAAGAGATTTATTTTTCGCGGGGCAAGAGATTTATTTTTCGCGGGGCAAGAAATTTATTTTTCGCGGGGCAAGAAATTTATTTTTCGCGGGGCAAGAGATTTATTTTTCGCGGGGCAAGAAATTTATTTTTCGCGGGGCAAGAAATTTATTTTTCGCGGGGCAAGAGATTTATTTTTCGCGGGGCAAGAAATTTATTTTTCGCGGGGCAAGAAATTTATTTTTCGCGGGGCAAGAAATTTATTTTTCGCGGGGCAACAGATTTATTTTTCGCGGGGCAAGAGATTTATTTTTCGCGGGGCAAGAAATTTATTTTTCGCGGGGCAAGAAATTTATTTTTCGCGGGGCAAGAGATTTATTTATCGCGGGGCAAGAAATTTATTTTTCGCGGGGCAAGAAATTTATTTTTCGCGGGGCAAGAAATTTATTTTTCGCGGGGCAAGAAATTTATTTTTCGCGGGGCAAGAAATTTATTTTTCGTGGGGCAAGAAATTTATTTTTCGCGGGGCAAGAAATTTATTTTTCGCGGGGCAAGAAATTTATTTTTCGCGGGGCAAGAAATTTATTTTTCGCGGGGCAAGAAATTTATTTTTCGCGGGGCAACAGATTTATTTTTCGCGGGGCAACAGATTTATTTTTCGCGGGGCAAGAAATTTATTTTTCGCGGGGCAAGAGATTTATTGTTCGCGGGGCAAGAGATTTATTTTTCGCGGGGCAAGAGATTTATTTTTCGCGGGGCAAGAGATTTATTTTTCGCGGGGCAAGAGATTTATTTTTCGCGGGGCAAGAGATTTATTTTTCGCGGGGCAAGAGATTTATTTTTCGCGGGGCAAGAGATTTATTTTTCGCGGGGCAAGAAATTTATTTTTCGCGGGGCAAGAAATTTATTTTTCGCGGGGCAAGAGATTTATTTTTCGCGGGGCAAGAAATTTATTTTTCGCGGGGCAAGAAATTTATTTTTCGCGGGGCAAGAAATTTATTTTTCGCGGGGCAAGAAATTTATTTTTCGCGGGGCAAGACATTTATTTTTTAGAGATTTATTTTTCGCGGGGCAAGAAATTTATTTTTCGCGGGGCAAGAAATTTATTTTTCGCGGGGCAAGAGATTTATTGTTCGCGGGGCAAGAGATTTATTTTTCGCGGGGCAAGAGATTTATTTTTCGCGGGGCAAGAGATTTATTTTTCGCGGGGCAAGAGATTTATTTTTCGCGGGGCAAGAGATTTATTTTTCGCGGGGCAAGAGATTTATTTTTCGCGGGGCAAGAGATTTATTTTTCGCGGGGCAAGAAATTTATTTTTCGCGGGGCAAGAGATTTATTTTTCGCGGGGCAAGAAATTTATTTTTCGCGGGGCAAGAAATTTATTTTTCGCGGGGCAAGAAATTTATTTTTCGCGGGGCAAGACATTTATTTTTTAGAGATTTATTTTTCGCGGGGCAAGACATTTATTTTTCGCGGGGCAAGAAATTTATTTTTCGCGGGGCAAGAGATTTATTTTTCGCGGGGCAAGAGATTTATTTTTCGCGGGGCAAGAAATTTATTTTTCGCGGGGCAAGAAATTTATTTTTCGCGGGGCAAGAGATTTATTTTTCGCGGGGCAAGAAATTTATTTTTCGCGGGGCAAGAAATTTATTTTTCGCGGGGCAAGAAATTTATTTTTCGCGGGGCAAGACATTTATTTTTTAGAGATTTATTTTTCGCGGGGCAAGACATTTATTTTTCGCGGGGCAAGAAATTTATTTTTCGCGGGGCAAGAAATTTATTTTTCGCGGGGCAAGAGATTTATTTTTCGCGGGGCAAGAAATTTATTTTTCGCGGGGCAAGAAATTTATTTTTCGCGGGGCAAGAGATTTATTTTTCGCGGGGCAAGAAATTTATTTTTCGCGGGGCAAGACATTTATTTTTCGCGGGGCAAGACATTTATTTTTCGCGGGGCAAGAGATTTATTTTTCGCGGGGCCAGACATTTATTTTTCGCGGTATCTACCTATCATCAGAGCTTTCTTTAATTTTCTGATTATCAAATAATCAACGTAGTCTTGAAAAAACCAAATCCACCTATTGACAAAAAATAGCCACCTCATGGCAAAAAAGGCGGAACAACAAATGAACTACTCGGAACCAAGAACATGTGTAGTTCATAGTAGCCAGAAGTACGAGCACTCGCGAGTACTAAATTATAAAAATGGAACACAAGCATTGTACTTTTTCTTCTTCTATTTTATGAACTGAGTGATAAGCAATAACCTGGAGGTTCGGTTTTTCTTCAAGCAATTGGAATCACACTTTCAGAACCGCAGTCGCGCAAACTGATTCCGGCGTGTAAGCTTTCTTGTAATGAAAGCAATAAGAAATCTGATACGAAAGAGTGTAACGATGCGAAAAAATCTTACTGCAAATTTAAGAGGCCGTTAAGACCATCTTTCGTTCAAGAGATATGGGACATTTCGAATTTTAACAGCAGTGAAACTCCTCGCAACTCCAAAGCTCTTACATGCAACACCATACTGTCCTGTTAAGCATAAACGTTCTATCTGCATTTTTTCCATTTTTCAGTGAACACGGGTTCGAAAACTACATACTCTATTACATCATTCTACAATATTTAAAAGACCAATCTTCTGTGGAAGTATGTTAAAATCAATATTGAAAAGTGCACTCTCCACATATCTCCAGTACAAATCAAAACATAAATCATTGAATATCTCGAAAGCACGAAAATGTAGATAGAGCGTTTATGATTAGTAGAGCAGCATACTCGAATGAATATGAACCTACAGCCTTCAACTTTGGAGATAGGCATTGATCTCGAAAATAATCATGCAGGCCGCAGTGACAAATTTCAGATGCATATTAAACTTTTAAAACAAAAATCTAATGAGATAACTAGAAGTCGAAACAGTACAAAATACAATAATACAGATTATTCGGTTTCATTCTAACAGACTTGCGAAGCATGTTCTCCCTCACTGCAAATTCAATTAACTAAAAAAGTAAAGCTTCACTCAATTTGCATAGTACTACATGAGATGAATGTGGTACATATCTGCGCCAAACCTCGAAAATTGTGTATTGCGAATTATCTCTATTTCAATCTTACAAGACATGCAAATAATTGGTAAACTAAATTTAACTCTCATTCGATCTAATCTCTAATAATTTTTTTGGAAGCTTGAATAATACCTAAAGTCTCTGTGATTTCTAAAGAAAAATCAAATGAAATATTTGAGACTGGAAAACTTTCTCCTTTATAAGTTGGAACGAAACAAGGAACATAAATAGCATACAATTCAGTGAAGGCGGGAACAAATTGTCATCTGGAACTGTACATGGCAACATATTTTCTGATTGCATTTGGAAGGTTTCTTCTTTGTAACATGATCTTTTTCATAGTCATGGGATGTGAAATGTATCTGCGCATCGTCGGTTGCAATCGAAATATCGGTCATTCTTTACAAACGTGGTCAGTTTCGAAAACTTCATTCGAGTGTAGTGACATCATTCAAGCGCAGACGTGTCGTCCATTGTACCCTTAATCTAACTTATTTAAAAAAATTTAGTGTCAACAAAATTTGATATTGAGCACGAAAGTGAGGAAGTAATATTTAAATATTTTCACAACCAATAACAGGATGAGTGTAAAAGGTTCGAGTGATTAAGACCCAAGCTGCATTTATTGTGCACACTTATAATAGATGTCTTTCAGCTGAGCGCGGAGCCACCTTGGTGTGGAAGGATCTGTGTATTTATGCTCATTCTGGTAATCGACTTCAGCCACACAACTTCAAAAAGATTATTGACAATTGCACTGGTGCAGCTGTTCCGGGTAGCTTAATGGCAGTCATGGGATCAAGGTATGAAATATTTCTAATAGGTTATTATGTGCGAATGTCGCACAAAAGAAAAGGACATTTAGTTGCTTATTATATCCAAACTTTATGCCAGGATGTGAGCAGACTATATACATGACTCAATTAAGAAGTCGGACATATACATTCCAGTGGTACGCTTCAGTGAAAAGAAAATATGATTTGCAAACTATATATAGTCTACTTATGAAAAATAGAAACATCAATAACAAAATTCAATTTCATGGCCATAAAAAATGCAAAAAGTGAAAATATAGAAAATATTTTCTTTTTGAGTTTATGAGAGGGATTTCCCGGATTTTGTCCGAGAGAGAATCAGTTCGTGATATTGGAGAAACAGTAAATACGTCACACTCCACAGTTCTTTAAATTATTAGATATTTTAAATCAGCAGATTCAGTGAAAAATAAACCAAAAAGTGGTAGACCTAGAGTGTTTTCAAAATTTGACGAGGTATGGGTTGCACTAAAGATTAATAAAAACCCCAGGAAAGAGCATTAAAACAAAAAAAAGTATTAAAACATCTTAATAAAATTGTGAATCCCGAAACGATATAGTTTTTTTTGGAAAAAGCAATTTACCCGTGAAAAATCGTTGATGAATCGATGTAATAGATAAAAGATACTCAAGTTTGCAAAAAAGATTTAAAAAAAAAATGCAAAGAAAAATTTGGGTTGTAAGCGTACAAGCGAATTTAATTGTTCCTCTCAGATGGTTAGTGCTATGTCTGGAGAGATCTTAACGAAGAACGCTGAAATCGTAGTCTACAATGCACTGTAAACCATGAAAGTGGCTCGATGATTTGGGGTTGTATGCCCGCTACTGGTCTAGGCAAACTTTGTGTAACCGATGGATTTATGGACCACGCATAGTATTTAAACCAGTGAACGAAAAAAAACCTTATGGTACCGTACCTTAGTGTACTGTACCGTACATTATTGATGCCCGTACGCAAACACATTCACTACAAAAAGTACACATACCCTACCTCAGCCTATAATGTTTGTGTACATGTACACAACCGATATACCGAACGAAACAGACACGATGCAAAAGTACGCTACGATTGAATACTGTACTGCACAAAGTACACAAACCTTATCCTCTACAATACGGAATGTGTACACCTACACAACCCGTACACAAACGATATACACTAAACGTACCGTACGTTTAGTGTACTTTTGCGGTTCATTTATATGAACTGGGAAAAAATTACTGATAAAAGTGATAATGCCGTAGCCGAAATGAATTGATTATGCTCTCCTGTGAAGTTCAATATTTTTGACTCAGTGCTTTCACTTCCAATGTGTTTTTCCTTTTCATATAAATGATCCGCAAAAGTACACTAAACGTACGGTACGTTTAGTGTATATCGTTTGTGTACGGGTTGTGTACGAGTACACATTCCGTATTGTAGAGGATAAGGTTTGTGTACTTTGTACAGTACAGTATTCAATCGTAGCGTACTTTTGCATCGTGTCTGTTTCGTTCGGTATATCGGTTGTGTACATGTACACAAACATTATAGACTGAGGTACGGTATGTGTACTTTTCGCGTACAGTACGCTTAAGGTACGGTATTTTTTCGTTCACTGATTTAAACATTATAAATAAATGAAAGATTAAAAGAGAACTTTCAATACTAAAAGGATAACGATTCAGAGCACAAAGTACTACTGTATAGTTGTCCGCATGTGCTGGAAACACCTCGGCAATCTCTTGATGTTGACGTTGTTGAGCACTTATGGGCTCATTTCGAAAACCAGTTAAAAATCTTCATACTATGGGCAAAATTTGACCTTCTGAAAAAAAAACTTGTAACTCTATGCCCGGCAGGTTGAGAGAAAAATAAATGATTACCAAAAAATTTTTAAAAATTTCTAATAATATTCTAATATTAAATGACAGAATTTTTCTTTGGCATAGAGTTTTGCTATATTTTTGCTTATTGCATTTTTAGAATGATGAATTTGAATTTTGCTATTGATGTTTCTATTTTTCATAAGCTATCAATATATAAATTGAAATTGTTTTTGCGGGATGATTAAAATTGAAAAATTTTTTATTTATCTTGAAAATTTTATTATTATCTAATATACACATTTTTTTTTTGCTATGAAGTGCACTCTTCGATTTTTTTATTTTATTGAAGGTATATTTCTGACTTCTTTGGGTAAAACCAAATTACCGAAATCTCAAATATTTTATACAATTTCCTAAAAGCAATGCATATTTTGAGATGACCCACGTAAATGCTAAGATTAAATTTAAAAGAGTACTGAGAAAAAAATTTGATCTGGAGTTGTGATGTGCAAAAACCAACCTATGAAGCTGTTCTTGGCTATCCAATACTCATAGCTGATTCGCCTTGCTACTCCAAATTTTGACAGATTTCATTTATTTATTTATTTTATTGAATTCGTTTAATCCAGACTATACACATATAAAGTAATTAATGATTTTTATTCAGAATTCGTTTAAGCGATGCTGTAGACAAATGAAAACCAAACATATATTAAGCTTTGTTAAAGCATCTACTTATTGCAGTGACTGGTTCATTGCAACCATAATTGGTCCGATGTTGAGGAATCGACAAACAGCTCACCCGCCTGACACGTTTGTTAAAATTAAGTTGTCTGCAAAATTAAGTTGAGTCAATGTTGTCTGCCAAAATTTCCGCGTAAGATTTGGAATTTTGACGTCGAAAGCTCAAGGTATTTATTCGTAAAAGATTTAACCGGTCTTGATAAGGTGGTAGATGTAAAGGGTCATAGCACGGAAGACCGCGGAGGCAGAAACGTAAGAGCTTCTTTATTATACTGTGAAACTTATACTGCAAACTTTTTTATACTGTGCCCATACAATTCTTGTGTATTCGACATTAGGTCTGAGAAAGCTGCGAAAAAAGGTCTTAGAAAAATATCGTTGGTTTTCTTCTAACGTCTTCTGACAAAACACTGCTAACTTTTACAACGATTGAGTCGATGTGATAGTCAAATGTAAATGATTGATTCAGCAGTACTCCTAGATCGAGTACTTGATCTGACTTGATCGCTGATCTGTTTAAAGGTGTACTCAATAATGAGTACTCATAGATTACAGGATTATTTGTGGTTGTGTAATATATAATAGCACACTTGTCAGGATTAATAAGGATATTGTTGTCGGAACACCAGTCGACAAATCTGCTTAGATCCTGCTGCAAATCATTGCAATCATTAAGGTTTCTCTCAACTTTGAAATTTTTAGCGTCATCGACACAAAGCAGAACAGAAAATGACTGCAGAATGAAACCTATATCATTAATAAATAAGGCGAACAGTAAAGTGCTTAGATGACTACATTGTGGAATACCAGACGTGGTTTTAATTTTGGATGACAAGACACCGCGAAAGGATACATGTTGGGTTCAATTCATCAAGTAAGAGTCAGCCCAATTCAAAAACAAGTTAAGGAATCGAAAGGAATGAAGCTTAGCTAAAAGTATAGTGCGATCAAGCTTATCAAAGGCTTTTGTCAAGTCTCTGTAGGCACAGTCCGTTTGGAGGCCAGCTTCGACTGAGTTAGTTACTTGGTGAGAAAATTCAAGCAGGCTGGTTGTGGTTGAACGACCTTTCATGCCGATACGGAGCCATAATGGATTTGCAATGAAAGGCTGCAATATTCGTGACTATGGCTTCAAAAAATTTAGCGTCGCAGCAAAGTTTTGTAATAGGTCGATAGTTGCATACGTCATTACGACCTACTTTCTTGAATATAGGAATGACAGTGGAGTATTTCCACAAATCAGAAAAGATGCCTACTTTTTTGGATGCTTTCAAAATATAAGACACTGCAGGTACTAGTGATGACACACAATATTTGAGGCCTAAATTAGTTATGCCATCTGGGCAAAGTGTTATATTATTATCAAGTTTATTAGCGAATACGATAAAGGTGTCTTCGTCGATTTCCAAATCCTTCATTTCCAAAGAGGAGACTGCTGAGTTCGTCAAGTGGGGTGAAAAGTATCTTAAGTGTGGCAAGTCCGTACGATAAGTATTGCGGAAAACAGAGGAAAATAAATTACTAATATCAAAGGGATCATCAATATATGGGTCGTAAGATTTAAATGTGTACGTACGCATCGTTAGAAGTCTTAGAATTAACAAGATTCCAAAATCTCTTAAGTTGAGCTTGAAAATTAAATTTTAGCTGTTGCATATGTCTCTCATATGCAAATGAAACTTCTTTATGATACAGATCTCTTACTTTAGAAAAATGTTGGTATTCAGGCTCTGAGCAAGTCAAGCGAAACTGTTTCCAAAATTAATTTTTGGAATTTTGCTCATGATAAAGATGTGGAGACATCCAAGGGAAACAAACCTTGCTGCTACTAAAGGTAGTTAAAACGCACCGTAAAAACAGCCGAACACTTGAGTGCAGAAATAAAACGTAGCTTTATCCGGATTAGGATTACTGCAACACGGAAGACCAATCATAGTTAGAAAGCAAGTCACGCCATTGATCGACATTAGCTCGTCTAAAATTCAATTTTAGTCCACCTGGGTTAGAAGATAAGTCATTACTAGACTTTGGTCCTAAAATGATGTTGAGTCCACAATGATGCGCAGTTTTGTCGATGAGAGATGATGTGAAGGGTTTCACCACAGTACATGAGGCGTCAGTCGCAAAAAAACAGGTCCAGCATTTTTTAATTTGAGTTCCGGATGTAATTGGCTTGGAACAAACAAAGTTCGCAAATTCGATGTCGTGTTGTTCGCCAATAAAAGTGGAGCTCGGAACTTCGAAAGTACCGTCCGCTGAAGGGCACCAGGTGATTCTAGGTAGGTTGAAATCCCCAATAAGACGATGTCTCCGTTATTGTCCGCAAGGTCGCATATGAGCTGGATAATATGTATAAGTGAAGCGCAAATGTCATGCGAGGAGTTTGGTAGCGTGTAGTTGACACCAAACAATACCTTTTTGTCGTAAGTTCGACTTGAGCACTAATAAATTCATTATCTGTATGCGGTATCTCCATTTGAGATACTTTGAATTTTTTGTGAAAGACCAGAATTACACCACACCCGGCAGGAGCCTCAGAAAATATCCATATCTATCCCGTATACTCCGAATTAAAAATTTCAGCATTATGAATATTTGCACAAAGCCACGTTTCGGTGATCGCAATGACTTTAAAAGCTTCAGAGTTCGAGATCTCATAGAACTTATTAGTTTAGATCGCATCCCACTTACGTTGGCGTAGAGTACTGAGATGAGTTCGTCCCATTTTTTGTTGCAGCGCTTGATTAACTTCTTTTTATGTTAACAAATTCATGCACAACAGAGTTCGGCGGCCAGAAATTGTTATTTGCGATGGAACGAAAGCAACAATATGATACTATAAATTTAAATGGCGATACACGATGCCGGTTCCGTATCTTAATAACTGATATACAGTCTTTAGGGATGAAGGATTTTATTTAATCCAGGATTCCCTCGTCATTTTTCCTTACGGCATCTGCGGTGGTATCAGGATCAAGCCTAGATACAAATATAGCTCTTGGTTGTGCGACACCTCTGAGGGTACAGTTCAAAATATTTAAATCATTAGATACCATGGAGCAACTAAATCGATGTTGGCATCTATTGCTTTTGAGCTAGTTTTCTTAGGCTCATTAGATGCGGAGACTGAAGATTTCGGAATCGCATTAGTAGTTGACTTTGAACCTTTACTAATTTTTTTTTGAATTCACTTCCCGCTCATTCATTGCTGCATCTGTAGTTTTCAGAAGCTGGTTTGTGTTTTGCAGCAACATTATCAAAAGTTGGTTTTTCATTTATGCGGATTTTGAGGATTGAACGATTGAGATACGATCAAGCTAATGCTGCATTACCTTTAATTTCGACGATATTAGGTCGATCTACGAAGTTAGACTCGTGCCAGTAATATTTACTTCAGTAATATTTACTATTTGATTGAATTTTGGCGAATCAAATATTTTAAATCAGCAGACTCAAGGTTAACACTCTAACCTTTTGACTGGTATTGAGTTCACCGTCAAGATAAATTTTGTGAAGTCTTCATCATGTGGTAATTCTTTCGAGTGAAAATTTTGTAAATGATGCAAAACGGAGACTTTCCGGATTACTGTCATATCGAATGTTCCGTTTTTCAATTTTGGATCAAATTTTTATTATTTGTTGTGTTGAAGACACTGGCACAATTGAATTTTCAAATTCAAATGCTTATGAACAACAAATGTCACTTTTCAACTCGAAAGAATGGTCTGCACATTCTAAAAATAAAATGGGTGAAGAGATACAGCTAATCCTATCTACATATTTACAGCATATGAAACTTTTTCACGTGAAAAACTCAATACCACTCTGGCCAAATTTCAAGTCGAAACAAATTTTACGTGAAATCTTGTATAAAAATTTAACGTGAAACCGAAGTCAATATTAAGCTTTGTGTAGAAGTTAAAATATTATTAGATTAATATAGCAAAAATGGTTCAAAACGAAAACTGCATTAAATTTAGATATTATCTACTAGTAACTATGCATTTGGTTTCTTTCAGTGGGGCTGGAAAAAGCACGTTATTATCGGCGCTGGCATATCGTGAAACTAGTAAATTTCATTTTTACATTTAATATGCATGAATGTTTTTTATTTTGTGTATTTTAGTGGACACAGTTGTACATGGAGATATTTTACTGAATGGGCGACCAGTTGGGCCATTCATGCATGAAATCAGTGGATTCGTTCATCAAGAAGACATATTCATGGAAAATTTGACCGTTAAAGAACATCTTGCATTCACGGTATTAATAATTGAGGGTAAACGTTGAATGGGAATGAGTTAGAAATATTTTTCAAATTAATAATACTGAAAAAATCCAAAATCAATAATTGACAAAACAATTAAACATAACTTATCGTTTTTGGATGTTTCTTAGTTTGTATTTGTGCAGTCATAATTGTTAAATGTACCTACAGTTAATTACGCAATCACAGAAGAAATAACTATAAAAGTAGATAATAAAAGCCAACAAGTAGAGCAGCAGATAAGTTAAATTTAGTATTTTACGTAAATTTTATGAATGCAGGGAAAAAATAAATAATTGTGGAAGAAGTTCAATTCTTTAAATATTATGAAAGAAGATACTGAAAAATGTGTCTCAATTCAAGCCGTTTTGGGTTTGGAGACATTCGCAATTCAGGTATTCGAGTATGCAGTGATCAGTTCCACATCTTAAAAATATAGAAAGATAAAGATATTGAACGGGTTTTCACTCACAAGCTCTGTCTTTACTGTAATTCACTTGCTTTATCATTTTTTTAGACTTCGTTCTCTGCGTGGCAACATCGATTTTAACTGAATGTCGAAGAAAATTAGTCTATAATCACATTAATCAAAAATATTGATGTAATTATTTGAGATTATTTGTAATTTTGAACCTGTTTATTTTTTTACTAAACAGGCACATCTTCGATTAGATCGCAGCACATCAGCCGCCAACAGAACCAAATGTATAAACAATTTGATTGAAAAAGTTGGGCTATTGAAATGTGTTGATGTCAAAACTCGAAGTGTACCAGGTGGTGAAGCGCTCTCAGGTGGTGAGCGAAAACGACTAGCATTTGCCACCGAATTGATAACAAACCCACTTGTTCTCTTTTGTGATGAACCTACCACTGGTTTGGACTCTTTTAGTGCACAGCAAGTCATCCAGATACTACATTCACTTGCTATTCAAGGAACAACAGTTATATGTACAATTCATCAGCCATCAAGTCAATTATTTGCTGTATTTGACTGTGTCCTTTTACTTGCCGAAGGGAAAGTAGCATTCATGGGATCACCGGAGCAAGCGCTTACTTTTTTCGCTCAGCACGAATATCATTGTCCAAAATCTTATAATCCAGCTGATTTTCTTATTGGGGTTTTGTCAGTTGAATCCCCTCTTCAAAGAGCTTCGCGAAAAGTAGCAAAGCGATTATCTGACGAATTTGCCGTGAGTAGCATAGCAAAAGAACGCAATAATATAGTGAACACTGAGCTGTACCGGTCTGAAAACAATGACGTATTTGAAGACAACACTTGGAGCGTCCAAAAGCCAACATGGTGTGTTGCACTTCTAATATTATGCTATCGAAAGATCCTCTCAGCCAATAGGGACCTTACTCCGCCCTTAATGCGAATATCACAGAAAATTGTAAGTACCCAATATATTTTTGAATTAGCTACCTAATATATAGAGTTCGTGACAAAACTATAACTTCACATAATTTTTGAAATTTTTTCTTACCAGATTTATTTCTTCTGACTTTAATTTTTTACATTTTATTTGAGGTTAGACAATAACATTTACACAAATGTTAGTGTCTGGCATACAATTTCTATCAACAAATTTTGAAAACTGCTTTACTAACTGGCAGCTTCGTAAAAAAGTTTTAGTTAGCTGGAGAATTTTACATACTAGATTAAGTGATGTGCACCACTAACGGTCGAGGACATGTACATTTTGGACGTAAGTATCGAGACGCAGGCCATTACCATTTGCCGCGTTCCAAGACACTCAATCGAAGTCTTTTCTTATCGGTGATGGTTTAAATCGAGTGGTCAATTTGACACAGGCTGCTCCACTATCTCTGATCTTTTGTGGACATCATTAAGTTGATTTCAAAGACAGTATCAAATATAGATCACCCTAGGTGGAACTGTTTGGTGGTATTTCGTTAATTAACTGGAAACATGAATTACGTGATTTGATGTTAAGAATGAATTATTAAACAATACCGTGAAAGTTAATTTAAAAATCAGGCAGTATTGTTGATTTGTTTTGCTTTTGCAACCTTGTTTTTCACGATTTTTCGCACACTATGCCACGATCCAGGATTTTGAGGTGGCCTTTAAAGTTCCCTGATTTGGTGGCCTTTAAGATCCCCTGCTTCCTCCTAAATTCTGAGGTGTAGTGGTTCTAGGTTTAGAAGGGCCTCAATTCCTACTGTCTCCAATTAGTCCCCAATTGCGTCCAAGCATTTGTTTTGTTGCCCAGAGTGCCTTAGTGACTATTTTACCTCCTTCCTTCCTTCCACTCTCTACATCACTCAATCAAAATGCACGGTCCGTGTGCATCATAACTCTTCAACATATTTTGCTTTCGTACTTTCCAGACAATTAAATATTGCTATAAGGGAAAGCATGAAGCTTGAGTTGTCTAGTGGGTAGAGCACTGGCTTTTTGCGTGCGGGGTACCTCGTTCAAATCAAGCACCAAACTTTGAGTTCACCCAGCTCTGACTACGTACCTGATTTATATCAGGGATAAAGTAAGTTGTGGAACTAATCATTCCACACTCGTATCCACATTGATTAAAAAAAATTGTAATAAAGCTCTCTACCAGCTTCAACCCCTAGACCCGTACAAGGGTTGTCGTGGGATTACTTTACTTGACTTTATAAGGCAAAGCACTTCATTATACACCATTGTCTTCAGATAATATCGCATATTTCTTGTCGTCAAGACTTATGCTCAGAGAAAAGTTTAGATAAAACTCTGGTTGACGTCTTCGTTATCTTTGTGTAAGGAATGATTGTAAATTTTCATTAAATTTAACAAATTCGCAGATTTTCTTATATCCTCAGGTAAGGTATTGTAATAAGCCAAAGACTATTGACTATTGATCCATTTCCAAATTATCTGTCCTAACTTTTTTAATTGCAAGGTTATTCGCCGATCTTGTGGCTGTCTGAATTATTTCTCCAATATTTCGTGTAACATATGGCCATTTGAGTTTTTTGTTAAGTATCTTAAATATTAGCTTTCCCTGTTCAAGACACATTATTTGTTGTATGCTTAGTAGTCCTGTTTTCAATACACATGTGAACTTAGAGTCAGAGTTGGCATTTTGAATATAAACTTGATAGCCTTAGCGATTATTCTTCCGATCAGGTCAATTTTTTTTTTCGATGTTTGCTACCACAAAACTTTTTTTTATGTTAGATGATTGTCCCAGGTAAGTGTTCTATCTAGGCTTATTCGATATTTTGCCTCCTCCTGCAAACATACGACTGTGCCCCTAACATTTAGGGCTCCTATTTTGATTTTGATTTTCTGGTGAATGGCATTATGCTAGTTTTCTGAGGATTAAGGACCCCATTGGGTTGATTCATTTAAGGGGGGAAGTACCTTTAGAGGCCGAAAAAAAGGTCTTTTTTGCAACTGATTTGTAGGGAAATGAAGACAGTTCTTTTTAAATCAGTATAATATTTATTTTAGGCGATGTTCGAGGTTGAAAAAAAACATATTCAACAAATGTGAAAGTTGAAAATTAACAAATTTTTCAAGGATCTTGAAAGCCATGTCGTCGCTGACGTCGTAAATTGCGTAAGCGATGCTGACTGCAATTTTCATCTGAAATCAACAAACCAAACATTTTCTTACTCGAAAGGGTTTTTTTTAGTAGATAGACTAAAATATTTGTGAAATTCGAAAATTAACCCTTCAAAACAGGCTCAAAAAAAAAAATTTACGATTTTGACGAAAAATTTCGTTGTAATTCCAGTCAAAAATGGTCCCAAAATAATTTGTTTTTTTAATCTTTAGTCTACATAGAACAGTTTTTTATGCTCTTTAAAATGAATGCTAGATGATAAAAATCGATTTACTAGTTTTTTTATTATCACTTACGCAATTTAAAAAAACATGGTTTCGAGAAAAGGCCGTTTAAAGTTTTTGGTCAAGAGAAAAAGAACTTACTAAAGGGAGATGTTCAATCAGCACCACCAGGTTCGTAGAGTGAACCCTCTGCTTCCTCAAAATACTCATTTTGAATGAGTTGTGCCTCTCTGCGAGCACTACGGGCCTCCTTCGTGCTATCACTGTGCCGTCGGTCTGCGCGCGCTACTCGAATGTCGTCCATGTGATCGGCGAAAATCTTGCACTGATGTCCTATATTAAATTTCAACTGTCCCATTGTCATCAAAACGGTTCCGTAGCCTCCATTGAAGAGTCCGGCAGCAATGTGTGCGGCAATCTCGACAATTTTCTTCCCCGAATTCAAGTGTTTTGGCGCCATGCGCCACACGGTGGCGTTGAAGGATTCGTTCGCGTTCTGTTCTGTCCCAAGCACCTGGTTAGGAGATCGTCCCTAGAAAAATCTTTGTAGATCGGGAGAATGCTGGACTCGACATCGGGTGAAATAAGACGTGGTGGGTGCTTGTAAGATTTTAAGGAATTGGAGGCCTCGGCCTTACGCCACTCGCACCAGGTATCGTCACCCACGGTGCAGTTGTCGTGTCTTGGCTCCTTGTCGGTTGAACAATAATGATCGAGTGTCGCCATGATTGCATTCCTCATGTTCTCCACCGAATTCACATTTCTTCTTATCGCCAAGCCGTAATAGATTGTCAATTTCTTGATAAGCGCATCAGTGAGCCGTCCCTTGCCACCAAGTTTGTCCTTTTTTTTATATTTCGAAGTCGCGTTCCCATTCTTTTTTGCACATGGCCCACACATTCACTTTTTATGAACGGAAAGTCATTCCCGTACGGATTGTTTTTCACAATATTCGCGAATGTTTTCGAGTCACCATCACCAATATAGTTCAAATACTTCACTCCGTACACTTCTTCGGAACTTGCGAACATTTCATTGATGGAATCCACCTCCATCTTACCCGCGGAACCGTCATGATTTTTTGAACACGATTCCTCGTGGCTTTCAAACCAGTCGTCATATTCCTGGGTGCCCTTTTTTGATTCCCACGCATTGCAAGCTTGACAATAGGAGCTTTTTACCACCATATCAAGAACTTTCCCGGTGTAATGACCGATGAGTGTTGTTACACCGTACAATGACGTGAATCCCCGCTTTTTCCAGGACCCATCCCCTGAGACTTTCAAATGATTTTTGGGATGTCCATTATGCTCATTTTTCTCCATTTCCTGGTCAACTGCTTCCTTGGCGACTCTCTTAAAAACCGCTTTCGTCGCTCTATAAATATGCTCCACCACTTTCGTGTACGAGCTATTTGATAGCCCTTGACAGAAATCCATTAAACCGCAAAAAATGTTCATTCCTTCTCGACCTATGCCAAGTAGACGAAAAACAAACACAATTCTTCTATTGATTTCAAATCCTGTATTGAGAGTTGGCCCCGAATTTATTTCTCTCCGACCGCACGAACATGAAATCACGATTTTGAAACCCAAGAATCTTTTACCACTTTCCGCGAATTTCACTTCTTTTTTGCAAGTCCCACAGATCAACATTTGCGAGAGAGCTCCAAAAACAGTCAAAAAATTCAAAATTCGATACGTGGAAAGCGGATCCACAATAACATCTTCTTCACTTGAACTTGCAAGTTTTCTTCGAGAAGAACTTGCATTGAGATCGTCATCATTCTTCTCCGTATACCGATTACCGTAAAACTTACGTTTTCGCGATACCGAACTACGCTTGTTACAACCGCCTTTGCTCTTGGGATACATTTTATCTCATCAAGAATCAAGGCAATACTGAAACTGACTTAAACTGGTCGTAGAAACTATCGAAAAAGTTTTAGGTGAAAAAAAAAAGTAGCAGAGGTTTTCAAAGCAAAGTCGATATTTAGATAACAGAAATAACATGCACAGTCATCGAAGAAGTCGTACTTATCACGCTCAATTTGAGGAATTCGTTATCTAGCGGATTCTCGCGGCGTTGACGCTCGGCGAGCTATGCGGGCTCGGCGCCAGGCACTTCCGGGATGCATCTCTTCCACAATTTTGAGAATTAGCTTTTGAAACATTGACATGATATTCTTAGGCGATATATCTATCGATTAAAACAATTTTAAAAAAATCGATTTTTTGAAGTGTCTAAAGGTACTTCCCCCCTTAAGACATTTTGCATTCTGGATCTCAAGGTATCCAAGTGTGAGTCTCTTATTATTACCGTGATGTCGTCCGCGTAGCTCAGAACAGTTAGACCCTTACTATTGAGGATCACGAGAAGGTCATCAACTAGTAGGGTCAATAGCAGGGGGTATAATACCCCTCCCTGTAGACATCCCCTCCTAGTGTCTTAGTGTCCGGCTCTGCACACACACTTCGATTCCTTACCATTTTACTCGCCCATTTCACTACTTCTTGAGGAGCATCCCTCCTCTGGAGACCGAGGTATAGCGATTCATGTTTTGCATTGTCAAAGGCTCCTTTTACGTACATGAAGGCACATAGTGCGATTACCTTCTCTTCTAATACCTTTTCAATTATTTGTATCAGCTTAAGGCTGGTACTGAGTTCGAGTTCACGTGAAATTTTGACATGTTTCCATTATCTGGTCATTCTTTCGAGCGAAAATTTTGACAATTGAGAAAAGCAGAGACAATGCTCATTTCTGACGGATAAAATGTCATGAATTTCACTTTTCGATTGATTTTCTTATTGGAAAGACATTTTCACTGCTCCATTTTCAAATTGAAACACCAAATGTCACTTTTCCGCTCGAAAGAATGAACTGCACAAACTAAATTGGCGTGAAATGATTCGAGACATGTTTCAGTGCCATCTACGTTTTCAACGCGAAAGCAACTTCAAAGCAACTTTTCATGCTAAGAACACAGTACCAAACTTGCTTATTTTCAAGCTAAATTTTCGCCGAAACCAATTTCACGTGAAATTTTGTATGAAAATTTCACGTGAAATCGAACTCAGTACTATGCTTTATGTGTGATTTCGTTGATTTGCCCTTTTGGTAGACAAATTGAAATTTGTGAAGTGGTATCTTTGTCAAAAGATCATTCCTTATGTATAGGTCAGTCAGTTTCTCCATGATCTTTGAGACTTTCGTAGAAGGTGCTCCAAGCCGTTGTTTTGGATTTCCTTAGCTCTTCGTTGTATTCTGAGAGTTTCTTTTTATTGGCTCCCCAGTTTAATGTAATTTTAGTTCGGTTGAGTTCCGTTCATGTGGCTCTTCTGAGTCTTTCTAAATCCCTGTTCCACCATGGCACCCTCGTTTCGGGAGCACTGGTTTTCTCAGGATAGTTATCGTGATATAATTCGAGGATTATTCTGGTTATCTTGTCCACAGTGTCCTCCAGTTCCGCCTTCGTAGCGAAATTCGGATGCAGGCCGTAAAATCTCGCTGTTAGGCCATTTTAATAGCCTTCACAGTTCGTACACTTTGGCTGCCTGTACTTTACTCTTTTTACAATATATTTCCTAGTTCAAAGTTTATATGCCTATAATCAGAGAAAGAAGCGACTTTTAGGACATTCTACTTCTTCACTCAATGCGCTGCACTGTTTGAAACCAACGTAAGGTCTAGTACCTTTTGCTTGTTGGCTGTCAGGAACTTTCGCGTCTTGCCCTTAATTGCTATAGACAAATTGCTGTTCAGGAGGAAGTCTTTGAGTTCCCATGCTGTGTGATAAGTACTTTTTTTTAGACACTGTGTACGGAGAGATAGACAGACGAGCTTTATGACAAAGGTTCACCAGGGATTCATCATGGATAAGTTTTCCTTTGCAGAAGGCCGGTTTCATCTCTTCATTTTCCATTTTTGCGTTTCAAAATCATTCTTTTTCGCTCTACTTGGTTGAAATCAAATAAAATTTTAAAAACGAAAACCAATAAAATTCGGCAAAACCAGTGAAATGCTGCTATTTTCATTGCAAATCCTAGATGCTTTTTCTTCGTAAAGTTGGAGATTTTTATCTACTTTTATCTTTTTCTTGTCTATTTTTGTATATAATTGCCTTTAATGTAAATTAAAATATTTTTAGGCGATTGCTTTGATAGCTGGAATGTGTTTTTATGGATCAACTACCTTAACACAAACTGGAGTACGAGCAATTCAAGGTGCTATATTCATTTTGATATCCGAAAACACGTTCAACCCGATGTACTCAATCCTTAATTATTTTCCGCAACAATATCCGCTGTTTATTCGAGAAAAAAAATCTGGATATTACAGTACATTACAGTACTACATATCACAAAATGTGGCGATGGTAAGTATTTGCATTTAAAATGAAAAATTGTATTGCAAAGGGTTGTCTGCACGTGGCAGCTGTGACATTTTCGTACTAAAAGATGTCATCATTGATTTTGTCATATGGTCAACATCTACATGCGTTTAAGAAATTTTTCTGATGGCAACCCTGAAAATTTTTCCATCCCTCTTAGCTTCTAATGCAGACATCAGCTCAAATCGAAATCTACAAAATGGGATTATCTTAGGTTGGTGGAATATTGGGAAAAGGGAGCAAATATATCAGGCTATTACTACACAGACCAAATGAGAAGATTACGGGAGGCTATTAGGAAAAAATACGTAGCAAACTGCGAGTCGGAGTGCTGTTTCATCAAAACTACGCGCCGGCCCACAAGGCTGCAGTTGCGATGGTTGCAATTCAAGAAACAGGATTCGAGCTGCTTTAGACATCCACCCTATTTGCCATATCTAGCTCCAGTGACTTCTAACTATTTCCTCGGCTCAAGAAACACCTTCGGGGCAAGAAATTTGAAGATGATAGCGAAGTGATGGCCACTGCTGAGGCGTTTTGGGAGAGTAGATACAAATCATTTTTTTCTAAGGGTATCTTGGGTTTGGAAAAAAGATGAACTAAATGCATTAGATTGTTTGGAATCTCGGTTAAAAAATATACATTTTCTTAAACTCTAATCACTTTTGGATCAACCCTCGTATACTATAAAATAAATTAATGAAAACCTTATCATGAACAACTGTCTTATCGACCTTGACCTTTCTTATTGTTACTTCGTTGGGCCCCTTTGCTTGCGCAAGTGGAGTTTTTGTTTTGAATAATCAACACAGCTTAGCACCAGTTCGGGCAAGAACAGCTTGCAGCGATGGCAATCGGCAGTTGAGTGGATACTTCGTCCCTACTGTATTAGCCACAGAAATTCCAGACAGAGTGATGCAAAATTTAGTGAATTTCATTAATAGCCTGATTATTTGTGATCATTGTTGTATAGAAGAGACATATTTAACGACCATTGGGTAAAAAAATGTTATCACTGATGAAGTTCGCGGTTATTCGGGTTACTCAAAGACTCCAGTCACAATGCTGTGTTCAAAGCTCCGAGCTGAATAAGTTTGAATTGCTCTGAAAACACTCAAAAATACACCCGTCGCAACACTCCTTTAATAGTTGCAACTTAGTTTTATTATGTATTTATTATATTATAATTTTCAATTTTATTCTTCAAGTGAAGTCATAAAAATATTTTTTTTGTCATATTCTTGACGATTTATAAATTTGTATTCTGATCAATAATAATGTCTTACAGGTGCCGTATTGGATTTTCGAGCCATTTTTGTTTGTGGTTTCTTGTTATTGGTTAATTGGCCTCAGGACGACATTTTATGCGTTTGCTTTAACAACTGTCTTCGTGACTTTAGTATTGAGCACAGCATCTTCTTGCGGTAAATATTTTTATGATTGCTTTTTTTTTTGGCAATATGATTCAATTTAAAATAATTTGAATGAATAATGAGTACTTTAAAGAACGTACTCTTGTGTAAATAATGTGGCATATTGATTATTTTGAAAGTTTTTCGCTCAGCACTCAGTGGTGGCCCGTCGGTTTGATTTTTAACATAACGTGTTTTTTCTTCAAAAGACAAAACTCCATTGCCACTATGCATGAAGTGGTTTTATTTTATAACAGTCAAACTACAGAGATTCGAATGTAAATTTACAGCGAAGCAACGAAAACTCAAGCGTAGTACTGAAAACCTCAAACACTGCGTACCAATCAATTCAGTACATACAGTTGATTGCAGCGCACTGAGATATACTACACAGAACACTGAAGTGATCTTGCTTCAATACTCGAGCTCGTGATTTTCGTATAGACCTACTTAGACGCTCTACCTAAATGATGCCCACAAAAACTCTGCTGTGAAAATACCCAAAAAGTTCACAGCGTCTCGGTGGGTAGAGAAATTCAGAAAACCCTTGCCCATTCACGCGCTAAATGACCCAGAAATCTTGATGTATGAATGAAATTAAAACGCTGGAAAGTTATCACCGTCTCTGTTATGTTTCTGTTTCCTGTCATCATTTACGTTACAGAATTTGTAGATTGTCTTCTGCTCCTCTTCTTACGAGGTGTTCCTCTCCTGATTTGATGTGTTTTATGCTTTGTTCGCATGATGTATGTACGGTGCAAGTTATTGTGATGTTGATATGGAGAATAGAATATGCAGGAGTTACATTAGGTGCGTTTTTTTGCTCCGGTATAGAACAGAATAGAAATATGCCGCAAAAACAACGATCTAGTACAAAACAGCAGTGCATTCACTAAGATCACTATAGGTTGTTGTATTCGCTGTGGTAGCGTAAAACAGCTGAAAATAAAGGAGAAAATAACAAGTATAAACTACCACAATCGAAAAGAACTAACAGAAAATTACCTCTTTTAACTTTCTACACATTATGAGGGCTTTTTATGATTAAAACCAAAGTCACCTCATGGCAAAAAAGACAGCTTCTCATGAGCTGTTCTTTTTTCTATCAGCACATTCTATAGTTCAACAAGTGAACTACCAATGAGGAACTACCAATGCGTCTGATCTGTTCTCTTCTGGATAGAAGAGCAATTTTCCCAGAGCAATTTTGTTTCATGTGCAATTTTCCCTAGATCGGTTTTTTTGTATCTGCTTTGGCTTTACTTTCGCAAAATGATCTTCTCGGTTCAGGTGCTTTGGGTGATATGACCAGTTGGATTGCTTTCGCCTACGTTGATGCTATTTCTATGTGGAATTCCTGAAGTGCTTTCTCTAGCATCTATAGTTTACATTAGGTGCGTTTTTTATGTATTCTTCGCATAAAAAAACGCGTCTGTTATAATTCTTTTGACTGGAATTTGTTGTATTATCAGTATTAACACGGTTGGTTAAAGATAGATACCAGGATCATTTTTAAAGTAAATTATAACAAAAAACTTGTCAAAGTGAGACCGTATTGAATATATTTTGTTTCGAAAAGTTAATATCTACCCGTTTAATATGGATTTTAAAGTGGAAAAACAAAATTGCTGTGATTGTGTCACAGATGATTTACTGTGGCAGTCTTTTTCATCTAGATCGATTGAGCGAAAAAAGATCTTATTGATACTTGGCAACCAAACTACTAAATTCGCACAGTAAATTGATCGCAAAAGGTTCGTGACAGACTTTAATTTCGGACGTTGAATTCTCAAAATAGAGAAATTATTTCGAATGTATAGTGGAACTTTATCAGCTTGTCTGAGTGGTGTTCAATGAAAAAATTATACTGAGAATGTACTGTAACAAAGGGAGCCCGGTAGCTCTGCTCTTTAAAGCGTCAGGCCGAAAAGCGGCGCGTTACGGGGCCTGCGGGTTCGAATCCCGCCAGTGCCATGGCTGTAAGTGTGAATGCGTGTGATTGTCTATGAGGGTAGCAAATGAGCCCAAACTGGTGGCCTAATGCTGGCCGCGTTCCCGGAAGCCCTCTTCACTAACCTAACCTACTGTAACAAAAGCAGTCAAAGCTATAGTGTTGGTCGATGAGTCCACCTAGTTTGGATCATCCTCTACATAGAAAACATTAATATAATACAACACATTAATGGCAAGTGTTTATCTTTCATCCATATCGCATATGTACACCATCTCATCAAACTTTATTGTACTTCATATATGTTTTTGGATGTATCAGTACATTAACTGAGTGGCTCTGAAGATGAATATGCGGCTTTCAATTCAACGAGCATTTAATCCAAAATTAGCTTTTAATCCAAAATTAGCTAAAGTTTTATAGTTAATAATATAATTTTCATAGACTCCTAATTTAAAGTATATCAACTTTTTTTCTTGTAGCAAGTGAAAGCAGAGAGAAAAGAAAAAAACAGATGAAAACAAGTGAGAATGAAAAATTATTTTCACTCCAACGATGAAATCAATTATTTTGAATGATCTTCCAGATAATATTTAAATGAATTTAATATGAAATCCTCTTTACGCAAAGTATTCAAAGACATAACATAAAAAATAATCAGTTTAACTAAGTTTAGTAATTGGAACACATTTTTTTCAGGTATATTTTTTTCCATCGTTTTCGATAACGTTCCATTGGCTATGGCATATTTAGTACCCGTTGATTATATCTTTATGATAACTTCAGGAATTTTCATTAAAGTAACGTAAGTGCTTAATCTAGCGTATATTTTAAAAGAAGGAATAACTTTTCAACTGTTCATTAAAAAGTTATTCCTTCTGTGGATACACTTACATGAATACACTTTAGATACATACATTCCACAGCACTCCAGAAACACTATACACAATACTACTTAATTCACAAGTAGACTAATACAAGAATTTTGCCTGTTCAAGCTAAAAATAGTTTAATAATTTTTCGAAGAATCTTAAGCATGTTAGTTTCATAAACTTAACTGTTAGTCGTTTTATTACTGATATGGTTTCCCCCAATAAGCATCAAGCACATTCAAACACATGCTCTGAGTAATAAAACTACTTCTATTTAATCATCAGTTCTAAGTGGTAGTATGATTCAGGAAAAATAAATTGGTTTTGTATAAATTTTAAACAACTACTGGCATGCTTTATCATAAGTAATACTTGCTATAAAATTAAGGTAAGAAGTATTAATAATAAAACGTTATCTCTGTGTTTTTTTTTTCATTTCAGAACCATGCCACAGATCTTATCTTTTTTGAAATACTTTTCATGGATGTTGTATGCGAATGAAGGCCTGTCAATTTTGCAATGGGATCAAATTCGCAACATCAGTAAGTTCACTGCATTTTTATTACAGAAAACATCTAGTTGAATGTAAAATCTATATTTTACTTTCAAATAAGATATTGTACATTGTTTGAACTATCAACGTTAGAAAAATGTATGCATGAATATTCCGCTTTCAGAACATTTTTGAGTAATTATTTATTCTACAGCAGTTCTAATTCGGTTTCTTTCCTTAAATGTCCAGTTATCTGTACAAACGCTTTAAAATCGCTCTATTGGGGACTTCAATGTGCTCAACGTAAAAGGTTTGAACCGTTATGATACTTTAGAATGGTGTGATCTGAAAGTAGAGTGAATTTCGAAAACGAGTATTGCGGCAGGCTTATGCTTCTGAAAGAAATTTAAGAAGTGCAAACTTTGAAGTATGCATAACAAGGAACCCTGTATTCAGGCATGTGGTTTTCACGTTCGTGGTGAGCACATGGTGGAAACGATGCTCATGAAAGGAAATTTTTTTCTAGCTTTTCAATCACATTCTTAAATTTAACAAGGAACACCTTGACCTTCTTTAGTAGGCTGAATAGGTCCAAAACCTGTGATATAAATGCTGTCTTTCAAAGGCACCTTGTTCAGTCACTTCAGGCCTTTTGAGAATTACTGCTTTCTTTTTGGCGATTGGGTTTTATCGTTGGCTTTGCTGTCATAAGATACATGAGTTGCGTTTTTTGCACCTCTATATAGCTTAGCTTAGAAACCTAACATTGAAAACAACAATAAAGTCCTAAACCACCGATCAGATTAGTTTTTTCCTTATCTGGGCGATATAACAATTTCAGTAAAAGCATCTGAGTTCACAACAGTATGTGGATATGATAAAAACTGTATGAAGCGGTTGGTTTAGCCGCTAGTTATAGCACTAATGAACAATCGAAAAGTTTGATGAAATTTAAACATAAGTTTCAAATCATTTAAAGTTAAAAATCATTTAAGCCATGAAGCTTATAAGTAACTTCGATTTCGGCTAAAATTTAGCTTGAAATTTAGACTTAGTAATGCTCACATTTTCATGTTAAAAAGCTGCTTTTGCTTTGAAATTACAGATGACTTTGGCATTATGTCTCCCCTCAATCCACGCCAATTTAGAATGTGCAAACCATTTTCTCGAGTTAAGATATGTGAAGCATTTGCATTTGAATTTGAAAATTGATTTGTGCTAACGTCTTCAACTACAAAGATAACAAGAAAACCCATCAAAAATTGAAATACCGGACATTTTATCTGTCAGTAATCAGCAAAGTCTCCGCTTTTCTCCATTGCCAAAATTTTTGCCCCAAACAATGACCAGATACTGGAGATTTGCCAAAATACATCTTCTAGCTGAAGTCAGTATCCGGCTAAACGCTTAAATGAATTAGTAGTAGTTGGCTGGTCGGTGTGCCTTGTTGCACTTAATACAGCCATACTTCTTCCTGCAATTTGTAGCCACATGCCAGTAAGGCTGCCATCTGAAGCTTTGTGTAATGTATCAATGAGCCTTTTTACATGACATTCCAAATTGTGACTTGGAGTTTATCCGATTTTCTGAGCCTGCAGCCAATTTGCCAATGTACATGCACGAAATTCGCTCATGAAATTTATTTGCAAATACCGGTTTTGTACTAAGTTTTTCTATAGATGTGCAAGCGAAATCGCCGGAAAAAATTGTATGGCTACACGAAATGCGGATTTAAAACGGTTTAAAATCCAAAATCTGTCTGGATTGCTTTCTGGATTTGCTTTCAATATCGCAGCTTCTGACAATCGCTGGTCTCTTTGCATGTACATGCGCTCACATGAAGTGAAGAGTGATCGTCAGAAGCCGCCATATTGGAAATTTCCTTGAATGTACACGCTCATCCGAAGTGAACAGCAGCTACGTCTACAATGTGATTTGAAAGTGGATTAGGATCAATCAATCCCTATTGTTTACCCGTACTGGATTGATTTGGCTTAGTCAATCCGATCAGGTATTTTCTCCGGATTGGATTGACTTTGGCATTAAGGGGGTTCGGAACTTGAAAATTATGATAAATATCAAATAACAGTTTATGGGCTTAAACAATTCTACAACTCTTTCTCCACATTTTGCAACTTCTCGCGTTTCAAAATTCCAATCGGAAGTATTTAATTTTTAATTTATAATCTAAAGCGTTTGAGGCGATTAGACGAATTATGGTTGTTTGATGTGAAGGCATAGTTCTCTCGTTGTTTTGGTAAGGTATGTAATAAAAAATAGTACATATTTGATAAGACTACAAACTGATTGTAAACACGTTTGTGAACGACATCTAGCGAGTCTATTGCAAAAACATCATCGGAAAATCGAAAATTGACGCGCCATCCGTCCGGTTCTTTCAAATGCTTCTCCTGAAAAATCACAATTTTCTCCTTAAGGAACACATATCTGAAGTAAAAATCACACAATCGGTATGCAATTTGCTACAAATGTTTTACGATAAATTATCTATGCTCTGGCGAAGCCAATTTAAATAAAAATCAAAAGAAAAAAATGTTATATTGCGTTAAAGTTGCGAAAAATGACAACAAATTGGTTCTTATAAGTTCTTATTAATAATTACCAAAGCACTATTTTGCAAAAAGCTGCCGTCAGGACATAAGCAGTAGCTTCAAAATCAGCTGTTCAAATTTAAAAAAAAATTGATTGAGTCATTCCCGAGTTTTGTGTTCCTAAAAAACGCCTGTTTTGGATGGCGAAAGGCAAAATGTCGAAACCCCTTAACCTAGAGTCTACATTGGATATCCCATATACGATGGCAACGAATGTCAGTTTATGGCATGTGACTCGGATCGAGGGATTGAAAACCTTGAAGCCTACTTAACTTCTGTTCATGTATGTGACTTTTCAAGGCGCATACCATTGTAGAACTGGCTGAATTGTATTCGTTCGATCCAGTTACATCGAAAACCTACTTTAACTTCTCAGAGATTTCGAAATCAATCCAAGTCGATGCGGTTTGTACCAGGGGTTTTCTCAGGAATTTTTCATGGGGGGTGTGTTCAGAATTTTAGGAGGGGTGTCCCTTTCGAACAAAGGACACAAATGTCCATTTGTGTAGGAAAATTGTCCGTGTTAGGGGGGGTGTATGCACTTTCCGGGGGGGGGGGGGGGGGGGGGGGGGGTATTAGGGGGGTGTTAGGGGGGTGTAGGAAAATCACTGGTTTGTACACTCTATTTATGAATGTGTAAGCCAGACCACTGAACCAATTTATATGGTTACACGAAATTTGGATTTGAAACCGTTTTAAATGCGAATTCCGTGTAGCTATACAAGGTGCGTTTTTTCGTCTCGGTCAATAGCAGATTAGGGTAGGCAGCAATGAAAACAACAACAATCCTGTACTTTAATAATCGTCCTTTTTGCGACTAGAAATATCTTAGCAAAATCTACCTACGTTGAGATTTTCGCAGATGATCGGGGTGCACTTCATTATGAAAGGTCCTGATTTCTCGGGGTTTGCTCATATCATCGCTGCTTTTACTTTGGACCGTTTGCCTGATGACCGTGCTCATTTTAGTTCATTAACATAACCTTGTAACGATTGATCTTCCTGGCGGACATTTTTGGCTATTGTACGCACGGATATTATCATCAGCCACATAGAGAAACCTATCCATCAGCACCTGATGAAGTTTCCTTTACGTAATAATGACGTTCTCATGTGTCGACATTTATTCGGTCCCTTGCAAAACGATGCAATCAAATTGCATTCCGTTCGCCATTCGGGAAATTAAAATCACTTATAAACTTATAATATATGTGTATATCTGAATTGAATATAAATTAATATATAAATATTTGACAAATCATATGAATTAGAATTTTGAATTTTTCAATTGTTTTTTACAATGTGATCAAATTGATTTTACAGCTTGCATGGAAGAGACTGAAAACCTACCTTGTCTGCGAACCGGACAGGATGTAATGGACATGTTCAACTTTTCATTAGACAATCTCTACTTGGATCTAGGCGCAATAGCTCTACTATGTATGACTTTCCATATACTTAGCTTTATTTTCCTATGGAAACGATCGTGACGTATGTACTACAACACAGTAATAAAATCGTAAAGAAATTGTAAACTTTTTACACGAAAACTTTGAATGTCTTTCAATGAAGGAATATCTCCAGTAACACTCAAGTGGAGCATTTGTTTGATAGTCTTTCACATAAAAGATATCTGTGAAATAGAGTAATGCGGTTTCGGATATTGCATAGCTTTGAATAATATAAAAGGACGGTTAGAACAGAGTGATGAATAAAACGAAAAGAATCGAACAATGAGGAGAATCTTCGAATACTGTCCTACGTAGCATAAACACCCTATCTGCATTTTAATAATTGTTGAGTTATTGAAGATTTGTGTTTTTTTTTAAAGCTGCAGATAGATAGATAAGGTATTTATCACTATTGATTTTAACATACTTGCTCAAAAGATAGGATTTTCATATTTTGTAGAATGATCTAATAGATTATGAAATTTTCAAATCCGGTGTTAAGTCAAAAATGAAAAAAAAAGTCAGATAGGGCGTTTATGCTACTTAGGGCAGAATAGTAATAAGCAGGGAAGAGTGTCAAGTCTGGGTGGAGCTCGACTTGATGAAAATAAAATAAAATGAAACACAGGAGAAGAAAACGCATGGAGGAAAAACACCCAAAAACAAAACAAAAAACTCGAATTTTTTCTCACGAGCGTTGGCGAAATTTTAGTGCTGACGGGGACAGCGCTGTTTTGTTATCTGAACTTTATATTTATAAGGTCCGTTCGCGTACTGCGGTAGCAACAGATTTTTGCAACGGGCTTCTTTTTGTGGCGAAATTTGGCTTGTGGCAAAATCTATTTTAATATAGTTAGATTTTACTTCATTTAATTTTAGTTTTAAGTGTACGCATCTGAGAGAAAATATTTTTCTTTCGTGTTAAATCCGTTATAATATATTTTAAACACAATTATCACCGCATCGATTTCTACAGCACTCTTCTTTACATGCTGTTGAACTGTCGTTAGTACATTTGCTCAAAATTTAACCTTATTTACATCACTTTTCCGTTTATAATTATAATTATCGCGACCTATTTTTGCCACTTAGTTTTTGATATTGTATGGGAAAGCAAATATAGTCAGTGACAAACACAATGATATAACGCGAAAAATTTAATTCATCGAATAAATAGAAATCGTTCGCCTTGCAAAAACTCAGTCAATTATGCATTTTTTTCATTTTTCATTTTATATATTACCATCGTTAATTATTATATAATAAATAATTATTATGTAATAAATTAAAGTTTGAACAGCTAAACGCACTATCATTTTTTTATTATGAATGTATAGATGATATTTTCGCAGCTTAGCTCCTAGATGTGTTCCCTTCTTTTCTTGCAGTTATAGAAAGAATTGAAAAAAATTGCAATTTAATTTCCTTGCCTTCAGCGTCAGTGATAATTTTAGAATCAATTTAAGCATCTCTTACATCAGCGTATAGCACAGATCTGAATGGAGAATAGGTCTGTTCGCGTACTGCAGCAGCAAAAGATTTTTACAGCTGGCTTCTTTTTGCTGCAAAATTTGCCTTGCAGCAAGAGTACAAAAACGACTTTCTGCGAATCTATTTTAATATATTATAATAGATTCAGGTACGCGAACAGACCTAATGATTCAGACTTTCTTTCTCCAAATGTAAATTTTTTTTAACCATGGTATCACGCACATCCAAGCCAAGTAATCTAGGCATCAAAAGTAATCCCCACCATTTAGCGCCAGTCTCAGTCAGATATGGAATGCAAAGTGACGTACAGTTTGCTTTTTGCTTGGCAGAAATACTTGAAATTGAAAAATGGGCAAGATCGATTTTCTTATTGGAAAGGCATTTGCACATTTGCACTATCCAATTTTCACATTCAAGCGCCAAATGTCACTTTTTAGCTCGAAAAAATGTACTGCCTCAGTGTGTACTGCACATACTTAATTGGCGTGAAATGATTGGAGACATGTGTCAATGCCAACTGCATTTTCAAAACGAAAGCAACTTCTAAGCAATTTTTCTAATTTAAATGAAGTCGAAGACAGTACTTTATGAAGTCGAAGACAGTACTAAGCTTTACAAATATTATCCATAACTTCACAAAAGAGAATTCGCTAAGATATTGGCACAGAACTCGCGACTCGATTTGGTTGTTAGCTTGAGAATATAGAAGCCATGTAGGGGAAAATTGACAATGTTATGCAACAATTTTGGTCCTTTCTCCTCTAGTGTGTTTCTTATAGACTTGTCTACTCCATTTCTACTATCTCGGTGCACAACATGGTATGCTGGACAACTAGCTACTCATCACTTACCAAAAGAGACAAGTTATTCTTGGAACCGTTATTTTGTTTCCTATTTTAACTGCAACGCGACATAACATATTTTTAGTGTTGAACTATGAAAAAATGTGAAAAGTGTCAAAATAATAAATAAAGGAAATTCTCTTAGAATGTATCGGATGAAATTATGTCGTCACTAAATTTAATGAATATATTAAAAATACACTTTTTCAGATGGCACGTTTCTCAATTAGAAAGAAGCGAATCAAAGTTTTTACAATCCAAAGTTTTTTAAAGTTCGGCGTTACGTGGTCTATATTTTCTGCGTTATCCCTCATCACTTCTACCTTAATGTCAGAGTAAAGATCAAGATTATAACAAGGCTTGCTGTGCTATATGTTCGCACAGTAGCTATTAGTAAAAATATACATATATTAAATCAAGGCCCCTAAATCAGATCAAATACGCATTGCAAGGAAAAGTCAACACGTGTCCCGATCTCTTGCTTTTAAGACTCACTGGTATTTCTGATGTATTCACTAAGATGTATTTGCATGTATAGTGCCAAGAATGTTCTGTAGAAAAAAGAGATTGTGCGGACCGGTTAAAGATTTTTCCTTAAATCTGCCCCTTTGCACCAGTGGCGGCTCGTCGCCACTGAGTTAAAGTAAAGTAGATATTTCTTGTTGGTATCCGCGTATACCTTATAATAGTGTTTTTGTGTCGAGGGGGCCCAGTGGCGGCTCGTCAGGGTGGGCCAGGCGGGCCGGGCCCACCCTGACGAGCCGCCACTGCTTTGCACGTTAGTTACTTTTGTCGCCAGCCTGATTAAGGTGAAATGGAAAGAATCAAAAATTACATTTGCTAAACTTATTAACTTGCAGATGCCTTCCACCAGTCTGCCTTCCAATGCAAGCGAAGGAGTGTCTGATTTAACTTCCATGAGGTTTTTCCAATAAGATTCAGTGCGGCCGAAAAAACAGCTACATACAAGGCCGAATAAAACACAATATTTCACATTTTAATTCATTTTTTATCATTAAAATAATATGAAGTAAAAATAGTACAGTTATTTATTTGTAAAAGCAATAATTGTGTATATGAGTTATTTTACTCTCTATAGCCAGAACAAAAAATTGTTATTAGCATATAAATAGATATAAGTATGAAAGATAGTACGTTTCTAAACTAACCCCAGTTAAAACTATAATGGAATGTATTCTTTTATCGAAAAATACTCACCGTTAAATTTTCATCGAGGTTATTGACGACAAAAGAAAAAACTGACTTCTTCTGCATCATAACCCGTTTTGAGTGTTATCAAAATTTGCATTATATTTTTATGTATGTAGATTGCATTAAAGATTCATATTAGATCTTTATTTCATTGAATCTGATCTTATTCTTATACATTTGAAACTAAATATTTTTATTCAAAGGCCAGATTTTCATTTCGAAGCTAGATATATTTCAACTTCATGACAGATATCGATATTTCGAGGATAATCTGCTCTCTTATTTATAGCACTAAAATTCACCAAAGACGAATGTGTATAACCCTCACCATATTCGTTTTTGGCGTTAATGACTCGCTAGAATTTCGAAACAGGTGATTCGTCAAGAAAGGAAAAGCAGATGAATTCGTTCCCGAATCAAATATTCGTAAGAGTGGCTTTCTAATGTTTTGTTAGCGTCGTTAGCGAGTCGCTTGGTATGCTGCGTAACGTTTTTTTGTCTTGCACTTCTAACGTACTACTGTGTAGTAGAGTATCTGTGTGCGGTAGCAATCGCTAGTTTTAAGTTCAGTTTTAAGTAAACCAATCGTAGTCTCTTATCAGAAATCAACTTGTTATTATTTAACTAACTCCACATACAACAATTCTAATGAAAATATGAAATTCACTCTGTAAACCAACCCTTCGATTGATGGCTTTTAATAAAAGCGCATGTACTCTACCTTATGACGATTAAATAACAAAAGACAAATATGCACTGCTTTGCGACTAAGTATCATTGAATATAAGAAAAGTTAAATTAGTTTGCAGCAAGTTTCAAAGCAAAAAGTCGGAATTCAAACAGTGTTTTTCGTTTCAAACACTTTCAACATGGCGTAGAAAAAACAAATTCCATCAGTGCGTTTTGTGAAATGTCTGTGATGTGAACATAATGTCGATTCGAAGACCAGAATGCTTAAAACTAATGATGCCGGAGAACTTCTGTTCAGTAGTTGAAAATTCTAGTATTATAATAATGCGCAAACGTATATGAATGCCTAAATAGTTTTGTGTTTAAATAGTTCTCGTTTTCATGCTGAAAATTTAGAACGAAACTCTCACCTGACTACATGCAGGGCATATACATTTGTATATGCATATTTGTTACAAATCGTGATGCTTTAGGAAGTGCTCCCGATTTATATTTGTCGCTGTTGCAATGGATAGGTTATGAGCAGATATATAGTAAGTACAAACACAATTCATATTAATTATACGTTTACAGTATTTGTGACATATTTTCAAATAAACTTGTCTAGGAAATCGTGTGACTACTTATATTTTCTTAAATTATGAGATATTTTCCCCCATTTGTTAGCAGCTTAACGAACCAATAAAAAAATGTCTGAATGTTTACATTTATTTAAAGACCACGAAAAACTTTCAAAGCTGTCTTAATAGAATGGGATCTCTTCTAAGAGCTTAAGTAAATTGTTCAGCAGTTTTTTTCCCAAGAAGAGGAAGCTGTGAATCAGTTCCCGCTTCTTTTTTGAAAGTTTTTCGAAAGCGCTTTTTTTCAATTATACTTAGATACAATCAAAATAGCTATCTTTGTTTGAAATTAAATATACGTAAGAAAAAAACAAAAAAAGTAAGAAAAATCAAACTAAGGTTCCGATCAGGCTAGAAACGGCAAAAATTTCAAAAGTCCTTTCTATTAGAAGCCGCCTCTTAAGAACAATATTTATGCTTATATTATACATATGTTCAATCATTTGCACTAGCAATTTTATAAGGCGTTGATACCGCCACTTTAAACTGTTGCTCGTAAAAACTGTTGCTTACCAAAGTTGTTGCTCATGAAAATTGCTGCTCATCAAAATTGTTGCTCACCAAAGTCGTTGCTCATCCTACTGATGAATAGAGTTGAGTGTGGCGGTGTTCAACATGTTGCTCAACAAGTAAAACTATATTTTCGACCACTGTTAGGAGCATCTCTGAAAAAAATTTGGATTGAAAAAGTATGGGGAACATTTTTTTGGCTAATCAAATGCTATGTGATTCTCCAATTTTGGAGTGTCGTATTGGTTGAAAATAATTTTTACATTTTTGTTTTGTCTGTTCAAGCTCTAACAACATTTTTTTTCATACAAAAGCTACAAAAATAGGATAGATTTTGGTTTAAAAAAAAATTAGTTAAATCACGTATTTTATACTAATCAGAGTACTCCCCTTGAAATATATGACAGTCACTGCAATTTCGCTCGGACACGAAGTCACCAAAGTTTTGTTTAGTGGTTTGTGTACATTTGTAGATTTCTGCTTTTCGAAAGGGTTATCAACAGGTTACGTTGAGGATGACAATTAGCAAGTTTTTAGATTGTTCAAAGAAACAATTACGTACAGTGGGTAAAAAAAGTTAAAGCACGAACTCTTAGTATGAACAAAAAACCTATATTTAATGCGACTTTAATAATAAATGATTATGTTTTCGCATTTAATTAAAAGTTTTGCATGTTTACTTTAAGACCAATATAAAAAAAACCCTGTAGCGAAGCAAATTTCACAACATTAACGTAACATTTTTCAGTGAAGTACCAAAATAGCGCAAAAAAGTTAAGGCACAGCGTAGTTTTATCTGAAATTATTTGTAATTTCTGGGAAAAAATACTGTTACATGTACTTAAAATCATGAAAATATGATATTTCTATTCAGTCTAGCTTGAAAAAGTAATTTTATTGAGGGTGTTGTTATAAATGAGTGCGAAAAGGATCCGTGAATGTTTTTTGCGACGTTGGAAAACATGAATGGCGTATTCTGAGATTGGAGTACTGATGGGAAAATCAAGCTATATAGTGAGAAATGTAATAACAAAATATAAATCAACCAAATCAGAAGAGACTAAAATCTTATCTGAGCGAAAAAAAGGGGATTATCAGAAAAATTAAGAAAAACCCTAAACTAAGTGTCCTAGTTTTACAAATTAAGGTGAAAAAACGAGTTGAAACTCAAACTCAAACTCAAAATATTCAAAATGTACTAAAGAAAGCGGGTTTTAAGGGCAGAATGTGCCTAAGTAAACCTTATATTAGTACAAAAAATGAAATTGTTAAATTACGTTTTGCTGAAGAGTTCGTAAAAAAGCCAAAATCATTCTGGAAGTCCATAATTTTTGTTGATGAAGTAAAAATTAATGTTTTTGGATCTGATGGACGGCGATATGCTCGGCGAAAGCCTAATACAGAGTTTAGGAGGAATCATACTACTCCCACTGAAAAACACAGCGGAGAGAACATTATATTGTGGAACTGTATGGGGCCATCTGGTCCTGAAAATATAGATTTTGTGAACGGTATGATGGATCAAACCTGTTCCCTGGGTATTCTTAAAAGAAATATTAAACTAAATTGCTGGAAAATTAGGCACTTTATACAATTTTGGCCTGTATCAGGACAACTATCCGAAGCACAATTCGGAGCAATGTCGGCTTTGGGCTATTTGTAAATGTCCAAATGCTATCAAAACCCCCCTGAGTCAACGAACTTAAACCCGATCGAGCATTTATGGCATCATCTCAAAACTAGAGTAGTATTGCAAAAGGTAAAGTATAACAAAGGGCTCCAAGATGTCATTATTGCTGAAGGGACGAACATTTCACCCACTTTTTGAAAAAAAAAAAATTGCGAAAAAGATGCTGAAACGACTGCGAGAAGTGATAAAAATGCATGGAATAGCCACAAAGTATTAGCGCTATGTAAGCTAATTTTTTTGAAATTGATCACTTTAACACAATTGAAATAATTTCAGATGAAATTTTGGTACTTCACTGAAAAATGTTACGTTAATATTGTGGAATTTGCATCGTTACCGGTTTTTTCATATTGTTCTTAAAGTAAACATGCAACACTTTTAATTAAATGCAAAAACACAATCATTTATTATTAAAGTCGCATTAAATATAGGTTTTTTTGTTCTTACTAAGTGTTCGTGCCTTAACTTTTTTTACCCACTGTCTGTATATTCCATTTGTTTCAACATTTTTTACATGCAAATTCAAATGAAACATTTGAAATAATTTTTTTTTCTGACTTTATTAATTTTTGCGATAAAAAAAATTTGAAAAAATAACAATAATGTCATTACACCAAATTTTATTGTCAACATCAATGAATTATTATAAACCTCGGCTGCTACTTCATTTTTATTACTTTGATCACACCCACACTCAATTTTCTTGCATTTCTTTCAATTCGACAAAGCAAATATTCAAACATTTTTTCGTAAGATGGAAATTTAACAACACTACGCGGAAAAAATTTACTCTTTGTCGTGAAGTTTGCTGGCTCAAATGCAAAGAATTTGTTATTCCATTGAATCGCAAGGAAAGAGTTGGACTCATTGGAGACGTAGACAATTTTCTCGCAAGCCAAAGCATTTGATAATATTTGATCGAATGTGTATTTGTTGCAACTGTTATCTGTAGATGGTAGAACTTCGACTTGAATTTGGGTATCTTGCAATTTGAATCTCTTTTCCATGTTTGCAATATCAACTGGTACGCGTCCTTGAACTGAAAAGAGTTATAATTGAAGCATGGATCATACAAATTTCAAAACAATGAATAACCAGCAACTGAATCCATATACAGCAAATGCGATGCCCTTTTGATTTGTTCGAAAATACAAGGATTCCATGTCGCTATGTTCCGAAGGTGGCACATTCCTGCAGCAATGACGCAAGCAGCATTTTTCCACTGAAATGAAACGAACATAACTATTTTATTTGAGAAATGTGTGAAATTAAATAAGATTAGCAGCACTATCATTGAAGTGATTGAAAACTAATTAAATGTGAAATAAAGAGGGGAAAATTGGAATAATCCTACAGCAAGCATTGTCGCGTGCAGGGGTTTAAGCTAGTAGAGAACTTCATTCAGAAATTTCAAATCAGTATACTAGTTTTAATTAAAGCCAGGTGCCTATTCAGCGCTAGGTTAGCTCAAAGCTTGGCGCCCAGTTTATTTCCAGAACGGGATTCGAACCAAGGACCCTCCAAAATAGAAGTCAGTGCACTATTCATTAGACTACATGAGTTTCATGAAATAAAAGACTTGAATATTATTTAGATCCACTTTGCACTTTGAGTCATATTCCTGCTTTTCAAATATAAATTCAACACTTCTTGGTGTCAAAACCCAAAAGTGACAGCCACCTATTTTACTTTCGGAAGAGAATCAAGGGACCCGATCGAAGTTGTTGCAACTTCCCGACTTCTCTCATATCGTTTTAAGAACCAATTTCGTTGAGGAAATTTCCCCATATCTCTTACGCATGTCTGACGCTTTGCGAACAGGCCATGAGCTAACAGATAAGGAACAAGATCGACAGAAGAAATACGCAGATAGAAGCCTAATAACTGTGGCTCAATACCAGCTCGGAGATCAGGAGTTAGTATCCACAGAAGTTAGAAGTAATGCAGCCAAGCAAAAGGAAGGAACTCCTACGAAGTTGCAAGTAAAGACAATTTAATTAGCTTATTAGGGGCGTTAACGAGGAGACCACACGTGGGAGCAATATTCAACAATGCTACGAACGATGGAAATATAAAAACGAACACATGTGCTGATATCAGTTGCAAAGCGCGATCAGCGCAAAACGAAACCAGCTACCTTCCATGATTTAGAGACAATAAAAGAAACACCCAGATCAAATTTTTGCTTCGGATCGAAAATGTTGCCCAGGTCCTTATGTTGATCTACATGTTTCAGAAGACTAACCGCCAAAAAATTATCAAAGGAAATGGAATCAGGCTTATGGGAAAAATACATCACGAAACACTTGAAAACATTAAGAGCAAGGGAGCTCACAGAGCACCAATCACTTAAAACAAAAAGTTAGATCCGATTGTTAGTTATTGTTAGATCCGATTTAGGGAAGCAATAGCACGAAAAATGTTAAGATCATCATCGTACGAAAGAGAGTCAGACTTAAACTTACAAAAAAGGTCATTAATAAACAACTTGAAAAGGAGGGGAACAAGGTTGGAACCTTGGGGAGCACCAAAGGCAGACTAGAAAAGGGAGGAAGAACAACCATTAAAGCAGGTGCGATCATGGATGTAGGTACTGTGTCTAATACTTTTGCGAAGTCAGTGTAAATCACATCAGCTCTAAGACCGTTGTCCAAAGTACACTTAACAAAGTTAGTGTATTTTACTAAAGTGGTAGTTTTAGAACGTCCCTTAATGAAATTATGATGTTCTTTAGAAAATAAGTGACTAAAAAGCACTCAGAATTTTTTCATGAACGATCCCGCTCAATCAACTTATGAAAGCAAGACAATTTTGATATAGGACGGTAGTTGGTAACATTACTAATGTCCCCCGATTTTAAAACCGGAAAAATTTGGCAGCTTTCCAGCTGGAAAGAAAAATACCAGCGGACAAACTTAATTTAAATAAAATAGACAAAGGTTTACATTAGAAATACCATCAGGGCCGCTGTTCACTGAATGATCTAACGAGGACATTAGGATTTCTACTTCGAGAAGATGAGTCATCACAAAATTCTGATGAGAAGACACAGTTGCAACAAAGTTCCCTGAAGCAATGAAAGCAGAAGAAGAAACAAATAACTTAGCAAACAAATAACAAATGTCTTGAGGAACAGAAGCAGTAGTTTCCTCCAGAAAAAAATGTTAGGAATTCGATTACTAGTTTTAAGGAAACGGACATACGACCAGAAAGGCTTCGAGTTATTTGAGAAAGACACGCTTCAATATGGGCGAAGTACCCACGTTTCGCTTCTTCAACAGTTCTTTCCGCCACTGCTCGCAAAGACCAATAACACTGAAAAACTTCAACAGATGAACTATGAAAAAATTAATTTCGGGCCTTATCTTTCTCGCGCAAAGATTTAGAGACTGCTACAGAAAACCAAGGAGAACAACCACCATGACGAGTACGAGACACAGGAGTAAATCGAGATACAAGGATATTAAAGAGAGAGTAAAAAGAGGAAATAGCTTCATTGACTTCAAGCCCACGAAAGAAAGAAAACCATTGTTTTTATTGTGTACCAATCTTTAGCCCTAGCTTGTAAAAATATTTTAATTCAAATCAATTTTTTCCTTTTCAAGCTGGATTTATTTTAATTACTCTACTTTTATCGATATTTCGAAGGTAATCTGCCCTATTCTTCAGGGTCTATCGGTCTAATCTTAAAATAACTTAGATATCTTATTTAAAGTGCTTACTTTTAAAGTATTAACTTATACTAATTACCAACTAATCGTCTACTTTTACTTTTCTGAAATACATTTAACTAAATATTAATTAAATTTTCCTGCTGTTCAAATTAACCTCAACAATGATGATACACAGTTTCCTTGGTTTGTGGTTAGTCGCTTATCCATCGTCGTTTTCCATATGTTCAGGCTTTCGTACGCATCCAGTTTTTGTACCTGGTGTACTTCCTTAATCACCTCCACGTTGTCTCATGTTATGTTGTGCTCTTCCTTAATTTACCACTTAATTTTATGATGTTACTGGTTGGAACTGCTTTGTTTTTTGTTTTTCCTGTGCAAAGAGCGTCGTATTTCGCACTTCTTTTTTTTGACAAGATTATCAATTATATTCTCGTCAAATCCATTTTTGCTCGCGGTATCTTTAATATACGTAACTTCTGAGCTAAAACTTTCCTGATCCATAGGGCGCCATTTTTTGACGATGCCAATGATCAGAAGAGGAAGGTATTGTTCTCTGGGTGTGTGTGTGTGTGTGTGTGTGTGTGTGTGCTTCCGGTAGATATTAAACCTAAGAAAACGTTCTTTCCTTATGACCATTGAATCCAAGAAGGGTAGTTTCTCATTGTTTTCGACTTCCATTGAAAAGTGGATATCCTTAAGTGCTTGGTTCGATTTCTCCAAAGCTTCTGCCAAAGCATCCTATTTTACTATAGCTAGAATTTTGTCCACATATCTTAACCAAAACTTCCTTCATCAAGTTTCTTCTCCAGTCTGTCCATAAATATCTCACTCATTAGTGTTGGCAGCACCTTTCATAGCTTTATTAGTGCCATGGCAACACCTTTCATAGCTTCAAAGTATTTCCCCCTGAAAGTAACGTAACTTTCATTCATGCAGACCGAGGCAAGTTTCAAATAGTCCTTAGCTCTCTTCATCCCTTCCGGTGAACTATTCTTCTCTAATAGGCATTCCTCAAAGAACGCGAGTGCTTGTTTTACCGGCACGCTTGGGAATGGAGCCTTGACACCAGATGATACAACTAGCTCATCTTCCCCTATTGCTGCCACTCCTCCAAGTCGCTCTATCACCTCGTCTCGATTTTTAACCGTTCTATCGCTAATCTTCCCTAAGGCCCTACACTCATCTATAATCCACTTTGCGATTCTTCTTGTCGGAGCGTTTTTAGCAATTGCAATTTCCCTTAGCTCATTTCCTTTCTTGTGTATCGTTGTGTATTTATAAATAAAAAAATAAAGAAAACCAGTTGATAGCGAGGACTTCAGCAGCAATTTGTCCATAATAAGCTTTAAAAAAGTTGAAAGACGACACATTTATGATCTTTTTGCGTGGTCTCTCCAATAAAAGGGGGATGAAAAGGGTCAGGATCTACGTAAGGAAAGGATGATTAGGTTAGAAGTAGATTCGGAGAAGGAAAATTAGAAAAAAAAGGTCCAGCAAACGATTGTTATTATCAGGATAAGGAACAAAAAGTCAGGATGAAAATGCATTTGTAGACAAAATGATTAAGGTCGAGAGGTGCCACTGAATAGAAGGCAAGTTGAAATCACCACATAGAACAATAGACGAAGGGGGATATTAAAACATAATAAAGTTGGACAGCTCACTAAAAACGTCCATACGTGGAAAGGGATGCACTACACGGCACATATACAGATACAAGTAATAAACAACCGTTGTGTGACAGGGGAACATGGGAGCAACGCTCTCAACAGGATACGACACCACAAAGCTTGCACAGAGTGTATTAAACAGAGATTTACAAATGGCAATTAAGACTCCACCAACGTCTGCTTTATTCGTTAAATCACGATCGCAGTCATATCTGAAAACATTGAGTTTCATCAAAAGAAATTGAGACTTACCGTGAATGTGTTGTAAATGTATTTGCAAAATATTTCGGAAATATTATAAGTTTCAAATTTAAGTTTCATAAAATCAACATTTAAAATAATAGTCCCCCGCTTGCTTTGTGGTCTACAATTCGAGTTACTTCTTCATACTGACTATTTATATGTAGGTGCTGCAATGTCTCGAATAGTCCAGACAATTATCGAACACTCTCGTCTAATTTCTCGGTGGCTAGGATGTTCTGGTATATTTTTACTTGGTTCTTTCAAACATGGTGGACACATTGCACTTATGTTGAGGTACACAGAACAAACTGACCCAATTTAATATTGGTATATCTCACTGTTACCTTTATGAGTGTGAAAAGCATCAACCCTAGCTTTTAGCAAAATAAATAAATTGGTAGCATGTTGGAAGAGCACACACACACATGGTTTGTCTGGTTTGCGTACTTTCTGTAAAGATGCCCCTTATGCTGATGCATGATTTCTAAGATTCCGTTCGAAAAGTTTTATCTGCGCAGTCTAAGGCAATCCGCACACGGGTCGTTGAGCTAACGTAGTAGATGCGATATTTCTACGCTTGGTCGTCACAACCTATGTAAATCAATGGGTGACCGCTAACGGAGCGTTAGCCTATCGTGAAGAGCGAGAAGCGTAGTCGGTTCACGTTGAGTGCGTCTCAAGCGTTGTGCATTGCAGGCCTCAAGTCGAATGTCTAGTCGTTTTTGCAAGCGCGATGGATGACGGCAACGTACAATTCGTGGGGGAGGTGGAAAAATGCCCCGAATTGTATGATTTTACGACGCATGCTGACGTTTTCTTGGCGACTCGTGTGCGGACATGATACGAGGATGACGGCACTCGTTTTCTCGCGAGCTTCACAAGTGTCAAACGCATCTCTCACGTATAGCATGGCTAACGACCCGTGTGCGGAGTGCCTAAAACGTTTCAGACAAAACGCTGCGTGTGGATAGGAAAACTGTGCAATTTTGAGAACGGTACAGTTGCAGCGATAGTTGAGTCGGTAGGGCATAGTTATCCGTAACGTTTTGACTGCACAAATAAAACGTTGTGCAAAACCAAACGTCTGGACCGGCCTTTAGATTCCGTTCCACAAGTAGAATGCATAATTGAAGACCTTATACCCGCAGCTGAGGATCATTGGATATGCGACTTTTAGTTGGATCAAATTAATTCAGAAGTTTTAAACCTGGGTTTTAAGAGGCAACAACCATTTGTGTGATGAAAAAAACATTTTAGTAGATACTATTGTGTCATGAATACCATGACTTAATAGTATGTTACCTCAATTACGATGTTATCAGCAATTGTTGTAAATCAATCAAATGATAGAATGTACCCTGATATACTACTGTGATCAAAAAAGTAAGGCGAAATTGTCATTTAAAATTCCCGGGCATTATGAAGGCAAGTACATTTTTTTCCTAGGTTGATAGGGCTGCCTTTAGCATTTGCCAAGTATCTGTTTATCAAAAAGTTTAATTATCTCCGAGTTACACGTGTTTTTGTAAACAAACAAAAGTGAATTTTTCGATTTTTACAATGGGCGATTTTGTTGAGCAAAGAACTTGCATCAAATTTTGTTTGCGGAAGAAATATTCTTGTGCGGACATGTTGAAAATGTTGCGGAAGGCTTTTGGTGATCAAACTATGGCACAAAAAAAACGTTTATAAGTGGTACAACGAGTTCAAAGCGGGCCGAGAACGCATTGAAGACGAACCGCGCTCTGGACGATCATCAACGTCTACCGGCGAGGGCCATGTCCAAAAAATCAAAGGTTTGGTGCTTGAAAATCGTCGATTGACAATTAGAGACCTTGCTGGTAGTATTGAAATACCATTTGGCTCAGCCCAAACCATTTTGAAGGATGTTTTGTGTCTCAAACGCGTCCAGTCTCGATTGGTGCCAAAATCGCTCAATTTTTTGGGAAAAAAGCGTCGCGTTGATGTGTGTGAAACTTTGGTGTCTGACCATCAGGACCATTTAATATGCATCATTACTGGAGACGAGACTTGGATTTACGCATACGACCCTAAAACCACCGACCAATCCAGCGAATATCGTGCAAAAGGTGAAGCAAGACCGAAAAGACCACGGCAAAGTCGATCGAAAATCAATGTCATGTTGACAGTTTTCTTTGATTATCGTGTTGTGGTGCACTATGAATTCCTTCCGCCGGTCCAAACTGTCAACAAAAAATAATATTTGAGCGTTATGCGTCGTTTGCGTGAAGCTATTCGTCTGAAACGGCCGGAATTATGGACGAGCAACTCTTGGTTCTTTCATCATGATAATGCACCATGTCATACTGCATTGGTTGTTCGCGACTTTTTTGTCGAAAATTCGACTCACATCATTCCGCAACCACCGTATTCGCCTGATTTGGCTCCTTGCGACTTTTGGCTATTCAGCAAACTCAAAAGGCCAATGCGGGGACGCCGTTTTGACACGATTGAGGAGATAAAAACCGAATCGAAGAAGGTCTTGAAGGCTATACCGGAAAAAGACTATTCCGACTGTTTCGAGGACTGGAAAAAGCGTTGGCAAAAGTGCGTTTTATCGGACGGGGATTGCTTTGAAGGGGATGAAATCGATTTGGAAGAATAAATAAAGAATTCACATTTTATAAACAAATTCACCTTACTTTTTGATCACAGTAGTATGTATAAGTTATATTTGAACTAATTACCGATATTTCGTCCAGAGAGTCTTCTTTTCCAAATAGTCTTCTGAATTTTTGTTTACCAGCAGATGAATGCTTGATCATATTCGACATATTTTTGTTTTCGCTCCAACTATATGAGCCACTTGTTTTCGAAGCATTATGTTTTGAACTAAGCTGCGATATCTCTGCTTTTTCATTTCTTTTTGGGGCTAGTGCAGTTTCCACTTGGATTATTTCATACCAATTATTGCCTTCGCCATCTGGCTTCCTCGTTGAAATCCAATCGAATAAATATTCATCACATTGAGTATTTATAACAAAAGCCGCTTCATCTTTTGAAATACTAAATAGATAGTATGCCATATCTTCACGCCAAACCGAACAGATGCAAAATCGTGTAACGATAACGAAACGACAAAAATTGCGTAGCAGGAGAACAAGGCTATTTTTCAAGGACACATCTGATGCATCTGTTGCACTGATTGGGCCACTTATAATTTGATCGACAATCAGTGCGCACACCACATTCTCGACCGTAAAGCATCTGTTAAGATTTTTAATATCTAAATCAGTATCAACTGTGTCTGTTCCATTGCCGTGCAAATTATCCTGCAAGTTCTGCGCCAAAGAATAAGCCTGCAAGCAGAAAAGCGATTAATATATTCTGTATTCGTAAAAAACTAGTAAATATGGACATTGTTACTATTTTGTTGTGTTCAAAATGAAGATTAATGTCGTTCAAACGTGTTTTTGCCTGGTTTTACAACTTTTAAAAATATAATTAAGTGGCCTAACTTTTTCGTTCTATCAGCTAAACATTTTCTTGCTCTGAAATGAGATCGGCAAACTTTGACAACGATAATCTGCAAAACTTTTTAAGTAATCTGACAAAGACGAGAAATGTTATGTGATTGACAGTTTGAGTGAAGATCAAGAACTCAGAATTCGCATCACTGTAAAATTGCTAGTTTTTTAATAGATAAAGATTTTTATTAGAGTTGTTTCACATATATATTATAAATAAAGAAAGAATAGAGAAATAGTATAATTTAAACAACAAAGTATTCTTGAATTTGATAAATTGCACGGGAAATTATTGCAGAACAGATAGCTTTAAAATTACAGCTACTGACGCCACCGTGACAAAGTTTTTTTTTAGACTGAAAAAGCTTTCGTGCCAGCAGAAAGTCGTGCACGAATTTCTTCGTCATAGTGTTCTCGACTTGGATGTGATGGTTGCTTTTTGGTTGAATGTTCTTATAGTTGATTCTGGGTCCCTTTTCGTAAGTACGTGTGCACATTGTTTTGCAAAACATCACTAACCTTGCTCCGGAGAGGTGTGACCTGCATCCGGTGGGCTAATCTCTCCGCGGTGTTCCATTTTCGCTTTAACAGTCCTCCATAAGATATTACGAGTTATGTTTTGACCATTAACTTTTAAACGCAGGACTTTGATGTCATATACTATGCCAATCAGGCCATTGCGTACACTCCTTCCAAGCTACGATCTCCTTAAGTTCTCCATCAACTAGTTGATCATCCAACAGCTCTAACGGTGCGGTAGTCAAACGGTTTTCCCTTTCAAATCAACGTTGACTCCTTTCGCATTTCGTTTCGGTGCGGAAGTTGAAGAACCACCTGAAAGCCAGCACTATCAGTCCTCAGTACGAACGTTTAGCCATACAGGTATTTGCGGAGCTGTTGACATTTCCCAACAGTTCTTCGATTGGCACAAGGCACTGTCAAATCTATACTCTGACTGATGCGTCGGAATCGACGCGACGAATTGGATGCGATAATTAAGTCCCGAAATTCATAATGAGACTATTTATAGTAGCATAGGCATGTCCAGAATGGTCGGGATAGCTGTTCTAGTCCGTATTGTTTCGATCGATTGCACGATTTCTAGACTATTTAAATCTCTCTCACATTATAAGAATTAGATTATCCGTCATTACTACGTCTCGTCGCGTGTCGCATATTATGGATATTATTCCGTTCTATTATTTATGCGTAATACATTGAAATATTTTTTGTCGCAATGGTTCGAGTTGATATTTATATGCACGGTGTACATGCAACAATATTATACACAGCATGGGAAATTTATATGTAAAGTTTTTCATCATAGGGAATTTGAAGCATCACATTGAGCTCTTGAGTCAAATCTAAGCATGGACAAAGTATCGAATTTTGTCTTGACTTTTGAAAAAAACTAAGTAGACTAGTATGAACAGTCATTCCATGATCACCCAGGTAAAGCTATTTTTAAAATCACTGGAATAACTGCTCCTATTCATTAGTGGTCTCGTAATAGCTTAGTGATTCTCTCTGGGAACGAAAATGACAACCACGCATAATATTGCTGGCAAATCAAATTATAGACTTTGCTTTATCTCAAGAAGATTGAAATTGATAAAATTACTAAAGTTAGATATTAAATAGATCATATCGCAAGAAAGACTGGTTTTGAAAATGCATAGAGAAAATATGCATATTCTGATGCAGGTTCTACCAAACATGCTTCTTTAAGACCAATTTATATTCAAAGGCCTAAACACCTTTGACTCAATGATTGCATCGGTAGCCATAAAGTGAAAGAATCTCTAGAGCGACCATTTGCAAGCGTTTCGAAATTAAAGAAAATAAAAAATTGGTATTTTCATTATAATATTTATCATGTGAAAATTTGATTATAGCCTCTTCTTCTACAAAAAATGATAAAAATACTCAGCTCTGGGAACCATTGGCTAGTGCTGCGAACAAAATTTACTTTAACTGCTACCCTGTGAATTTGGTCTCAATCTCAAACCTAAACCAGAAGTTAGAAAAAGTTTTGAGGAAGTTATCATCGACTCGATTTCCTAAGCTTGAAAAATTAACATACACTCAGTCACAAAAGTCTACATACACCCGAAAATTCTTTCATATTATGCCTAACCGAACAAAAAAATTAATTCAAATTTAGTTTATTTTAATGTTTTTTACTTGTATATACATATTGTGAAAGAAAATTATAAAATTATTAAGTATGTAAACAGAAATTTAAGAAATACAAAAAAATTATGCCACAAAAGTCTACACAGCAGATTAAATTATGAAAAAAATTATAAAATGTACCATTTGTAAATAGATAACTTTAAATTTAATATCAAGTTCGACCACCGTTCGCCACTATAATAGCTTCCAATCTCCTAGGCGTCGCAAGGACTTGGTTTTCTGCTATATATCTGGACTAATTTCACTCCAAGCCTTCAATAGCGCATTTTTTTAGCTTCTCCTTGTTACTGGCGTTATATTTTCAAACTCTTTTTTCAAGTTCATCCCAAATATGTTCAATTGAATTGAGATCAGGCGATTGTGGTGGCGTATGCAACTGTTTCGGGATGTTGTAAAGGATCCACTTTCGAACGACCAAAGCAGTGTGCTTTGGGTCGTTATCTTGTTGAAATATCCAGGCCCGTTCGAGCCTTAAGCGCTCAACAGATGGGCTCAGGTTAGCTCGCAGTATGTTGAAGTGTTGGTGATAGTCCATTATGTTTTCAATGACATGAATATTTACTTCACCAGCTGCTGATATCACACCCCAAACCATCACGTTACCTCCTTCGTGTTTTACAGTTGAGATAACATTGTCTTTCTGCACCTCTGCATTTACTTTTCGCCGAACTTTTCCACGGCCATCACATCCAAATATGTTGAAGTGACTTTCGTCCGTAAAATCACTGTTTTCCAAAAACTATTACTACTACTATAAGATTATTTTGATATTTTTTCGCGAACTCCAATCGTTTTATTCGGTTTGCCTCAGAAATAAACCATTTAAACCTCAGAAATAAACCAATAAACCATGGGACGTATCGGTGAAAAGTCCTACGAATAATTTCTGAATGCACTGCTTTTCAAAAATTCATTTTCAATACATTTGCTTATATTTAGTGCATTTATTTTCGGATTTGCCTTAACTTTTCGTATTTCTAACAAAACCTCTTTTCGAGCAGCCATTTCACCAATTTTTGTATTTAAACATTGTAACTACTCTAACTCACAATGCAAACTGAAACAATAGCAATGACTAACCATTAAATCGTTCCGAAGAATCGGAATAATGATGCTAGAAAACCGTTATTCCTAGAAATGTACCTGTATGTAGACTTTAGTGGCATAAATTTCAAGGTTTTTGTGATATTCTGGTATCAGTTTTTTATTTCGTTGCGTAATATCTATTAACGTGCTAAAACCTTTGCAATAATATTTTACATTATTAATATTCGTAGTTTTGGAAATATTGCTGATTTTTCAGGTGTATGTAGACTTTTGTGGCTGAGTGTATTTGTAACCTATTTTCTTTTGCGAGTAGTTAATGATATGAAAATTCAATGAGAACATAAGCAGGGGCAAAAATTACGAAAATTCTTTGCGCTTACAACCCTTTACTTGTTTACTTCACTTTGAAACCAACCCATCCTTTAAATTTCATTTTGAGCCAATGATTGCATTGCATTGGAAGCAATATGGGTAGAAAAATGTTGAGAAAACATTTCAAAAAATGTAGCAATAGAAACATATGTACATATATGGCTTATTTTTATTACAAGGATATTATAGTTTGACAATCAAATAGAAGTACTGCTTCCCGAAAAAATTGACAAATATGACCGTGGCAAATTCAATCGTTATTAAAGTCAACTTTTTGAATTTCGGTTTGAATCATTTGCCGTGTTCAATTTTTACTTATTAATACTTCCAAGTACTTGGCAGTAGATTACAAATAGAACGCCATCTTCGTTCATACGAGCAGATTCTAATCTGTCAAATTTTATGCAGTATTCAAATGTCAACCATTTGAAAATAAAGGGAGAAAATAACGAGTAAAACTACCGCAACCGATAGGAAATATAATTCTAACAGAAAATTACATCTTTTAATTTTCTAAACATTATGAAAGCATTTTCTATCTACGCAAATATTCAACATAAGCTTGAAAGTACCAAATCCACCTATTGACAACTATGTAAATGGTCACCTCGCGGCAAAAAAAAAAACGGTACTACTCATGAACTGCTTGGCAACAAGAGCGCGAGTAGTTGGTAGTAGCCGGAAGTACATACTTGCAAGTACTAAATAGTAATAACGGAAAACGGGCATTGACTGCTTTCAAAACGAAATATTTTAATTCATACACCAAGTTTTTTTTAGAAGCTAGATATTATTCAATTCATCGACAGATATCGATATTTCTATGATAATTTATCTTCCTCTTCCGTCTCTATATTTCTTTCTTTCTATTATTTATAATTTCCTTTTTTCAGTAATTTTTATTAAATATTGCCATTTATTTGCCATTTATTCTTAGCCTAAGTACGTTAGTTGTTGGTGGTGGCGTAGAGTTTAAGTTTTAAGCTGTCCCCTAAATCTTGTAAATTTGCTCAACAAAATAAAGCTTTTTTCCCTATAACTTCCGATTCAGTCATGAAATCAAAACAAAACTTATGTAGTAAATGGACCTTATTGTAAACCAGCTGTCGTAGGAATTCCAAAGGAAAATCCAGAAAAAAACCTTCTTTATGAAATTTTGATGCTTAAAAATAGTCATATACTAATCTTTATATGATGAAAGTCTTAAGGCGGTTTCCGAAAAAAAAATTCTTACAAGCAATAATTGTTACTTTCAAGGGTACCACACATTGCAATTCTTGTCAAAACAATTAGGAAAATTATACATCCTTTAATAATACTGCAGAGTGACTTTGATATTCAGATGATGAGAAAGTTTTATTTTATCTTAATAAAATCAGTTATTCAATGCGCAATCATCTTTCCGGTGGTGGCTTTACAATTGAAGACAATAGTTGTCTTTCGTTAGCTTCCGAAATTTGCATCATTAGATCATTAGAGCAATTCTGTAGTGCATTTAAGTAATACGATTCTTTTACTTTTCTCACTAAAAGAGTGATATTCCGTCAAGTTGGTCGATTGGCTAGATCAAAGGAAATTTTCTTAGGGGAAATATCAAAGCTAGTTTCCAGGGTTAAGCTGGAAACATTTGGATTTTTTTTGGATTCAGGGCGTATCAAAAGTAAGAGGATAATGTTCTACCATCATATTTATTATTTAATGGGCTTTTTGTATCACTTTTACTCAGCAACAATAGTTCACCTTTGCTCAATGCTAATGATACATTTACACTGATTCCAAATAGGTCAGTTGTTGACGTCAACTGGGGCAAGCAATTGACAACGGTGTTTACAAACTCGCTCTGAAAAAGGTTTTCTTTTTGAAGTTCAATGAACAATTGAGAAATAATGATCCCGAATGGTTCAAAGCTTTTGCGAGAATGACTACAGCTGATTTGGATTTCTTGTTGGTAATTTTTCGTCACGAATTGCCAAACAAGAAACATACATATCTGCGTCAATCAATTTCTCCTGCTGAGATATTCACTGTATGTCTGAGATTTGGACGGTAATTGCTTGCCCAAGTGGTGGCCACACTGCTGTCAAAATAATTGGCAATTAGTTTGACAAATGCAGCCAATTGATTGCCAACAAATAATTGACCGGTTTTATAAAGATTTATAGAGATTTCTTTTGAGATTCGCGTATTAAAAAGTGATGCACAAATAATCGTAGCGCCGTCTGTATGTATTAATTTTCATCGAAATAGTAATTTAATTAATTAGTCTGGCATTAATTTAATTAAACATTTTCATCGTCTCAGATTAATTACTTACTTTTGTTCAAATTTTCCTGCATTTTTGGCATACCTGTAATCTCTTTCGAGAATTTCAGTTCTCTTTGTTTAGATGAAAATGTGACAACAGTCATTTCAGCGAAGTTTTAATGTTTATCTTAACTCAATGATTTGGTTCACATTTAATAAACTTTATGCTTTGACATTGCATTTAATTACTTTTTTTTAAAGGCTTTTGATCAACTCGAAGTGTATTGATAAGTTTTGAGCTCTTACCTTTTTTATGATCGTTGGTGTCCAGCACTCGACGTGCAGAAGTTGGCTGAGCACAACAGACGCAATGTTGATAAGGATTTCGGACAAACCTGGATTTGGTGCTTCAGCAGCCAGTATTCTAGCTCCAGCAACATTTTTTTGAACAAAAGCTGATTGCATTGTTGGCACACGTAATGATCTTAATGTTGGCGCCGAACCTGATTTTGTCGCTGAGTTCGAATAGACCATTTCTATCTGCAATGGAAAAAAAGTTTACATTTTGAATTTGTATAAGACATAATCAGCTTACTTTACTTATCTCAAAGCTGATCGCTTCTTTAGGGCCTCCAAACTTTTGACTCATTGCTTTGAAAAGGGAAATAGGATCTGCAAATCGCATAACAGATGCAACTCCGCCACTACTTGCTGCACCGTTAGGGTCTGTTTCGTGGGAATCAAAAACATAAATACTCTCATCATTTACCCAAATCGCAACAATATAATTTTTGTTCAGAGTCATTGTAGCGCCAACGACATTTCCTGACCCCAAATCACGTACTGCTCCGATCAACGCTAAGTTTTTTTCTTCGAAATCTTTTGAGCTATTCAGAATAAATATATTTTCAAATGTTCGAACGGTGTAGTCAAACTTTAATTTGTATATGCAAAAACTCTTTGCCAGATCGTTTATATCTAGTTTGATATTTTTTTCGGTTTTCGGTGATTCTAATAAACTTTTTGTGTAGAATCTATCACTATACTTGATAATAACATCCAAAACTGTTTTTGACCAATCTTCTGTAGGATATATCAGTGAGAATGCCAAAGCAATGATTGCAGAGGCACCATCCAAGTATGTTCTATTCGGGAACATAAAATCATCTTGTGAGAACGATCCTCGCAATATCCAGGCACCGTCTATGTTACATCTTTGAAAGTTTTTGAAGTCGTCACTTTTAAGTGCTTGAAAGTCTTTGTTAATGTAAAAAACTTTCACAGTAACACGCTCATCAAGATATTGTGGCGGTATTTGTGATTTGATGTGATCAACAAGTTCCTCTACTGATTGAAACCACGCTACATATGCGCCATCATCTTTTGATTCAACTATTTCCGAAGTTTCTATCCCTGTGGTCTCAGTTTTAGATAAGGCGTTTTTTTCTTCTCTTCCGAGGTCTGATTTGTTCTTTATTTTATCTGTGTCATTTTGACCATCTCCGAGAATTTGTTGTTGATCAGTAGAATTTTGCAAATCGTTTGATATTGCCGGATTCATTTTATTTTTTACAGATTGCATTCCTGCTTCGATCCGCTTCAAATTAATATTTCCTTTTTCGTTATTTGCTTTTGGGTCAAATATAAAGTAAAGATTATGTTGCTTCCACACTGCCACAAAAAAGAAATCGCTTTTGATTGTGGCCGCAAACGCCGGCTTAATATCCTCATTTTTCAATATTGTTAACAATGTTAACGGCTCTGCTTGTATTTCCTCTTCTTCCGTGACGGACTTGTTTTCAGCTAATTCATTCGCGCTTTGCTGTACTGCACTGTGCACCGTACTCAAATGTATTTCATTTGTAGCATTGCTTGCAATACTTGCAAAACTACCTTCAGCCGCTACTCCTTCTTCCGAAGCCGAAGCTACGTTAGAAAAAACTCCTTCATGTTCTTCGGTCTCGAAACTAAATTTATTCATGCCTATTTTAGGTTCAATTTTTTCGAAATCGATATCTTCTTTCTGAAACTGACAGTCTCCAGACTTTTCCGTTATTTCCAAGTAATGCGTATCCCCCATTTTCAATATATCAACTAAATCTGTTGCTGACCATTCTGCAGAGTCGTGTATCAAAGCCAGGCATAGACCTATTATTAAATTAAAAAATGTTTGCTTGTTCGCTCTTGGGCCGAAAATTTGATGTCCTTCATGGAACCCTTTGCAAAACAATATCGCACTATTTGAGCCCAAACGCTGGTAATATTTAAGAGGCACATTAAAGTCTCCAGCTGCATTCGTTTCTATTCTAGAAATGAAAAACTACATGAATGTATATGAGAAAACGTTCAAATAACGCCATTAATATTCGTTACTTGTTCAGATCCAATCAATTCCAGATTAGAATTGAGTGCATTAATCATATCATTTAGTCTGGCGAATCTTTTTGCTGTTATTTTTCTCGAAAGATCTGAAAACAATTTAAGTTTTTTTGTTTAAAAATAACCTTTTCCATTTATTTAGTGAAATTTGGTTGGAACAATATATATATATATATATATATATATATATATATATATATATATATATATATATATATATATATATATATATATATATATATATATATATATATATATATATATATATATATATATATATATATATATATATATATATATATATATATATATATATATATATATATATATATATATATATATATATATATATATATATATATATATATTGAAAATGTTGTATGTAAATAAAACAAAAGTTTTCAATTTGTACACACGTTTCTAAAAGATCCGTGAAGACATTGAAAATGAAGAACGCCCTAAACGTCCCAGCTCATCAACAATCGATAACGTCCGAAATCACTATCGAGAAGTTGATGACGATGTTGTGATATAATTTGCCTCATGCCAAGCAATTTTAAGCTGATTCCTAGATTGTTGTATTTCGACCAAAAATAGTACCGAGGTAGCGTTGCTCAAGAGTTGCTGAATGAAGTCAACAACAATCCGAAACTGCTCTAATGGATCATCATAACTGATAATAAAGCATGGATATATCGTCGCTGTGAAATCAAACCGGCATATCTGCAAAAATTGAGTTTTTGAGTTTTTGGTATCAAAAAATTCCTTATTTTCCCCTCTATTTTTATGTCGCACCGGCATATCGTAAAGTTGAATAAAAACCCGTCTAATGGTGTTTTGCCGCTTTGCATTCACGTGGATATAGCCCACATGCGAAAACTTTAAAGCGCTCTAGTGGAAAATGTGTATTTTGCAGATATGCCGGTTTGATTTCACAGCGACGATATGGTTGTGCCATCGAAACTAACAGGCTAGCTTCACTTGCTATTTCCGATGTCACGCCATGCGACTAGCCATTGAAATGGCTAGTCGAGACAGTCGATGGCATGCCATAAACGGTAAGCTATATGGTATGTCATTTGCTTGGCCATCAGCTTGGCTATATTTTGATAGTTCTTAATTTTGAAAATGGCGCTGTACCGTGGTCATGCTCCGTTTCTTATAAGCAAATGTAAGAATTCTGAATTGACAGGGCCTTTAAGATCTTGTTGAGTAATCAAAATACTTTAAATGATGTGTAATGGTGGGAAATTGGGAAAAATGCAAATTGTGCTACGGAAGTTTTGAATAATAAAAATAAATTATTAATTATTAAATTATTTTACTTTATAAATAAATAAATGGAACTGCCTATTTATTGATGATTGGTGGATTGGTGGAGCTCTCAAAAATAGTTGGAGTATCAGATACAACCATGTTGAATGTTTTTCACGATTATCGTGGCATGACAAAGGTCAGCGCAAGGTCAGTGCCGAAAATGTTCATGCCACCTTAAAAAAACAGCGCGTGAATTGCTGCCGTGCAATTTTTTGACTATTGAGTCAAATCGTTATTGACAGTGCTGCCATTTTAGCATTTTGAATGCTAGATCTGGCATTATTTTTTCCAAAACCGCATTAGAAATTCGGATTTAGCATCTAGCATTATTTTCTTTAGATTTTGGAATAATCTTCTATTCACACCAAATTTTTCTACGCTTGCCTAGGCAGCATAATTGTTTGAATATTGGTACTCTTCCGCCTTCGTTACGCACTTTTAAAAATAAGTATTTGTAGCTCTAGACGAAACCGCCAAGAAAGTTGGTCTTCAAATTAACGAACAGAAAACTAAATTTATGACTCAATCAAAGAAAAGGACGCCAATAAGACAAAACATAACGATAGGGGACTATAACCTTGAAAACCTAGACAACTTCGTGTACCTAGGGACGAGCCTCTCGAAGGATGGGAATGAGCTTGACGAAATCAAACGACGGATTCAATTAGCCAATAAGACATTCTTTTCGGTGCTTCCCACTTTGAAATTTCGATCTTTATTTATTTTATTTTATTTACTAACCAAACAAGGTATAAACAATACAAGAAAATATTTGAAATAAATATGTGTAAACGGATTATTAAATAAATTAAATAATTAATAAATAAATCAATAACAATTGATAAATAACAAACAAATAAAACATTGACATATAGCTTAAGATAAGGGGTTATGGATGGCTTGGAAAAGGGAGGATTTGAAGGAGAATTAAAACTTATACTGTTAAATACTCTGCAGCATCTATTTACCGGCTCATTAGCTGCGTAAGTAGTGGAATATGGATATTCTTTAAGTAAACGAGAGGACCTGGTGTTCCTTACAGGGTTATTTAATGCCATTTTACTATTCAGGAATTCAACTTTGACAACGCCTCTAATGACGTCGAATGTGAAGCAGGCCGAAATCATTTTTTTTCTGGATGCAAGTGTCAATAAGTTTAGATGACCCAGTCGAAATTCATAAGGAGGAAGGGTATTAAAGGATTGTATAGTTCTCTCAATGCGAAAAGCAAGAACTGTTTTTGTATGGACTCAAGTCTGTTACTGTGATAGAGGCATATTCGAGAATGGGGCGTACAAGTGAGATGTATAAGGGTCTTGTGACCCACAGGTTACGAAATTCCTTGGAAAGTCTTTTGATGAATCCTAGCTGTTTGTTTGCACGGGAAATTATTTTATCATAGTGCAAGGTGAAGCGGAGTTTCTCATCCAAGATAACACCAAGGTCAACAACGTTCTCAACTCGGCCTAACAAATTATTGCCAAGCAAGTATGTGTTATGTGAGACCGTGCATTTTCGGGAAAAATTAATAACCTGGCACTTAGCAATGTTGAGAGAGAGATTATTTTCATTGCACCAATGATCAAGTGAATTGAGTTTAGATTGGAGAAAGAGTGCAACGGGTTTAGATTTAATGATGTGATACACTTTGAGATCGTCAGCGTAAAGTAGATGAGGTATATTTGCTAAGACGTCAGATAGGTCAGAAATAAATATATTAAAAAAGAGTGGGCCGAGATGACTACCTTGTGATACACCGGAGGTAACAGATATATTTTTCGATAAAACTCCTTGAAATTTTACCAATTGCGTTCGATTGCGAAGGTAAGAAGTCAGCCAGCTATGCAAAGATCCGGCAAGTCCGAATTTCAAAAGCTTTGAAATTAAGATAGGGTGGTCAACTCTGTCAAAAACTTTGCTGAAGTCTGTATAGACTGCGTCAATTTGGTACCCTTTCTCCATTTTACACAGAACGTCTGAGATTAGGACTATCAAATTCGTGATAGTTGAGCGACCTTTTCTAAAACCATGTTGCTGCTCGTTTAGACGGGAGTCAACAAGTGGAGAAATTTTATTGTAGACAATCTTTTCAAAAAGTTTCGGAATTGAAGATAAGATGGCAATGCCCCTATAATTTCCGATACAACGTCTATCACCATTTTTGAAGATGGGTGTGACATACGAAAGTTTCCAACAGGATGGAAAAACTCCAGACGAAAGTGATCTGTTGAAAAAAATATGCAAAGGAGTTACAAGCTGCTCTACACACTTTCGCAAGAAAGTTGGAGGAATTAGATCGGGTCCAAGGCCTTTGTTGCAGTCGAGTTCCGAATAGCTTTATGTATTTCATCACGTGAAATTTCTATGTGGCTGTGATAGTATTCTACAATTATCTACAAAACAATTATTAGACCTGTGCTATGCTACGGAAGCGAAACCTGGTCGCTGACCCAGGCATCTGAAAAAGCCTTGAATACGTTTGAAAGAAGGGTACTGCGAAGGATTCTCGGTCCAATACGGGAAGAAAATTAATGGCGAATCCGATACAACAACGAGCTGTATACCATATATAACGAGCCGGAAGTCTATACCTTCGTACGACTCCAAAAACAACAATGGGCTGGCCACGTCGAACGAATAAGCGACAATCGAATCCCCAAACGATCTCTCAAGGGGCGAGCGAGCGGAGCCAGGCCAGTCGGTAAGCCACGCAAGCGCTGGGAGGATTCTATAGATGCTGACAGCAGGTCACTTTTGGGAGCACCGAACTGGAGGACGTGGTTACTGAGCCGAGACGAATGGAGGCGAAGTATTAAAGAGGCTAAGGCTTGATTCGGGCTGCAGTGCCCCGATGATGATGAAGAGGATGCGTTTTATCCTATGAAATAAAGTAATTCTCTGAATTTTTGATGTCATATCTGTGCTGAATTATGATTAAATTTCACCGCCTTATTATACATTGTTTAGTTTTAATTTATAGTCTTTTTTCTTTTTCTTTTTATATATAAGTTTATTCCTTGTCTAGTCTTTAATTGGATTTGTATCTGTTGATTTGGACAATAAATAATAAAAATAATAATAATAATAATAATAATAACATAAAACTAATATAGAAAACTCATACTTATCTGATCAGCATCTTCTTCCCCGTAAATATCAAGTAAGTAAAATGCTTCCCCATCACACCACATAGCCAATAGGTGATTGCCAAACATTATCACTCCAGAGCGGTGGTTTTGGAAAAAATTATTCAAACCTTGAAAATATTAGTAAAATACATAAAGAACAATTAATGACAACTTTCAAGTTTTAGTTATACTTCTTACTAAAATATTTTATCCAAATGGATTTGAGAGTGTTTGTTTTCGCTTTATTTTTATTAACGATTATGTTACGCTACAGTTTTTTTTTAAAAAAAATGCGTCAACACACTAAGAAAGAGCACAGCACCAAGGACTTTAATCTACAGCGCTATGTCGGGATTGTGATAAAACAATGCCTGACGCCACATTGCATGACAAAAAAATGCATAACCTTTATGAGTAAATTATTCGATGGATATAAGTCGAGGATGTTAAAATTTGTCACAGCTAACGTAAATAAAAATTAATGATCTCCAACTGCAAGTGGTCACATCAGTCAAGTATGCACTGTGAGCTGGTATCTGATGAGAATCAGTGCATACTTTCGAAACGACAGTCAAAAAAAAATTAATAAAAATTTTTCAATTTTAATCTAAATAGTTTAGTCAAAATATGAGTTGAAAAGAGGAAAGCTGAAGGCTATTGACTTTTTTGATTCATCAAAATTATTAGATAGCTCCGTGAAAATGTATAGCAAGACACATGTGTAATAGACCGTGAAGTTTCTTTTCAAATTTAATGAAATAATGGTTAACTTACTCTGTGGCAGATCAGAATCCTTTTGGTTCGATGATGGCTTCCCAGATATAATTGGACTTTCAATACTCAGGGCGAATTTTTTGCCGTCGATGTCTATGTCATTTTTCAAATCCAATAAATGATCTGCATTGATTTTGAAAATCCTGCCCTTCGGTGCTGAATTGTCGATTCTTGGTTGGGAAAGAATTTCATAATACGCGGAGCCTCCTTTTAATAACGAATTCAATGTATCTCTTGACCAAGTAGCTTCAGGATGCTGAGAAGCATAAGCAATAGCGTAACAAAGAACACAAATCGCCATTTCGATTTGATTTTTAATATTTTCTAGCCGCAATGAGCAAATCGACCCATCCCCCTGAAGAATCCATAATCCTTTTTTGAGGTATTTCCACTCACCCCAATCGTATTCTTGCATTAATTCACTAATTTTGACATACGTGATTCGATAGGCATCATTCCGATGCTTCAGTGGAACGTTTGACACATAATTGTCCGCCAACTCTCCAGACTCGTTGTACCACATTACACACGCTCCTCCACCTTTTTCGTCAGTTCCATATTTTTTCGCACTGAATTTTGTCCATTTTCGCCCAAATACATCTCTCTCCTTGGGATCGAATGAAAAGTATACTCCCTTTTCCTTCCAAATCGCAATACATTGCGGTCCATTAATGCAGCCAGCATCAAATTGCTTGAAGAATATTTCAATGCCTTGATGAATTGAAAAAGTGGCCGTGTCCTTTGGTGTGACTTTTCCAATTACAGCATTTGTAAACTGTAGTCTGTAGGATTTGTCGAAAGCTACTATTTGCATTTGCCCATCAATATGAGCTTTCATACCGAAATTTGAAGCAGAAATGTCCTTGCCCAGTGAAAGTATATCGGCAACAGTTCGAGATGTCCAGGAATACGATTTTTTGCGGTGGAGCATTACCAAGGCAGCCAAATTATCAAAAACTATCATATCAACATCCTTTTCAAATGTTTTAGTCAGCAAAGCTCCTCTGGTATTTTCAACAGCAGCGAAATTAGTGTTGAGGCGCATATCGAACAAATTTTCCATTTCAACCAAATCTCTTTGCAATGTTGGTGGTGTGCTAGATAAAATTTTCACTTGATTGTCATCGAAGTCCTCGGACTGCCAGTTTTGAATATCGTATTCATTATTTTGATTTGCTTCTGTGATAGATTTTACAGATTTTTTTATTTTTATGCATTTAATTACTTTTAGAGAGTATATCGAATACTTCTCGTCGAGGAATTCGCATAGAAACGAAAAAACTTTTTCAAAGTTTTTTCCTCGCAAAACAAACGCATTCCCTGTGCCTGATTTGACAGGACGCCCGTCAGATATTCCATCTTGTGGGCTAAACAAATATGTATGCGTACGATACTTAAAAATAGCGAAATTTTTATTCTTATCGTTTACAATCACTCCTTCACTGTTCTCCATCATTTTCGTAACAATTGCTGTATTTGAATTTTCCGAAGTCTGATCAAGCGTTATCATATCGTTGCCCACAAAGACAGTTATTTTGAAATCGCCAATATATAGTGTTGGATATACACAATTTGGCTTGAGCAAGTGATCAACGCTGGAGGATAAGCGTGCAACGGAAGCTTTGAATAATTTTTCTCCGAGCTGTAACACTTCATGTACATTTTTTTTATTCCAATAAGGCGCTGGTACTATTTTGCTGTATGCTAAAGCAATAATACAATTTGCAGCACTCTGTAAGATAAAAATGAGTAGGTGAATTTTTTTTAGGTCAACGCTAAAAACCAATTGTTTTAATATTCATTCATACATTTATGCATCGGAAATTTTTGTAAACAGCATTTGCAGACGTGGCGAACTAATTAGGAATGATCTCCTGATAAATTCATTTTTACATTTTTCCCTATCTTTCTAGTAAAAAGGCGGGCGATCTTTGTAAAATATTTATAAGGAGAATATAAAACAAGCAAAAAAAAAATAATAAAATAAATTCCAGTTGCTTAAACGTAACGCGGCGTTGCTTGAGTCCTTGTCTGTCTCCGTATGTGCAACCTGATCCTCATCATCCTCCTCTTTTTATGGAATTAACTCTTAACCGTTCGTCTAAAGTCAAATCTGTTTCTACTCTTCGTTTTAATTTTGAAAAAGCAAACTATTCCGCGTTGTCTAATGAAATCAATGCTGCTAACTGGTATAATTTCTTCAGAGGGCTAAGCGTGGATGATGCTCTTGACAAATTTTATTCTTTCTTGTCCAACTTAATTTTCTGTCATACTCCTTCCTTCCGCTGCAAAAGAAGTTCCGATCCTGCGTGATTCACAGTCGTTGTTGCGGTTGCTCTTATGCCGCGTTTATACATAGGGACGAGCGTCTCGTGAGGGCACTCGGCAAAACATTGGACAAGACTCAGCAAGACATAGGGTGAATTGTTTACTTAGGATATTGCACCATGCAACACGCACCATGCAACACGCACCATGCAACACGCACCATGCACCTTTCGACAGTTGAGAGCTGTTTTGTTCAGTTCAGTGAATGATGGCTACAGGGATACAGGTTGTGGCTATTGCAACTGCCTGGTGTACGTTGAGTTATTTCAATCTGTGCTACGCAAGGATATGTTTGAAGACCCGGCGAAAAATTCGAAAAATGTAAATGATCATTCGCTACCCTCTCGAATCCCTTTGACTCGAAGCATTAAACCGACTTCGCTTCCAGCGGCTTCAAGCTAGGACGAGACGGTCATAAACACTCAGGCACAGCAATAAAAGGATCATTATCCCTTCATAAAACAAACAAGAGCCAACGAGCAAGCCATTTACACACGCGTGCTTGTCATGAAAAAAACAGCCGAGAATAGACAAAGAGACCATTTACACACTCACCTTGTCAACATTTGCCATTCCCCGGCGAGAATGTAAACCCGGCATTAGAGCCAAAGATGCGAGGCGTAGTAAAGACAAAAGGTCTGGCTCTTTCAATGACCTTTTGAAGTTTCAAAGGTTACGGGCTGCTGCTAAAAAGGCAGGGAATGATGCAATGCGTGCCTACCTGGAGCATGTCAAAACTTATATTACTTCCGACAATCCTAAGCCTTTTTGGTCTTATATTAAATCCCTTAAAACTTCCTCTGGCATTCCTTCTGTTATGTGTCTTCATGATAAGTTTGCGTCCTCATCTCAAGATTCCTGCCAGCTCTTTGCTCAACTTTTTTTCTTTTTTTACCCTCCATCTCAGTAGTTCTTCGTCTTTAACAATTTTTTCCACGCCTGATCGTACCCTTTCCACTGTTTTAACTAATCCTTTGGAAGTCGAATCATTAATGTTGTCCCTCGATGCAAACGCTAGCCTCGGTGCTGCACCAAATCACTGTCTTCTTCTCTATGTGTTCCTCTGTCAATAATTTTCAACATTAGCATCTCAACCGGTACCTTTCCTGCCCTTTGGAAATCTGCCAACATATTTCCCATTCATAAAGCTGGTGATACTTTTTCCATCCCTAATTACCGTCTAATATCGCTTTTGCCATGTTTTAGTAAGCTCGTCGAAAGAGTAGTCTACAATAGAGTGTATCCTTTTATTCAGCCCTTGCTGGCCAGTGAACAGCATGGATTCGTTAAAGGTAAGTCAACGGTTACAAACTTATTGTCTTTTACAAACACCGTTGCTTCCGCAATCGACAAGCAAAAGCAAGTAGATGTCCTATATACAGACTTTGCCAAGGCTTTCAATTCTGTGAACCATGTTATTCTTCTGTCAAAGTTAGCAGGGTTTGGTCTCTCGGGTGTCCTCTTTTCTTGGCTCTCCTCCTACGTTTGTGATCGCTCTTGTGTTGTGATTGTTAACTCTTCACACTTTTTCCTACCTCAGGAGTTCCGCTAGAATCTATTCTTGGTCCTTTATTGTTCTTTTTGTTTGTTAACTATCTTCCTTCCCTCTTTAACTCACCCTGTCTTTTGTACGCTGACGATCTCAAAATTTCCAGAGTGTTTGAATCCGCTAGTGACTGTTCCTTATTGCAGAAAGATTTGGGTACTTTGGCTACCTGGTGCGCAGCGAATTCTCTCACTTTGAATGTTTCGAAGTGTCATCAAATTTCTTTCACCCACAAAACATCCCCCCCTCTTTTCTTCTCCTAGTCTGTCCTAGGCTCCCCTCTCAATGATGTTGCTAGTTTCAAGGACCTTGGCGTGATTTTCGATTCCAAGTTGAAGTTCGACTTACATATTTTACACATCACTGCCAAGGCTTCCTGTTTTTCCGGCTTCATCATCAGATCCTGTGAACGTTTTGTTAGTCTTTCCACTTCTCTATATCTGTTTTTTTTCCTTCGTTCGTAGTGTTCTTGAATACTGTTGCCAAATTTGGTGTCCACATTACGCATACTTGATTGCTGCAGTTGAATCCGTGCAACGCCGATTCACCCGCTCCGTGTTCTATAAGTACAGTATTCCGTATTGCGATTACAGTATGCGCCTCTCCATCCTTCAAATTCCTTCCCTTAAGTCACGTAGAGTGTTCCTCGACGAGTGCCTCCTCTTTAAACTTTTTAACGGCTGTATATTGGTGGACCCCAACATTCACCTTTCTGTTAGAGATTCGGGCCGTCCTAATAGAACATTTTTCAAATTTAATGTTACATTTGCCCGTACCGACACCTATTTCTTTTCTCCCATCTTGCGTTAACCTTAACCTTAACCTTGGTCCTCTGCCTTGAACGTTAGCTATGTTTAAAAATATTTGAAAAAATAACGTTCTGTCAGGTACATGAAATATGTCCTAATTTAGTCTTTTGTTGTATCTTTTCTTTGTTGATTTTGCTTTTGATTACTTTTCCTTTCTGAATTTCATTTGATTTTAATTTTTCTTTTTTTTTAATTTTTTTCTTTTTAACTCTAATGTTTATGTGCCTTTTTTACTTATATATATATATATATATATATATATATATATATATATATATATATATATATATATATATATTTGTTTTCTTTTTTTGTTATGTCTAATCTATAATTGGATTTGTTCTGTTGATTTGGACATTAATAGATAAATAAATAAACTTAGAAATCAATTGTCTACAAAGAATTCATTGGGGATCTATTTAGTCCAGTAACCTTGTCGTCTGAAAGGATAGGTACATAGCATCAACTTCGGTAGCTCTGACTTGTTTATGATGTAGCCCCAATAAATAACCCAAGTTTGCGACCTTGAACTTTGAGCGCAACCTTGCCAAAATCGAAAAAAAAATCAAGAAATTTTCGACTTTTTTAGTATTTGCCAATTTATGCCATAAATGACTTAGGATAAAAGCTATATTCAGTAAGTTTATATACTGAATTTGCTCAATTTAAAAACCGTCTCTACAGCCCCAATAGCTTTCAAGATACAGCCTTTCAAAGTTTATCAATAAGTTTTTAAATTTTCAAATTATTTAATAATAGTCTTTGGAGGCTATTTTACTCGTAGCAACTTATGTAATTGGTTGTTTATGCAATAATCACGACTGATTGTGATCGAAAAATTTTCTAAACTTCAAATAAAGTAATTAAAACATGAGTTCGTTTAATAGCGTTGAACTGTAGCTGGTGGTTTGACTTACCTGGTTATTTTTCGATTGAGCTCCAAGTATTTTATTTGCCAGACTAAAATTTGCTTCCAAAACTTCAATTCCGGAATGAACGCTTCGATAGGCTTTCAGCTCATTTAAAGCTGTATTTCTGTAAGAAAAGTGTCATTTTATTTAATTTCAATATTTATATTATTCAAACTAAGAATATAAAATAAAACTTTGAAACTCCTTTGAAACTCTTTTGATCACAATTGTTATGATAATAAATAGAAAAACTCTAGCGCACCTGACCCGCTATAAATACTAATGATCGACGAACAATAGAAAAGTCGTGCAGATTTCGAGTACATATTCTACCGCAGCTGCTCCAACCTGTTTCGAGTGCAAAATCACTTTGATATTAACACTGTATTTAAACTCATAGGGTGGAAAGGATTTCAGACTACCACTTGCTTTTTAGATTAGATTAGAAAAGATTTTATTTTTAGTTTTCTTTTGTACATTATTAATCGAATTTAAGTACTATTTACAATTTAAAAAAAATACTAACTAGCGGCTATAATATTTTGGCCTGCTGACTCTTGATTGTTTTATTTCTATTTATGTTTATGTTTTAAGTTTTTCTTTTGATCTTACACGCTAATTATCATACCCAGCCATGTACAGTGGATGGGATTATCCTAGCAATAGCCACTTAAAATCTACCTTACACTATGACTTAAATCTAACTTATACCTAACTAAAACTAACTTAGCCTAATTAGACCTAATTCCTTATCCTAGGTCTTACATCTAGCCTCTTCTATTCGTTGGGAGGCCTACATAATTAAAAAGCGCATCCATGAGCTGTCGTTGACACGCTATTTTCGCGGGGCGCATAAATGGCTCATTAGAGCCACCTGTACGCCCAAGTGACCGTATCAGTCCGTTCTCATGTCCGTCTGTCAGACCGTAGAATCTTGTCGTTAATTCTATTTCAACCCGGTCCCTAAGTGGCTTCAGTCCCGACTCCTCATACAGGAGAAGGTTCTTCGGCCACCTTTTAGTCACCGGGTTGTAGAACCTACCAGTACAGTAGCGGAGGATTCTCCTTTCGAATACCTCCCCTTCTGCTATGGCAGTTTTGGAACAGGTAATCCAGGATGGGGAAGCATAAGTCAGGATAAGCCGGATCAGAGTCTGGTAGCAAATGGACTGCTCTGGTGGTCATGCCCATCTTTTTGGCAAAAAGAGGTCTAATGCGTTGAAACGCTGCATATAAGGATTAAACTTCAGGAATTCGTGGAAGTCAACACCGAGGTACTTTAGAGATGAGATTGGAGTAACCTTAGAGGTTCCGAACGAGCCTTGGCCTTGCTGTGGATTGTTTGAGATCCCCGATACTTAGAAGGATTGCGAAATACACAGAGTTGTGTCTTACTGCTATTTGGTTTGATGCCCCATTTGCCAAAGTAAAGACTTAGTTCTGCCAAGTAATATTCCAGGCTCTTCGCTGTTTTGAGCGGGTCTTTGCTCGATGCAAATAAGAGCGTGTCGTCAGCATATTGGAGGAGTTGGACTTGAGGTTGGCTTGCTGGAGCAGGAAGATCAGCAGTGAATATTGTATAGAGAATTGGTCCAGTGACAGAGCCTTGTGGTACTCCTGATGTCACAGGCCCTTTGGTAGAATTTGCTCCATTAACGCTGACATAGAATTCTGTCTGTTGGTAAGAAAGCTTGCAGTGAGTCTTATAACCTCTCCCAGGAATCCAAACTCGATCAACTTAAAGAGAACGCCTTCATGCCATACGGAATCGAAAGCCTTTTCGATATCTAAAACACACACCACCGTCGGAGTGTTTTGCACATTCAAGTGAGACACTATTTGATCCTGCAAGTATGAGATGGCATGCTGCGTCCCGTGCCTGTGTCTAAAGCCAAACTGGTCGTCAGGAATCATCCGCGTGAGCCCACAGTGATGTTTTATCATTTCCAAATTCTCTCAAAACCCTTCCCCAAATTAGGAAGCAGAGAAATTGGGCGGAAATTGCTGGCCTCATTGCTTTTGCCCTTCTTATGAATAGGAATAATTTTAGCCACTTTTCATGAGTCCAGAAAGTAACCATTGTTCAAGGCATTATTAAATACAATAGAAAGAATTCTGAGCATAGAGAGTGGTAGATGTTTAATAATGAAATTAGACATTCCATCATGCCCAGAAGACTTTTTGCTTTTTATACCGCGCAGCAGTTGCACCAGGTACCCACTGTTAATAAAGTGGAGATGGTCATTTGCATTTTGCGGATCATCCGAAGGATTCTCAGATGTAACTACCACTTGCTTGAATTTCAAGATTTAATAAAGCCGAACACTGCAAAACTTTGAAAGCAGCATAACATAACATAAACAAAGAAAATGTTTAGTGCTTGCAACACTTTACCAGCACTGCAACTAAAAGTCTACCACAATTGCCTCACGTCAAAATCAAATAATTCTATCGATTTCGATTTTATAAGATGATTTCGTCGAAAGTTACAGCGATAGAAAGATGTTTGGGATCAAAAAACGAAAGATGTTTGAGACCGGAAAATTTCTATAACTTAGAAAATTTAAACATTTTGAACTTGTTTTCATTGTAAATGTTCGCGATATGAATATTTCATGTAAGCATTAATTGATACGATAACAGCAAAAAAACGCCTCGCGCTGGCAACTCTTCGCTGGCATCAAAGCCAAAAATATATCACACCTAGCTCACGTTGAATTCAACCTACCCTGCGAATTTCGTTTTGATCCGATGAGTGCATTGGAAGTTATAGGGGTATAAAGAAATTTAGGGTTACCAGTCGCAAAAGTTTTCAAAATTTTCGAAAACTTAATATTTGTTGTTTATTGTCACTACGAAATCAATACCGTTTAAAAATTTTGCGATAAAACCGCTTAATAAAGATAAATACAAAACCAACAATAGCTGGCAACCCTTTGTTGGTTTTTTAACCAGATTGCATACGAATTATGCCTATAATAACTTCAATTTATCACATAAAATTCGTTTTGATTTCACGACTGCACTGGAAGCTATAGGGCAAAAAGCTTTATTTTTCTGAGCGAATTTTCAAAACCCAATACACCAGAATTTCCGTAGCTGGAAGCAATAACCGAACTTTTCAACCAAATTTCTACCAAACGCGGCTTAAAGTAAGGTTCAGCTACTGTGTGCATTTCATGCAAATCTGGCTACTGAATCAGAATTCATAGGGCAAAATGTATTCTTTTTCTTTATAATTTTTCAAGATGGCACTACTGGCACAGAGTTGCCTGCATTCCCAAATCGCTTCTATCAGGCCTGGGTATACTTAAAATCAATACATTCTGTGAATTTCAACTGTATCTGAAAATTGGGTCGTGATTTCTCGTGAACAGAAGCTTTTGATGCTTAAAATATAGGTAAATTGGAGGAGGGTTACCGTTACCGTACTATATGAGCTGATTTTCACTGATTTGCACTGACGATAATTTTTCATAAGAGTCGATGATTTGAAGATTTTCACTTTCAACGCCTGCCGTAGCTTCAGGGTTGGCAGCACGTTCATAAAAAACTACACGAGTCTACAGCTTAGTAATTTCAATATGCTTCAAGTTTCGTAATGATAATCTGGTCAAAAGTTATCGCGGTTCAAACATTTTCAAATTTTCCCAGTCTCACTTTAGGCACCCAGCGCACACATAGGGTTAAACATTTTTAAAACGCATCATATTTATATAAGAATTCGTTCGAAATTCATTTCATAAACTTTGTTTTAGTCAAAGTCATTTGTTGACAGAATAATAGGTATATTTAAAATATCACTAAAATAGCCGCCGGCGCCAAAGGGTTAAAGACTTGTAACTTTTTGTGAGAGCTGGCAATATTCTGCATATACGCCAATGTATCCTGAAAATTTTAGTTCCATCGGATGGCGCGCTCCTGAGATTTTTTCACTGAAATTTTATATATATATATATATAAATATATATATATATATATATATATATATATATATATTTGCGTGTGTATATATATATGTATATATATGTATATGTATAATATATATATATGTATATATATATATATATATATATATATATATATATATATATATATATATATATATATATATATATATATATATATATATATAGAAAAGTGATTCTAATACTAATGTTCGAAGAGCATTAGTAAAAACGACAAACAAAATAGATTTCAACCTGTTGAGAAGGTAGCCACCAGAGAATCTTATGTTTTAAAACTTCAAAAACAGATAAATCTAAAGTGGTCCCACATACAGCAGGCTGTCCCATTTTATAATATTTTATTTTGAATAATACCAGACCTTTCTGTAGACCTTTGTTTTTAAACCTTTCGATAAAAACATGAATAAGTCAATTCAGGTAGTTGATATCAATGAAACTGGTGATTGCACTTCTTTCAAAAAACTCTCTGACTCACATAATTCATACTTAGGGCCTTTCTGAATTGACGTCTTCGCCTTAAAATTGTTATAACAGAATGTGACGTCAGATCAAGTCGAGCCTGTCTGAATTCAGTTATCTACCCCTTGTCATTGCTCTTCTGTATAAAAGTTGACGAAGTCACGTTCTGATTTGAGTTTTGGTGGTGATTTGAGCCAATGTTACGAAGCAAAGCCATAGATTCTCTCGACACCTCGTCTTGGTCTGCTTCATACGGTTAGCAGAATAGCTTAGCTACTCTCCTGACGTCACAATCTATCATAGCAAGCTGAAGATGAGGACGAAGACGTGAATTCGGAAACGCCCTTAGTATCAGCCATATTACTGAAAATTCTCACGAAAAAATTACTGCTCTATTTTACTTTAAAATTACGTTCACTGTTGTCATTCGTGCAAAACAAACAATTCTGTGTTGTTATCTAAAAATATAAGTATCTACATATATGTGCATATTGTTAGCTACAATTGCGTTTTGAAAGGTCCTTTGAGATTAATGATTTAAATGAAATAGTACTTACCTTTTGTTTTGAGTGGGTGCGACATCTTGGTTAGAAGCCATATTTTTCAAGCTGTAAATTTATCACACAAAAATTCAACACCAAAATATCATTAAATACTCGAAAATCTTCTGAATTCAAAGGTATGTGACAGAATAAGTCAGAATGACAGAATAAGATAGAATAAGGTCACTGCCAACTTTATGTTAAAAGTCATGTCTCAAGCTGATCAACTTAGGAATTTCTTTGTATTCGGGAAAAATTCGAAAATAATACATTTGAAAATAATATGGAAATAACAATGGAAATAACAATTATATATCTATGAGATTTTTTAAAGTTTACACAATTCATAAGCATGTATTGATAATAACTTACGTACACACAAATTTGTAATGGATTATTATAAATAATTCTTTGATAAGAGGGTAGACTCTAGTTCCGGGCCTGATGGAATATCCTCGTCAAATCCCTCTCATCCTCGCTCTGAGTTCCTTTAGCTATCCTTTTCAACATTAGCCTTGCATCTGGTGTATTCACTTCTTTATGGAAATCTGCCAATATTTTCCCAATCTTCAAATGTGGTGATCCTTCCGTTGATTCCAATTATCGTCCTATATCCCTCCTCTACTGTTTCAGTAATTTCAGTAATTACAATTGAATTTATCTTTCTCTGGAACCTTTACTTACTGCTGAGCAGCATGGTTTCATCACGGGTCGCTCTAAATCGACCATCCTAATGGAGTTCACTAATTTTGTCGCCTTTGCCTTCGATTGTCGACGTCAAGTTGATGTAATTTACACAGACTTTTCGAAGGCTTTTGATTCTGTGAACCATAACCTGCTGCTACTTAAATTTAATGGGTTCGGTGTTTTTGGTCACCTCCTCTCCTGGTTTTCCTCTTATCTTCATAGTTGTCCCTGTAGAGTCACTTTAAATGGTTCCTTTTCTATATTTCTATTCCTCTTCTATATTTCCCAGATCCAGAGTTCTTCAAGGTTCTATTCTAGGTCCCTTACTTTTTATCTTGTTTGTCAGTGAACTTCCTTCAGTTATCAACTCTTCCTGTCTTTTATATGCGGATGACTTAAAATTATACAGAGCAATCATGTGTACGAACGATTATCACTATTGTCTTTCCACCCTTCATATGTCCTTGTTGGAATCACGGTGATTGTTCCTCGATAAGTGTTTTCTTTTCAAACTTTGCCAAGGCATTTTTTGTTCACATCTTGGTTCCCAGATAACCAGACGCGAATCTAGTCGTCCAAACCTCTCATCAGATGTTTTCTCTGTTCCGTTTGCACGTACGAAAGTCTAGTTCCATTCGTCTTTGCTGCGTCTACCCAGAACGCACAATGCCTTTAAGCTTGGTCCTTTCCCGCAATCTTTTTTGACAATTCAAGCATGTATCGAGGATGTTACCTTGAATTAGCTTAGCCGTCCAGCGTCCTTTATCATTGTCACTCCGACGTTGTTGCCAAAGTTGGAGGGTAAGCGATGGCGCGTGCTTTCTGTCCAGCTCTGAGCGAAAGAGATACCCTTCTTTGCGTTCCCGCGTCAGTAGATCGATCGGGATTACCCCAGATTCAATCATCACAGCCTCTTCCAAGACCGTGTGGTAGCTACTGGCGATTCGCTGGGCACCTCTGCGCTGGGCACTCCCAATGCGCTTCCGGAATTTTTTAGTTCCGAGTACACCACCCCGAATTTCGCCTCCATATAGCAAGATGGAATCAGTCCTTAACATCAGTAGCCTCCATCTCGTCTCACTGGGTCCACCGACGTTGGCCGTTAGCCTACTTAGCGAAGTGATGACTACTAGAAATATGTTTCATGCCGTGCGAATATACGACAATACGACAGCTTGGTGTCCAGGGTCACTCCCAGATACCTGGCCGACTTGCTGGTCTGGACCTCCACGAAGCCAACTATCATGGATATGACAGTTGGTATCCTCCACTTTGTCAGCATAATAATCTCTGTTTTAGAGACTACCAGCTGGAGGCCGTGCTCCGTCATCAACCGATCCACCCTCCTCATGGCTTGGTTAAGTCTTAGTTGAGCGAATTCAGCAGATCTGGAAGTAATTACCAGTGCAACGTCATCAGCGTAACTTACTAAAAACACATCCGCAGGCTTTTCCAGACGCAGAGGTCAAGTCCTAAGATCGACCCCTGTGCGCACCTGAGGTGACAGGCCTCCTTTTGACCCCTTCGTCGATGTCGTAGAGCAGCCATCGGTCCCTGAGGTAGTCCCGCATCATGGCTAGCAAGTAGCCTGCGATACGGCACCTCGGCTCAAGGGCCCGTCTGCCTCACCGAGATGAAAGCGTTATGTACGTCCAGCGTTAGCAACAAGTCGACCGATCTGGCTTGAATTTATTATTATATATTATATACAAGTATGTAATAATATAATACATTAAATATTATATACGAGTATATAATAATATAATAAGTAACAAAATTTCAAATGTCACATTAGGTATTTAATTTCCATAAAAACTACAACGACTGTATGAACCCGAAACGCGCAACAATATGAAAACAGGAGTACCAAAGACATTCGAATAGGTTAAGGTCTAAGGATGAATTAGTGCAGATCTCAGATAGTAGAGTAGCCACTATTTCTCTAGCATGAAGGTAGCCTTTGCATACTATTCTACTCAAGTATGCGATGATTTACTCTTTTATAATTCACACGTATGTTAATCTTAAATGAGAACTATCAATTCAATTTTCGATGATAAAATTATCATGCAATAAGCATTTGGTCATACTTCATGTTTGCATTCATATTATCAGTTACGTAGATGAGCCAATTACGTTTTCCTTAATCGAAATAGCATAATACTAATTTTATCTAGAATTTCCTCTAACAATACTAAACTTTTCAGATTTTTTAATATGGAATTCAAATGTGATAGCAAAATGCAGTATATAAAAGACGATAAATATATTCCCTCGTGTCAGGTTATTCAACCACTTGACATAAACTTGTATCAGCAACGAAATAGCGAAGTGGAATCTTATCAACTGTTACGTTCAGAAACACTAAGAAAATACTTTTTAAATGAAATTCTATCACAAATATTAACGATAAACAGTAGCAGAGATTGTAAACCAATTTTCAACTGCCAGCATCATAGTCTTCGATATTACGCATCAAGTGTGATTTTGGCTCTATGTTATTTGACAGCTTCGGTTGCAGCATCAGACGCCACGCACGCAATGTAAGTAAAAAAAAAAATACTTTTTTCAATTTTCGTTTGATTCCTCTCTCAATGATTCAAAGAAAATAATAAAGCAAAGACAAATTGTTTGAGGTGTATTATGCCTTTATCCTATTTTCCAATAGAATAAAGATAGAACTTGTGCAATTTGTTCAGCCACTTCATATATTAGAACATAGCTTCATAACATTCGAACATTTCTCCATTTTTCAAAAACTAATTGCTTGTGCGACAGGCAGACAGTGACAGCCTTCATCATTTGCATTAGGGGCTGTGTGCTAGCAACTTTTAAATTACTCATTTAGGTATTGATGGTCATTTCATTAGTATAATAGCAATTCAGATATCTGCTTGTCTAGGATTTTACTTTGCACCGATAATTATTTTTAATTGTTTCGACAAATTTCAAACTCATACTCATCTCAAATCAGTAGCGGCTTGTGACTTTCATACTCAGCAATGCGCAAATATTTATGCATATGCAACACGTAGCAAAAAATCTATGCATGTTCACATGAACTATTGTTTCATTATTTAAGTAGGTATTTCAGCCAATATGTTAAAAGCTGATAGTTGATCATTTCTAACAGCTTTATTCGGTTATTTTCCCCCGCTCTATGATGTTGTGCATATGTCAAACTAAATAAATATTTTTTTCTTATTTAAAGTAAAATTAGTGGTCTTGAGAATACCGCCAGATTTTCTTATGTCGCCTCCAGATTGTGGGCCATCATGTGGGCCATCATGTGGTCGATTGTGTAGACGGGCGATGGCTTGCAGTGGCCGACAGTGGTGAAGCATGGAAATGGCGATGGTCGAGGATGACTTTCGGAGCGGGTTTTCACACACATCAAAGCGGGCCATCGTGCTCGACTGAAAAATCATGACTGGCCCATCTAGTGGCCCAGAGTGTGGAGTGGCCCAGAGTGATGGTGGCCATCATTGTGGACATCATTGCGACCATTTCAGTGGCCGATGATGGCCCACAATGTGGAGGCAGCATTAGAGTGAGAGAGTCCGAACGCATCCCATGTAAAATGGGCATAGAAGCCCAAAAATGAATTGAATCAAGTAATATTAAATAAATAGCGAATTAAAGTCGATTTAATAACTTTTTATGGCATATAGGAACCGCTAGAAATGCTTATATTCGAAAAAAGTCGAGAAATCGTGCAGATTTTGAGTGCATATTCAACCACACGTACTTCTTATCACAGCCAACCTGTTTCGAAGGAAATGTTCCACTTAATCTCTAGAATGCATTGAAGTTATTATAATGGAAAGGCTTTCAGGGTTTTTTCACTTGCGTGAGTTTCAGAGTTTAGGAAATTCAAACACTCACTACTAAAATTTATTATCGGAGGATGCTTGTCTGACAAAACTTTGAAAGTAGAAATTTATGTTGGACATGCACAGTGCTTGCAACACTTTACCTACTTTGCAACCAAAAATATAACACAACTGCTTCACATTAAAGCCATGTAATGCGGAACCTTTTATTTTCATAATATGAGGCCATCTAAAGTTACAAAGATAGAAAATCGTTTGGGGCTGCCATCCGAAAAGTTTCCGACAAGAGGTATTTTAAATTTCTCTACTCATGAAGCCGCGATGAGCTGAACAGCTATTTGATTGCAGCGTTTTTACGGCCATCAATTAGCTAATACTCTTTAACAGATCTATGCGTACAACATGATAATATGGTTTGAGGAAAGATCACTTCAGTACTTTCTGTAGCATATTTCAATATAGGCAACGTAATGGTGATGGCGAACCATCAACAGGGGCTACTAAAAATAAGAAGTGCCCCGGGAGCAGGGTACCCTAGAAATGGCCGTGCAAGCCCCTGGTCCGCATAAGCGGAGCCCCCTGTTGTTCGACCCTGACGGATATTGTCTGACTCCCAGAAAACGAAAGGCGATGCTACGTATTATTCATCCGTCAAATTAACTAATGCTAGCAAAAGGAAAGAGGCTTTTGTCCGTAAAGGCCCAGAAGTAGCTCTCAGGCATGGGCTATAAGCCAGACTCAGCCGAGACGTGACGAAGCACGTTGCTGGCTATCTGTGCAAGAGGACCGAAAATAATACGAGAATTTGAAGAAAAAAAAACGGGAAAAAGCTGCCTCTATTTCGACAGGCCCGAGGATGAGGCAGACAGCCTGTTGCTGTTGTTGGGGCCAAGACCCCAGATGTTAGCAGGACTCACCGGCCCACTGAGCTTGGCCTACAAAAAAACAATTCCAGAAAGCAAAAAGAAAACTGCGTGGCCAAGGTCTCTCCCTTTAAAGAATCTGATAATCCAAAAGCTAATCAAAGGCCAGCCAGGCCAAGTCTTTTCGGACTTTCACCCAATAAGAAGGCCAAGGGGTTTCAAAGTTGTAAATTCATTATTATTTGTCCACAAAAAAATTATTATAGATAATGAATCAATGATTTGTTTCGTGGAAAGAAATGTAAATTAGGCTGCATGCAATAGGGCTGGGACACTGAAATTTTTTATTGCATATTTGGAATCTACGCATACGATTTTGTTAATAAAATTTTTCCCTAAGTCTCTCAAACAATCTTGGGCAACGCCGAGTTTCAAAACGCTTTTATGAATAGGAGAGAGCGCGTGACGTCACGATACTGTTGGACCTCGTGCCAACAGCTGCAGTATGCAGCGAGCCCACGTGGCCGCCGGCGCTCTTATGACACAAGTGTTTATTATTCGCGTTTTATAATGCATTTACTGGCGACTGCGCGGTTCAAGCTAGTGAACGTACCGCTCCAACAGTATCGTGACGTCACGTGGAATAAATTCAATTTCGAGCGGTCTCGATTTTCGAAATCATTTTTACGAAAACTTGATGCCGTAAAATATTTTTTTCCACGGTATTATTGTTTTTAGTGACTCATCTTCGTCATAAAAGTAGTTTTACATCAATTTTCGATATCTTGTCCCAAACCTTTTATTATAATCGAGGTGAAAATACATTGTTATCATCATAACTATTATCATTTGCTGTGTGTTAAAATATTGAGAGAGAGATTACGTCATATTATCATTTTTCACAATTTTTCATACATTTAGAACTAGTTCTAATGTACGGCTTCATAGACTCATTTCATTCGTGAAACTTAGAAGATAACAAATAATAATAACGAAAATACTGTTAATTCTGTACCTTTTTTTCTATTTTTAGTTTGGATTTCTTATCTTAAGCCGCATCTCTCAAAAGAATTTTCAATGCATTTGAAAAATAAGTTTTTATTTTTTTCAGAGAAATCAGTTTCTTTATAATAATAAGCAATGGAATATTTCATTACTCCCACGGATTTTAATAAACTTGAGCGCGAAAAGTAGGTCAGAATGGTTGATTTACGAAACATGAAATTTAGCAGCCAAGAAAACAGGAGCGTACAGCTATTACTCTTTTATTGGGTATATATATTTGTTTTCGACATCCAAAGCTTAACTAGGTTATTTACTTATTTACTTTACTGAATTTACTTTAACGATACTGAATAGCAAACCGAACCTAAGCGATCCATATGCGATTCCCCTTGAAATCACTGGTGATAGCCACACACACAGCTCCCGACCAAAATTCCAACTCAAATCGATGATGGCGCACCACAGCCGCCGCAAGATATTTCTTATGAAAGCAGTTCCTTTCAACTGGACGCGACAATCGGAGTCCCCAGTTCTTTGGAAGTGTTTTTTTCTGTTTTGTTTCAAAAACAGATTGCAGCGCGATAACTCAAGATGACCGATAATAACCCCTGGATTTTTTGATTTTCTGGATTTTCTCTCGCACATCCAGCATATTTCACATACGGACTAGCACACATACGTCACGAAATGCCACTTCTCTCCTAACTCCCCAGACTATTTTCGATATGCAATTTTTCGTTGCGATTTTTCGTGAACGCGACCGTCTCCAAACAAAGCGCGTTATCCAGCAAGCACAGTTATCAAGTCCTGTCGTTTGCTATGCAACATATTTTCGATATTATTATCCACGTACGGAATTTCATACAATACTTTTTATTCGGTTCACTATGCAGCTCCAATCGACGTTTGGTGTCAGAGATTAGGAAAGTCGCTTTATTTTGAGCCACGAGGAGAGCTTGACCTTGCGGTTGCACCACGACCGACTCGTCACCAATCCAGAAACAAAACCTGACTCACGAGGCTCGACTAGCCTCAGCCATATTTTCAATCCGATTGCCCAGAGTACCTTAAGTTTTTCGTTTTCGAAAAATGAAAGCTTACGGTACTTCTGGTTTCTGATACTCACTAATTTCCCTTGGGTAAGAAGACTTTAGCAAGGGTAGCACTGCTTCTTTTACGTTCAACTACGAGGCACCCTTGCCACAAATGAACACGAACCACAGAAAAAATAATATCTCACTTTACTTTCATTCCGTATTTTCATCAAAATTGGAATTTACTCAACTCTTCCGATCAATTCCGACGCGCACTAAGTGGTTCTCAGCACTTTTTCACAATACAATTCAAAGTATGTAGGCGCTATCTCTGACGGATGTATTGAAATGGATGTTATGGATCTATTGCGATTGCACCTAAACTGCTAATACACCATGTGCCGCTGTGGCTATATATAAATTAGTTTTTGAATTTCTGGCGGAAATAGATGTTTTCGGTTCAGGGGTGTTTTTCATGAATCATAAGGCACAATTTTGCTTCCCACCTCAAATTCCACAGTTGCAGTGGTTCTAAGTGGTTCAATCCTTTGCCTTATAAGTGGCGTGTGCTGCTGTTGCTATTAAATGCACCGTGTTTGCTCAACACTAAACTCGGAGTCAGTCCTCCTAAAGGATCCTAATAGTCTTATCAAATGATCGTTGCGCACGTTCCGTTACCCTTCAGTACTGATGCGGGAATTAGAGCTTGTAACTGTAACACATTCATTTTCTGAAAAACGCTTTGCAATTCCACCATTCTTTTATTAAAACATACCACTAAACTTGCTAAAACATTTTTGTGACTTCCGGTGTAAGGAATGCTTAACACACGTGCACTCGAGTGTTAAGCGTCTCTAACATCGGTTCCTAAGAATATAACCACATTTAAAAAAAATCATCTTTTAAATCAAGCAATGCTGAAGACTCTACTTACATGAGGTAAACTTTGTTCATAATGACAAGTAACCGATTGATCCTCGTCGATTTCCTTATGTTTGATACTCTTTTGCGGATTGACGCTTCGATACGAGAATTTTCGTAGGTACAGCCTCTTCAATTTTTAAGCTTTGAACCGAATGTGCTTTCTATATTTTTTTCAAAGCTCTATTGTCCTATTAAAACCAATTTTAAATTTCAACACTATATTAGAGCCCACATTGGGCGCCAAATAAAAAAACACAAATATTTGGTATTTGTTGGCACTATATGAAAACATACTTTCAAAACATGCAATATATCATTCTACCACTTTCTTTGCACTAATTACATTTAAATTTTCTGCAGTCAAAGGTTCGATAGATAGCTTAAAAAATAAACTGAAGAAAAAGACTTCTTAACATTCTATGTTCATTGTTTTGACAATATCATCACCATTCATTAGGAAAGATATCATCAACATTCATCAGAACATTTTTTTGGGAAAATATAATTCAGTTCTAGTAAAAATGATTGAACTTATTTTGTATCGCACGTTCTATGTTTATTTTAGGTTCACTGAAGGCAAATCAGACAAGGAAATCTTGGATAATTTACTCAAAAACTCTAGATATGATAAAAGACTACTTCCACCGGTAGATGGTATGTACATCATGTTAGACGAACGTTATTTTCTATATTTATCTATGGTTTAATCTTCATAGTTTTCATATGTATAATACATGTAGTTTTCCTGAATAGTTATAGCTTGTCATTTTCATAGCTATAGTTTTAACCCAGAAACTGATATCAAACAAAGCAAAGTCCCAATTGAAAACGATGACAGACTAGTAAGTGAAGACATTCTGGAATAGGGTCAGTGCAAACGGAGGAACGTGCAACTCCGCGCGGAAATTTGGAAAGTTTTACCGTGTTCAGCGCGAATGAAAACGAAATGCCGAATCTCATACAAAATTAACTGAAGTGGAATTTTATTTCGTCGCGGAATATTTCATTTCGCTTTTTAGCACTGTGTTCGGAGACGAAATAGTAAGTCCCTACGAGATGGCATTGCACAATATAATGTCGCCTTTTTCGGCATTTAAATGTATCTGGTACATTTTGAACATGCGGAAATGTCAACATTCCACAAAATGTTTTTTTTTTAAATTGCTTTAAAAATAAGTAAGTGAAAAGGTAAATTGAATTCTGATACAGTTATTGTTCTAGCGATTTACGCCGACACCTGCCTCGGGGGCTCTATTCGGCGGTCGGACATTAGGACAGTTTTCATGATTTGCATAGGAAACCTCATATTAAATACTATAATACTACCATTTTTAATTTAACCCATGGAGACAAATCTATAAATGGTAGGATACGCACCTATCTTCATGCATTTTCGTTAGCCAATTTTCCCGCATTCAGGCAGAGAATACGCTTAGGTCACATTACTCCTAAGCAGGTCCGGAAACGATTTCTGTTCATTGCAGATAACGAATCTATACTGGTTAGCCTATAAACCACAGCCCCAGCGATGCTCGCCCAAGGGGGCCAACGTCAATGACAGGTGCACTCTCAGTCTGTGTGAAAGTGCAGGTTTCACCTTTCGCGTGAAGCTGATCATCGTTTATGAAGTCATGAAGGCCTATAACTCATAATGATGTACTCTGGAGCACTTGTCCATGGTAGTACTTTAGAGCCAGGACCCAAAGTCGCAGTGAAATTCATCAATTATATTGTTGATTGACATAATCTAATAATTCACGCATGTTAATTTTCCCAGGTATGATATGCCAGAAGAACATCGGTTCAACTAGCTTTTACCCCCTGGGGTAGAATTCTGATACAGGTGAACTGAATTGAAATCACAAAAATTCAACTGTATCACACCTGTTAAATGTTATTAAAAACTGTTTCTGCGTCATTTTGTACCCACATGTATTATAACCCCCAACGCCATATATTATATCCCTCAACGCCAAGCATTAAAGAGGTAAAGAGCAAAATAAAAGCGAAACTATCCGCGATTTAGATAAATTTGGTATTATGATAATAGTAGGCTATGAAACTTTCTATTAATATATTATGTTAGTGTTATGTTTATGATGTTAACATATATTATTTATAATAGATGTTAACATCATTGGAGCAATAGAAACCAAGCTAATCGCGAAAAACTGTTTTTTTTACCTTTGACCTTGAAAAACATACGACGTAGTCACGAGATTTTATGAGACTTTTGAGACAACTTTAAGAACGCCAAAATGAAAGTATATACGAAAATTCAGCTTAAAACCTCTCATTCCGAGGTTGATCGCTAATTTGACTGAACTACAACAAACCTGATCCTACGCATACATTCTGTGAACTTTAACTACCGTTCTTGTGGGACACAGAATTTAGAAAATCTCAATTTGGCACGTCGAACAAAACGTTTTATTTCAAAATTGTTTGCTCTTTGCCTTAAAAGCGACAATTTTTCACAAGACTCGATGCATTGAAAGATTTCTCTTTGCGTTCTTGCAGTAGCTATAGGGCTACATTAATCAAAAACGACGCAAGCGTATTTCTTATGATCATAGATGTGGCCTGAAAATAATATAATAATTTGACGACCTCCTGAGAGGGTCGTCAAATTATTATATTATTTTCCGCAATTCCGATTATTTACCGAAACTCTATTTTTTATAGTTTCTCTTTGTATTTAGGCAATTCACGACCGCATACGTTTAAAAAAATCCAAAACGTTAACATATCCAAATTTGGAACACGTTCAAAATTTACTTTGCAGACTTGTTTTGTTTTTGCAAAATCAATGAATTGTGTTTACTTTTAATTTTAATTTTCCTACTTTAGTACAATATACAATATACAGTAATAATATTGGTTTCCTAATGCGTTAAATTTACAGGTGTACTTACAATCAATGTAAATGTTTTACTACTGAGCTTAGCATCGCCCGATGAGTCTAGTCTGGTAAATTACTGCATATTCAAGATAAACAGGACTTAACTTGTAATATCTTTGCAGAAATATGAAGTGGAATTTCTCCTTAATCAACAGTGGTATGATCCAAGGCTTCGATACGCGAATCAATCGAAATATGAATTTCTAAATGCTATTCACCATCACGAAGCTATCTGGCTGCCGGATACGTATTTCATCATGCATGGCGATTTCAAGGACCCATTGATACCAATGCATTTTGCACTCCGAATTTACCGCAATGGAACGATTACATATGCAATGAGGTGGGTCGATACATTGATTCGTTCGAAAATCTTTTAATTTTTGAATTTTAGACGACATCTAATTCTTTCTTGCCAAGGCAGTTTAAACATTTTCCCATTCGATGATCCTCTTTGCTCATTTGCAATGGAAAGTAGTAAGTATAATTAAATGTAAATTGCATGAATGTACTATTGGATGGTCAAAAAACACGGGAGGATCTTCGCAGACATATTATTTATGTTTCCTTAACAATTTTTTTTAATTCGGAAGGTTTTACTGTAAAGTTTAATTATAGCTTGATTTTTCATCCAACAACCTCTAGTTGCTGGTAATATATGGTTGATTTATTTATATTAAAAAACAGCTCCAGCATCTAGAAATCACTTCAGAGACTGATTTTCGAAAAAGAGCAGAAACAATGTGAAGTCTTTTTATTTTATGTGGTTAAATTACTTGCAATAACACTATTTTGTTCTCAAGATTGGATCACGAGATCGAGTACTAAGTATTAATAAAAATTTAATGCTTATGCGGGAAGCAAGGATTGAAGGATTTTGTAAACTTTTAGAAGTGCTATGCATGGTTATGATAACGCTTTGGGAATTTGAAGAGTAGACAAGGATTTTTTCGCATTTCGATTGTTGATAGCTTATGAAAAGAAATCCTGCAAAACATCGACCCTGTCGAAAAAATTTCACTTTTTGAGGGAAAAAGTTGCAACAGATTGATAAATCTTATCCCTTGTCCACCTTGTGCAAATATAATTTTCAAATCCCGCGTCACACAAGAACGTCAACTCCACACCAAATTACCTATTTTCTGAACAATCGAAAAACCTGTACAAAAGATCTCACAACCGGATTATCAGAATAATATGCGATTCACAGGATGTATTGATTTTGAGTGGAAGCGGTTCTGATAGAAGCTGTTTGAAAATATTGGTAGCCCTGCGACAGTATCTGGAAAATTTATTCAAAGAAGTAAATGTCTTCTGCCTTATAACTTCCGAAGGAGTCATTAAATTAAAACGAATCTCACACAGTAGGGTGGCCCTATTGTAAGCCAACTGCGGTAGGAATTTGATTGAAAAATTACCAGCTAAGGTAATGTTTGTCATTCCTTTACTAAAAGATGCTAACATTGAATGTTAAAATGATAATGATATTGTATGATATTGTATAACCAATGCTACAATTTTGAAAATTTTGACATTTTCGCGGTGGTGACCGTTAAGTTCTTTCTATATCTATAAATTTGGATCGAAACAAAATCTACAGAGTAATTTGCCCTCAGAGAGAAGCAGGTTTGGTTTACTTTTAGCTGGGATAGTAGCAAAGGGCTGCCAACACTAGGCATTTTCATTATTTTCATACCAACAGATAGGTTATATAAGAGGGTTGCCTTATGCCACCAGTTTGGGCACCACTACTACTCTCCACTCGCTAGTTAAAGCTGCTAAATAACCTCTCCGCTAAATTGAACCAGCTGGTTCAGCGACTAGTAGCTACTTCTGCTAACTCTTGGAAGTTGTATGATCTTAGAATCTCAGAAAGAGAATGCTCGCCTTCCATTTCGCATCTCCTATAAAGTTGTTGGATGTCAGTCCTATTCGATTTGCATGAGATGCGGTAAAACAGTGTCCTGTGAGCAAGCCAACAGTCACTCTCAAGCAAATTGCTCTTGCTTACATAGAATTTCCCTCATTAGTCGCGTTTGGGCCGTCGAATCATCTGTTTTAAGAGCAACAGATCCTGCTTATATCGGCTCCAGTCTTCAGCATATTTAGACCGTATTGCGTTATTAAGCGCTCTTCGTGTGCAGCCTTTAGCCTCCATAAGTTCGTCGTTCCATCATAGAGTAGCATTTTTGCTTACGGGTTTTGCTGGGCACGCATCTTTGAAATCTGACCATAAGACTCCAGTCAAACGATTCACCTGCTTGTTAATTCGTCCTGTGCTCGTCAGATCCAGAAGGTGTTACTTTGTTTTCCCACAGTAAATTTTTCAAAGTATTGCTCTCGGGTTCCGAACTTTTTTGGAAAAAATTTCAGAACAGCTAGTCTTCCAATATAACCATTAGTGGTCCGAGAGTGACAGCAGGTCAGACATCTGCCAGCTGTGGACGCTTTCTTTCCATTATACCTGGAGAAGCCATGGTAATGTCATTTGATTCAGTCCTATTTTCGATAATAAATGCAAGTTTCTTACCCTGATTGAGAATATTGAGGTTGCTCAAAATAAAAAATTCTTAGTACGAGTACGTGCCCTGTTTAGGTTGGGGTCTCTCCACATAATGTGGTGAGCATTTGCGTCTAAGCTGATGGTAATAACAGCCCTCAAAGCTACTCCTGCCACTCCTCTCAGTCGAGCTGTGATGGCGTCCGTGTCAAATAGTAGATAGACTGCCGACAGCAGGCAGCGTTGCAAGCTGGCGTCTGCAATCATCCTCTTCCAACACACAGTGGTCGTATCCTTAACTTAACTATATTACATTTAGCTCTTACTTCAATACAAGTCTCAATAGTCTAAATAGTGAACTTTATATTTCCATATTGTCGTACAGTATATTGACATAAAAAATTTATTGTATTAGAAGGAAAGAATTTGGTGAATATCTAAACTAAAAGTTAAAACTTTAAAGTATCCATTTATTTTGAAATTTATTTTATTGCTTTAAAATATATATTTGATTTAACAAAAGAAGCATTGGACTAACTGATTTAATTTTTTTGAGCTAAATTATATCTTTTTTCAGTTTCTTATGAACTATCTCATATCAAATATATCTGGAAAAATGACGAGGATACATTAAGGAAAAGTCCATCTCTTACTACTTTAAATGCGTATTTGATCAAAAACGCTACTATAACGTGTCCCATCAAAGGAAGTTGGAGAGGTAAGTCTATATGAATAAAATTTATAGATTTAAAAAAATATAGTACTAAATTTATGTGGTAAATCATGTTTGAGAGTCATAAATAACGTTATAGTGTGAATTATTTCGTGAGCCAACAGAGAAATATATGTTCAAATGAAAGTGTAGTACACTACTCACAATGTGTCAAAATAACTCCAGCTAACTACGTTAAATGTTATATATCCAATTGAGCATAGCTGGCTTGAGTCCAGCTGTAAGTGATCAACAACTGAGCTGACCTCACCATCAATAAACTTTTGAATCAAATTAAAGGTTAACCGCCTTCATACTCGTAGTCAGCCTAATCGATCAGGTTATACCTTATATAGGACCTATTCTACTTCGATCAGGTTAGATAAATATGAAGTAAAACTTTTAAGACTGTCTTATTAATTTCAAATTCAAAAAGTATGGTAGACCAACATTGTGTCCCTACAACTTTACAGGTTGCGTCTAGCGGATTGTGTCTAGTGGTTAAAGTCGTCAAAGACCTTATTCACAGAGAAGAGCATTAAAAAAAAAATTGTATAGCTTAGTTTGCCCCTGTTTTGACTCAAGCACCTACTTACAGCTAGGTTACCTCAAAGCGCGATATGCGACCATGGTTGGTGCTTTACCCGCTCACCTACCAAATCTCAAAACACAGGGAGGAAGCACGGCGGATACATATGTATAATCAGGAGGGGGAAAATTAGAGAGGATAAATAATATTGCCATTTAAGTTACGCGCTTTGTTAAGCTGCGAGGACGAAAGTACTATGGAGATTTGATTATTAGACCTGATGCAATTCAAAGTGGGTCCCAGTCAATGGAATTCAGATTATTAACGAATCCAAAAGAAAAAAATTATGAAGGTAAGAAGGTATCTCAACAAAACAATTTTCATAAACAGCACGAGAGTTGCTACAAGGAACATATGCAGAGAGAATTACTATCCAATTTGTCGGGAATTGGACAATTCTGGTCTACTCGAAATAACTGGCGCATAGGAAAAACTTCACTGCAGTTAATATTGTCTGAGAGCCACGTTTCCGTGAGGCAGATAATGTCATCCAGGCCAAGAGAAGATTTAAAGGGTATGGATTGGAGATGTGACCTCAAGCCACGTACGTCTTCTTTTTCGTAGAAAATTCGGACGAAATCTTCTCATGAAATGTTTGGCAAGTATCCAAAAGTCCAGAAACTGGCTTCAGTAATTCCTTGTTATCAGTAGTGGTGTTAATTTTGAATTTCGATGCTAGCAGGAGTAGGTTTAGTGCGGTCACGAAAACCATAAGGTCGCAGCCCCAAAATTTTAACTTTGTTAAATCAAAATTAGGTATGGATGATGTGGTGGTTTGTGCACATAGTATATTTTCTTTTACTGTTGTATGGTGCTTGAACACTTTTGTCAGGTATAGAACACACCTTGTGTCTATCTCAGTGTGGCAGTACTCGGTTAGGTCATCTTTCCGTTGATGCATTGTGTTGATTCGATCCATCATTCCTTAATGATTATCAGTTGCAAATATTCTGACTGTAAGCGTTTCCAAAAATCTTGTTGGATTTTTTGGACAAGAGTCCAACATAGAACACCTATAGCTTTGACTTTCGGTAGATCATCCTGTAGAGGGTGGCTATTGCGTATCCGATTAAATCGATGGATGCCAAAGCGAATTCTGCCAGGCTGTCACTTAGTGGACAGATCGGTCTTGCGTTGAGGCAGGCTTCGAGGTGTGTCAACACGGTCACGAACTCTACATAAGTGACGAAGACGTTCCGTACTACTCTTCTCGGATGAAGCTTTTGATGCCAATACCTTATTCAGACATTACTTAGTTCGGTGGTAAGTCCTCCATGATTTAAAGTTATGTCTGTGTAGCAGAATTATTGGGTATTGCTCTCCATTTGTAAGGGCAGCATTTTTTATCCTTCCTCATGTTCTCAATATTCCGTATTCGTCGAAGATTGGTGCAAGTGTTTTGATTTTGCAGGTGCGTTTGACAGTGTCATATGTTTCAAAAGCTTGGATCTCACCTGTGTCATTTTCATTTTGAACTATTTTGCACTAATACACCCAAGTAGCGGTCAGGTAAACACAGCTGTCACTGGGTCTTTTGCGTGTCCAGTTCCGGTTGAATTCTAAGCAGTGAGCCGTAACATGAACGAGTCTATGATAGGAGAAGCTGGTAAGTTTACATAATAATTCACTGTATTGTACTTGTTGTTATGGTGACAGTGTTTTGGTTTCTTGTAAAGTGTTGTAAACATTCCTCGCTGTCCGGTAATGGGCGTAATTTCGTAGCCAATCTAGTCCTCACCACCATAGTCTGAATTTTTTAATTCACTTATCTAAGGAATATCCTAAGATAGGAACAACTTAAGAGAACACATCATGTCTTAATTCAATCTCTTCTGGCACCACAAAAATATAATAACAACATAAAAGCAAATATTAAAAACTTTAACCTCGAAAATATTCTTCTAGTCGCTCAGTATAAGATATTAAAAAGCTATGTAGGAAGTGTGTTTTGTACTAAATGTGTAAATAAGAAACCCTTAAGCGCATAGGTATCGCTAGAAATACTGATTTTTAACGAAAAGTAGAGAGAAAGGCATGCATGTTCTACCAAAAGTGCTGCTTATAACAATCAGCCTGTATTGAAGGTCGTGTATCATTTTGATCCGATGACTAAATCGAAAGTCATAGAGTAAAAAGGTTTCCAGGGCTACCACTCGCATGAATTTCAAAATTTATGACTACAACGATATCACAAGGATGGAAAAAAGTTTGGGGCTACCATCCGTAAAATTTTCACAACTTGAGAAATTTAAAAGTATGTTACTTATCTTCAGTGTAGAAGATTCTAACTTGAATATTTAACTGTAGTGTCTGTTAGCATGGAAATAACGAAAATGTCTAGTGAAGGCAATCCTTTGAAAGCGGTTCCTATCTGCTTGAGTTTTTTTTATTTCTGTAACAGGTTGATTCTAATCAAGTGTGAAAGGTTACTAAGCGTGTTCGAATTTCAAACTTGAACTAAATTTGAATTGTTTGAATTTCAAACGAATCGATGACATCCAATGGATTGAAATTACCTTGAATTACCGGCTGTTATTCTAGGGTGTTGGGACCTTGCAAACACATAATATTTGTTGGCTTTCAAATTTATATTATACATGAGAAGGTAGCATAAACGCCCTTTTGGAAATCTTTTTCATTTTTGAGTTAGCACTGGATTTGAAAATATCATAATCAATTACACCGTTCTACCTATCTTTTGTGCAAGCCTGTTAAAATTAATAGTGAAAAATGCATTTTCCATACACATATGTATAGAAAAACACAAATAGAATAAAACAAAAAATAAGTCAAGAATTACTAAAATACAGATAGAGCGTTTATGCTTCATAGAGCAGATATATACAGTTAGTATCACAAGAGCGTGTACGCAGTAAACAAAAACCGGTTTTCACTACCGAGAAAGTGTTGACGCCATTTGCAAGTTACAATTCAATTAGATTGTGATTTTCAGAGAAATCGGATATAATTAAAATGAGTGCGGCGTACGCAAAGAGATTTGAAGCTGTATTTTTGTGTTCGCACCCTAAAAGGCCAAACATGTAATAACTGCTGCTTAAAAAGTCGACGCAGCTCGTTCGCAAGCAGATTGACCGATGTAATAAGACAAAAACGGTGGAAAATTCAACTGCCAAAACTGAAGATAGGACCATCGTTGGGATATTCGAACAAAATCTCACTTCAACGTTGCATCGAACAAAAGATTAGTTGATGCGAAAAGGAATCTCCGTTAGCCTGATGACAATAAATAAACAGCGAAATGCCCGACTACGAATGGCAAAATACTCTTTCAAACCTCTTTTGAGCGAAAGGTAAATTTAAAAAATTAGTACAGTGCGCCACAGAAAATAGCGAATGCAATTTTCAAAAGTCATTATTACGGACGAATCTTCTTTTTGGGCATGCAGTAATTATAATTACGATTCGAGAAATACCACATATCCAGCGCTCTGTTAAACATCTTGTCGAGGTCCACGCTTGGAGGTGCTTCTGTAAACAAGAATTTGGTACCTTTTTCTGTTAATCTTGAACTCAGAAAGGATGAAAATGATCTACCACAAGTGTTTACTGAAATCTGCTCATAAATGATTTGGCCCTGGTTCGAGCGCATGGGTTCTTAAAAAAATAACAATCCGAAACACCGCAGCTAATTATGATAGTCAAGCGGCTCTCCTGGCGATCCATCGCGATCACATATAAGAGACTACATATAATACATATATTACATTCGCGTGTTGTCTCTTGCGGTGGAAGGTTGTAGCCGGAGAACTGCAGTGATTGTTTTTCTCCGAAGGACGGCCTTTTTCTGGAATTGACAAGACGGGAATCATCGTGTCTTGAACTGCGTGTTCGCGTCGTCGCTTTGTTTGAGGCCTTTGTGTTTAGTGTTTGTGACTGGCTTGTGCATGTTGAAAATCAAATAGACATATTGATTTCTAAATAATAAGTTGTATTAAAACTGTGTGTTTAAAAATTTACAAAATAATAAAATAAATCAAAACCAAGTGTTTAAAAACTAATCGTGTAAACGATCAATCGGATTAACGTGAATATAAATCGTGTAAACGTTGGCTGATGCCTGCTAGTCAGGAAACCATTGCTGTTTCTAGGAAATTCTAGAAGCCTTTAGCAAAAAAAAAAACAAATAAGAGGTAATAGAGGCCCTAAATGAAATAGGGGCTAGTTGATATGGATCCTCGGCCACGAGGAGCACCAAAGAAACGAGGAAGCTGATACCAATGCTAAAGAAGGAGCAAAAATGCTCTTCATATGCCCTTCTCCGTACTGGGGCTTTACAAAGACAGATACGGACAAGGAAATTAAGCATCGATCAAGAAAAAGATCTAAGACTACCGGCTTAATATTGAGGGTTTAAACACTCAAAAAATACCTTGGCTTCGATAGAAGCAGTGGCTCTCTGCAAAAGTGGTATAAGAGCCCCATGCGGAGCATTGACAGGCTACCTTCCCTGCAAAAAATATCTCCACAAGATAGGTGAGGAGCAGGACGACCGCTGCATATACTGTGGGGAAATGACAGAGTGTGTAGAACACACTCACACTATATCCAGCACCAGAGAGAAGGAGATTCGAGCTCATTGGCTCTGCTCTTCCCTCCATCAGGGACATCACAAATGTCCCGTGAAGGAGCATATCCAGGTTAATTAGAAGCCTGGAAATCCTATAGGACATAACGCACAGGAAGCACAATAGACCCAGGAGGTCGCAGGCTATCAATCAAATGTACCGAATGGAAACAGGAAAATGACATAACGACAATGAGCTGGCCTGCACAGTCACCAGACATGAACACCACCGAAAATGTCTTGGTTGCCATGCTTTGTCAAAAGCGTTTAGTAAATCTCAAGCAGCTATTTTATCATCTTTGCGTTTTCTGGAAAAGTTTACCAGCAACACTAGCTGAAAATTTGGTCGAAAATATGCCCAAATGGTATCAAGCTTTACTGGAAAATGGTGACGATTGGACATCACATCCGTTGAAAACGTATTAGCCTGTTTAATATACAAGTCAATAAAATAAAAACAGATTGGATACATTCATTTGTTTTTCTTTCCTAGCGCACACGCTCTTGTTATAATAACTGTTCATATATTTTTCATTAAGGGTCGTCCATTAATCACGTGAGGTCCAAACAGGGGAAGGGGGCTTCGGATAAAATCAATATCAATCTCCATGGAAGAGGGGTTTTTGTGTTACATAACTTTATAGCTTTTGTTACAGCTTCAAAATACTTCTATACTGATCAGTGACGAAAACAATTAAGTAAATCCATGGTCCAAGAAAACTGCTTTTTAAATGAATATGTAATGTCTTATATTGTATTTTGGATATAAAAAAATGTCTGAATATATTCAAGTTTTTTTTAACAAAAAAAAATATACTCGTTGCGTTATATATGTAGGGAGTGGAGTAGCTTAAAACCACACCATATACCACCACGAGGGAGGGGGGATTTGAACAAGTGGCTTCAAAGCCTCACGTGGTTAATGGACGGAACCTTACTGTATTTACCAAAGTGCGTCATTTCAGACAGACTCTGTATTCTGATTTCAAGGAGCGGGCTCTGTTGCTGTTTCTGTAAGAGTCGAGCGGCAAGGATTGCACTTTGACATTTTGGAAATTGACAGATAAATTATAGTAGTAGATGTAACATTTTCGTAGTAAATATCTTAAGCATTCGTAACTCTCATTAAACTAAAAATTAAAGTAACTTTCGCAGAACTTTAGACTGTACACCGTTTCATGCTTGACCGTCTTGAGACCGCGTTCATGGTTCAGATTATCGATTGTGTTAAACCAACAGCATCAGCTACTCTATTTATCAGCACTTATAATTACATACATATAGTCATGCTGAAAATATCGATAGATAGACTTTGGAGTTTATGAAACCTACTAACAACGAAGACACTTAGGCCGAATCTATATATGCGGACCACCAATAACTTGTGGATGGATTTTATCCCGGCCGTCATAGACCTAATTTATGCGAGATCCCAATTTAATCCCGATTTGAGATTATACCAGTCAGAACGTCGCATGAACGGTCAAATTCGGATTTCAGCTTAAACCCGAAGAGTTGGGTTTACGCCCGATGACTATGTTTGAGTGTGCATATGAAATGTGTAAATGAAAGTGATTTTTAAACATGGCGACTTTTGATAAACGCTGTGCACTTGGTCTGTTATCAATTATTCTTTTTTACGAAATTCATTCTTGATTTGGAACGAAGCCTCAGAAAAAACAAAAACGAGTTAATAAAATGTTCAGCCATCGCTTTAATGTCTCTCCACATTAATTCTTCGTTCGTTAACTGAAATGTGCAACGTAACCTTAACTTGCCACATTTATACAGTACAGTTTCTATGCGTGTGTAAGCTATTCCGCAAAACAAGTTTCTATGGATATGCGCAATTCAAATTTCGTAAAATCCAAATTCCAATTTTGCCTGTTTATACGACGCAATATTTGGGATAATCCCGAATCGGGATTAAATTGGGATCTCGCATAAACTAAGTCATATAGAAGGTCGGCCGCAAAGGCAATTAACGCACACGATGGGGGACTTAAAGTACTGTTTTTCGACCAGTCGAGGTACTTTTCTTGATTAATGAGTACCTTAATACTTGTCAGCAAAATATGTACATCTACAATTCCGTTCAAATATTGACCACAAAGCTAAATGCTAGTTTTTTTTTCAAAAACTGTCGCAAACATTACCTGTAGAAAACCATTTTTGAAACTGAACTATTGTGGCAACAGTTGCCTCATACGAACGATTCTAATTTGATCAAAATCTAAGATGGAACAATGGACTCTTTGACTCTCTTGTGCCATTACTGTGATTTAACATGTACTCCCTGTTTAGTATTTGTTGCCACTTGGGGTTTGCTTGCGTATGAAATGAATTTAAATGAAACTGATTGCTTAAGCTCTTATATCTCTCAATGTTGAATATCGTTTGACTCATTCAGCAATTCTTCGTAATCGTGCAATATTATGAAAAATTGAAATTGTTGGCTGTTGCATCTAGAGTTTGGCTTAAGAATATATTATTACTTGAAAAGTTGTTTATTTACTTTGATATTTTGACAGCTATTAGTACATAAATATAGAGACTACATATTCAAAAATATCCAAAAAAAATATATTGAAGTATAAATACTATTTAATTCAGGTAACTACAGTTGTCTTGAAGTGAACCTAACATTCACAAGAGATCGAGCATTTTATTTTACAACTGTATTCATACCGGGGATCATTTTGGTGACATCATCATTTATTACATTTTGGCTGGAATGGAATGCGGTGCCAGCCAGGGTCATGATTGGTATGTAGATGTATTTTATAATTTTCGCCATAGCTAGTTTTATATGATATCTTTAATTTGAAAAGCGCATTTGGATCATGAAGATTTGAAGTTTGCCAAATAAATCTGTCAGCAAAGCTGATTTGAAATCGTTCCTTGCATCTTAAGTGAACCCGCAGTATTCGCGAAGTGCATAGGACTTTCCTGTAAAAATTTGTACAAACATGGGTACAGTGCAAGTAAAATAGATTGCATCATCGTTTGATTCATGCGTAGAGCACTCCATTTTTATATAAGTTTATCCTTAGAATATTTTATTTATTATTTTAAGAACCTGTCGAATATAAAAGCTGGAAATTAGCTTTATTGCTATTGACTCATATATAATTTCGGGAGGACATGAATGTATATTTGGGGTGAGTTAAAATTAAGCTATCTTTAACCCTTTGTCAGCGGCGGGCACGAAATGCTGTTACAATCATTTTTTCCTTTAAATTTGCAAGGGAAAACAGCACGAAATAAGTTCTCATGTGCGAGAAAATATACAAGTACCTATATGACAATTTCACTAACTAAAAATACATTGTTATGATTTAGAAGGTTAAAGCACGTGCAAGTACAAAATCTAAGTTGGCCCTTCCATATACTGAAGCTAATTGACTGTAAAACAAATAGGATACAGCCTGAATAGTATTTTTGATGCATTCATTTTACAAAAATTTAAACTAAAATTATTTTGAAAAACCAATCATTTTTACAAACATTAATCTATTCGGAAATATGCTCAATGTCCAATTTCGTTTATAGGTGTAACTACAATGTTGAATTTTTTCACTACATCGAATGGGTTCAGGAGCACATTACCAGTAGTTTCTAATTTGACGGCCATGAACGTTTGGGATGGAGTCTGCATGTGCTTTATATACGCATCACTTTTAGAGTTCGTTTGTGTAAACTATGTCGGAAGAAAACGTCCACTGCACAATGTTGTATATAGACCAGGAGAAAACCCCGTTACACAGGTATGTACTATTTCTTGAAAACAATTGCTGCTAGCATTTTCAAATAATCCATTTCAAAGAAGAATCATCAAAAATATATTTGGAAAGCTAATAAATAAGTCGAGTCGGCCAAAGTTACTCATTTATTTATTGTTTTCGATTTCGGAACATAAATATTTCTTTGCGCAAAAGATGGCCTTTCTCTTAGCAAAAAAGATACTTTAGCTTTACAGTTTCGATGTTGCGCTGACAGCTGCTTCTTGAAATTTGAATAATATTTTGGTGATTCAATT